>CM067217.1:69568587-69983271 GCA_034190945.1 Octodonta nipae
GGCGGTGTTCGCACAAGTAGTGCTGCTGTCTTAAAGGAAGTACGAGGATTTCGGCAAAATTTCATTTCTTTGTCACACCAGTTCGCACTATTTTAAGTAAGCTTTCTTTATTTTCCAATGTATATGTATGTATACAAATGAAAAGAACCATTCTTCAAGATGCTTCATTGTGCACATCAGTAATGTCTAACAAGCATACGCATTTTATAACACCCAATTTAGACCTACCCCAGAATTTATTGCCAATTTATTACACAATAATAAAATTTTTTCCTCCTAAAGTTGGCATAGCCATAAGTATATTTCCGAAGGGAACAGCGCTATTGGGGTGATCTTGGTGGAGTCTTTCTTCGTAATTAATTGCTTACACCTGACATCAGAGTAGATGCCCAAAAACTACCTATCCTCTTTTTCTCCTAGTGCTTTTTTCTCTCTCACTCCCTAACAAATAGAAAGAAACTTATTCCTGTATTTTACTTTCTAAACATGGATGTAATATTTATTTTTGAATTGCTGAAATTCTACCTAAAAATAATTTAATGCCTCAACCCTTTCCGAGAAGCAATGATTATTTCAACTTTACACAAATTGGCAATCATAGTTTCAACGAATAGCCCTATCGGTGTTATTTTAACTGCTGGTGGATGACATCAGAGTTAATACCAAAAATGTCCATACATTGATGTTTAAAACGTAAAATACCAGAACTCTTAATTTTAAAGTGTGGTTGAAGGAGGTAGATGAATTAGCAATAGATATGGCTATGCAAACAACGCTCTGTCTTGCTGGAAAATTATACCTTCATTAAATTTTTGTGGATGACTCCTATTTAAATCAGTTATTGCAGCTGTTATTTCAGTCTCCAAAATAGTGAGGTATTTTTCACCAATAAAATTGTCGTCAATTACTAAACAACGGGGGATTCTGATCCCACTAGTACCTGACATTTTGCAACCGAACGTCACTATACAGAGAATATATAGCTTCAGCAATAAAGAAAACATTTGTCAAATAATACAAATTTTGTTCAACAATTGTTGTTATGTTCTGTCTGGATCATCAATATTGTCAAAACTCATTTTTGACTAGTACCGCTCTTCTTGTTACAACTTCTGCTTGATGTAGTGGTTTTGTTCTGGAAGGTTTAAGGTAGAAACCCATTAGCAGCATATCACGCCATGCCATCACACGCCATGCGACGACGGCTCAGGTGGGCTATATTGGTGCACTTTGTAACCCACTTTAATCACTCATTTTGAATAGTCTTCATATAAATCAGAAATCAATAGCTTTGAATACATTATGGAGTATACAGATAAAAGCAGTGTTTTTCATGTATTAATGAGAGAGCACATTTTTGGTCTCTATAATATGCAGAATGTAGATTATAGGCTAATTCGTACTGTCTCACCTTTTCTGTCAACAGTTCTTGTTCTGTTGTATTGTTTCCATACAGTATCCGAAAAAAAATTAAACAAATAAAATAGAAATAGACTGCTGCGGGGCTAGTGAGGAAGGGAAAAAACATCAACAAGCTTCTTCAGCTTCTGAACATTTTGAATCGTCACACTTGGGATGGCGTGATATGACGTGGCGTGTTGTGTTTTGGCATCGGTTAAGTGTGAACGCAGCACATGCGAATAAATGGGAGATTATACCCATACCCATTTGTCGCATGGCGTGGGATGGCATGGCGTGGCGTATTGCTTTATTGCATTCCAGGATGCCAGTTTAAAAACAATATATAAATAAGCGACCAAAAATAATGTCTGAGAGTGGGATTGCCAGGAAATGTTTATTCAGAATTAGTACTGCATCATAGTATTTTGGGCCAGTCTCACCAATATCATAATGTTCTCGCAATTATTGATTAAATTGCGAGCTTAAGCGGTTTGCGAAACCGGATATTGTCAAAAATTTTATTTGGTATATTCATTAACATTAATCTGATAACATGTATAATAAGACGTTTTTGAAAACATTTTAATTTTTGATAGTACTTTAAAAAAAATAAGCCTAGTACTTAATCTAAAATACTTTTTTTTACGAATATCGTTAATAGTGAGCTAACAGACCCACATGATCTCTTTTGGTATTTAAAAAACTGAGGGTGTGGCTGTGACTTGAACACGGGTACATGGGACTGTCAAAATTTTTTAACCATTCGACACTCAGATTACTTAAAAATTGAGCGTTTTCATACTCTTTAAAGTAAACTTGTTGTCAGAGAGGAGTGAGACTTAATTACTTCACGGTATATTAGCAACGTCCCAAATTTTAAAAATTATCCCTATGAAGCCCTCAGAATAAAAATAGTTGAAAAATCGTAATACAACAACAACTCCTAACTGCACTTTACTAATACTAAAAAGGATAGATGCATTAAGGGAAATTAGTAATTCCGTAATGGGAGGTACGCTAATGGAAACGGATTCTCTTTATATCTTCCTGAATGTAAACGTAGTATTTAACGAGTTTCGTTTCGATAGAAAATGATCATCACGATCCTTAGAAAAGTTTGCAAGCAGTACAGTTTTATGTTTTGAAATGTTAGTGTATTCGTTAGAATCTCCCCTGTTCTACTAGGTTCCCAATTTTTTTTGGAAGAAGTAAACTGCCACTATTAAAAAAGCTAATCATAAAGCGCAACCGTTACTGTTTTGAAATAATCATCTATTATTAACAAACTTGTTACAGCACTCTTAAAAGACGAGTGCATATTTAGGGAAAAAAATGTTAAAATCCAAAGCATACGTGAGATTTGCTTATATTTACATAGTTTATGTTTTCAGAAATGACACTACTTACTTCTAACATTTATGCATTTTATTGTCAGACCCGGGCTTTGAAACATTTAGTATTTTTAAATACTATTCTTAATTTCAGTTGTGTTCATTCATTTTCATTGTTTTATTTGCTACTTCTGTATCACAGCTCACCAGGAGCAGGACTCTAGATCATGTGTTATTTCTTAACCGACTTCCAAAAAGGAGGAGGTTATCTGCAATTTGTTTATTTATGATGAGCGATTATTCAAAAACGGCTCGGGCAATTTTGATGATTTAAACTGCATTATATTAAGGAACATTACAGTAAGGTTCCATATAATTGTTTATAATATGAGATTTACGGTTTTCCAGAAAATTAGAAAAAAAGTAAATATGGGACTAGATTTCAGTGAATTTCAATGAATCTTCACTGTTTTCTCTAAAACCGTTCAAGAAATTTGAATATTATTAATTGTATTCTACAAAGATATGTACTAGCTTGATTCCGTATATTTTTCTATAACGTAAAACACCATTTTTCGGATAATCGGAATGCAGAGAAACTGTAAACATCATGGTAAATGTCAGATTTTCATCAGAAATATCCAGTTTAAATGTCAAGATATGCCATGAAAGTATATCGTACAGGGTCTTTGTAATAGTTTTCATTTTAATTCGTTTGAAGTAAGTTTTTTTTAGGAACGAAGTTAAGTTAGGGGGTTTATAGTCGCGTGAAATGGTAGAAAATATTCCGATAGTTCATCGAAACGAAAAATTGTTGTGTCGGCGAACTCCTCTATATGGTATAGGGTTGTAGGTGAGTGCGTGCGTGCATGTAATATTAGGTGGTACATAAGCAGTTGTATATATAGGATGGTTGAAAAATAAGTTGGAATTGAATTAGTTGTTCAGGGTGGTTCTAAAAATATTGTATTGGGTGGCACATAAGAAGTAGTTGCATATACAAGGTGGTTGAAAAAAGTGTGGAGCAAAACTATAGTTATATACAGTGGACATTTGCCTTATAAGACGGAGAATAATTACAGTTATACAAAAGGCTTTAGAAATTGTCAGATGTAGTTGAATATACAGGATGGTTGAAATATAAGGTTATTATTATTACAGTATTACAGTTATACAGGGCGGTTTGAAAAAGTTATATAGTTTGGAACAAGTAGTTGCTTAGACAAGGTGTGTGAAGTAAAGATGGGGTAAAATTATTATTATTATTCTGGATGTATCAAAATTGTTGTAAAGCATAAAGCAGTTAGGATTTGAATTATAGGACGTAGGACGGGATATAATTATAGACATGGGTTCAAACAATTTTAGAAGCAGTTGCATTTACCGGGTGATTGAAATAAATGGTACAGTAAAATTATAGTCATAAAATGTGGTTCAAAAAGGTGAATTTTGTTATATAGGGTACACTCTGAGCAGTTGCATAAATGGAATGCTAGACATATGGGGCGAAGTAAAATCATTGCTACACAGAAATAATTTAAATAATAGAAAAATAGAGAGTCAATAGTGTGCAGGGGATTTATACTTATACAAGGTGGTTTTAAAGATATCGGACCGTTGTAATATTGTGTTGAGTTGAATTATAGATGTACAGGGTGATTCAGAAAATGATAGACCAGTAAGTTATATACGTGACCAATACATGGAAGCATATACAGTGTGGATGCAATATAGAGTGAAATGTTATATATATATATATATATATATATATATATATAATATATATATATAGAAAGTGGTCCAAATACTAAAATAAATAAAAACGCGGAGGTGGACATGACATTCATAAGTCGGTGGGAGGAGTCCTGCGAATTGGAAAACTTCACATACTCGAGCAAGAACTAAAACGTCTTAAAATCGATATTTGCGGTCTGTCAGAAACACACTGGTATAGTGGTCGCATTGATACAGAATATCTTGCAATTTGTATTGCCGGCGCTGATAACAGGTCGAAACGGTGCCTGTTTCCTCGTCAAGAAGCGACTGGCCCAATACGCTAAAGTCCATTAATGAAAGAATGCTGACTCTCACCGTAAATACCAATCCGTACAAACTGCACCTAATACAAGTCTAGACCTACCAACTATCAACGCCGACAATTAACAGGTAAACGTTTTTTACTTTTGTATAGAGGAAAATATGGTATCCTTTAGACTCAAATGCATAACAATGGTGATGGGAGATTTTAATGCAAGGGTTAAACACCGCAATGGACATTTAATTACTTGTTGTCGTAGGCACTTTTGCCACTAAGAATAACATGTCCATAATGAATACCATGTTTCAACACAGAAAGTATATACTTATTGACAAAAGATGGAAAACCTCCTTGGACAATCTGAGAACTGAACCAGGAGCGGAATGAGAATTGGCCAAATTCGCATTCCGCTGGTTACGTTGGGGCTGCTTTAAGATCAGTTTCAATGGACCAAGTGAAACCTAAAAGGTTAATGGTCTCGAAGCGTGTTGCTTTCCAAAAAATCTATGCTTGAAAATAGCCTACCAAGTCTTGAGAGAAATTCCACCGAAGTCTGGGGAAGAGGGGATGATTGGATCGTCGATACTATTGGAGTTCTGGATACTGAGAAACACAGAAAAACACCAATCAATATTGGTGTTTTTCATCAATATTGGTGTTTTTCATCCTATGATGACAGACAAAACAATGGCACTGCTTCTAGAACGGTGCAATATTCGACTCTCGATAGAAGATCAATCAGAGAAGCAGCAGTTGTTGACGAGAATAAAGGTTATCAAATACGCGTTCGGAAGAGTCAAGAACAAAAGGCATGATACGGAAAATCACTCCACAGAGCTCTTTAATAGGGTAAAATATCTGATTCGAGACTTCAAAGCAAAAATGCAAATCATCAACGGCGAAAAGGTGAAAGTTATTAGACAACTACTCTACCAAATTGTATTCTACAGGCGACATCGAACTGATTGACGCCAACTCCGAGCCTAGTTCAACTCACGCATGCAGTTCTAGCTTGAACCAAAAATTATTAGAGATAGATAGAAACCGCAGTCAAGAAACTAGGCAACGAGAAGGCACGAGGGTCTTATGGAATTTGCATCAGAAGAAACTATGAGCAAATTTGCCATTGACATTTTCTACAAATTGTATCAAATGATATGGAAATCCAGAGTTTGGCCCTTAAAGTGGTGCCATTCCATTATTGAGCCACTTTTCAGAAAGTATTTCCCCCTCCACTGTGCTAATAGCTCTTACCCCTGATGCTAGCAAAATTATGATTACAATTTATAGTGAAGACCAAGGTCAACCTTAAGATGCTCATGTGTTTCCTGGACTACAGGAAGTTGTCTAAGACGTCAAATGGTCAAAACTCTGGATCATACTTATCGAGATGGGAATACCTAGACATCTTGTACATTTAATCCAGTAACTATATAAAGTGAATTCAGGGGGCCGATCCTGGTCAACATCACCCAGTCTGATTGCTTTTAACTTCGTTTCTAATAAGACAATACGGTCTAGAGCGTTGCACAAACCAAGGTGATGATCGCGGACCGCCTTAATAAGAACAACCGTGGAGTCACGAGTGTTGCGGGATTTAAGACAGTCAACGAGTTCGACTACTTGGGTTCTATTGTGAGAATACAGGGAAAACTGAACCGGAATTTTGTAGAAGAATCGCGATGGCTATTTGTAGCTACAAAACTCATGCACATCTGGCGAGAAGATCACTGAGAATACAGACCTTAGTGTTTTCTATCGCTACGTATGCTGTAGAAACATGGACAATGAAGACTGCAGACCGCCACAGAATCGACGCACTGGGAATGTGGGGCTGCAGAAGGTTGCTGCGAATACCGTTGGCGGCACATCACACCAACTATTCGATGTTTAAGCAAATCAACGTTAAAAGGAGACTATCGACACCTGTGAATCGGCAGTATTTAAAATCCTTTGGAAACATCGCTAGAAAACCGAAAGCGATGGAAAAACTTATCATTCAAGGAAAAGTGTACGGTCTAAAATGACTACAACAAGCGGTCCATCCCGCAGCAGACTGGAGCTCTTGGAAATAAGTAGCAAAGAGCGTCGCCTCATGATGTTACCATACCCTTGCGAAGGGTTGGACTGTGAGAGAGATGTAATAAAATTAACTGAAAATTGAGGGTTGCTAAATTGAAACCGATCAACAAATATGTTTTACAAATAATACCGAGCGGTTAATTAGTGTTAGAATTAAAAAATATATTTAAGATCGATCAAACATGTTGATAATACAATTTTGTCAAAGCTTATCAAGTGTGGAAAAATTCTTTATCTATCCCCTTTGGGGTTTTGTCACCAACTTTGATCCGTTGTATAGTTGCATAATTTTAGTTTAGTTTTAGTTATTAATGGAAGTTTTCAATAAGTCTTATTTTTTTCAGGTCTAATTTTAGGTTAGATTCTTATAATATAAAACATTGTAAAGTTCGTTAAAATTCACTCTTCAATATCAATATTAGCTGACGTAGCGGCGACGAAGGAAAAGTTGAAAAAGCGGACCATTCCAAAAAGAGTGAAAGTGAATTAAATAGCGACATAATTGTTTAAATGAACATAAAAAAAAAAGAAATGTTGCTACCCCTTCGCGACTTTATACGTTTTTGAACACAAGCCGATATATCGTTTCAAGTTGGGAAATTTAATCAAAAGACTAAAATGTCAAATATTCAATTATTCAATTAATATTCCATATTTAAACGCTAAAATAACGTGATATCATACGGCAGTTCACAACAACGGCATAATAGCACGAAAATAAGCACGTGATGGTATCCAGAGTCCCCTCTCCTCTATTTGGACCTCATGTGATTATTGATAGATCATCGTAATGACCATGAGACTTTTAATTAAACGCCGAACTTTTTCCCCAGATCTCTGTACTTGTAATGAAAAAGAGCACTAAAAAATAATGAAGAATTTAATATTCAGCCTGAAAATAAAAAGTAACGGTTTACGATGGAACTTAACACTTGAAAGTCTCCAGTAATAACCTGTGTTCAGCTTTTATCACTAACGTTGTTCAGATAAACTGGCTGCAATACGCGCGAGTGGTGCACACTTTAAAATCAATATAATTTAGTGCTGCAAACAAACATCAGCCGACGAAGCAATGAACTAAAAGGGAAAAAACAACGAATTTGCGATTGTGCTGGAACGAGAATTCATTCCATTTCTCAACGTCAATGAAAAAGAGATAAAATGCCAGAAAACTTGCTGCTTTAAAGTTCTATAACCTACTCAAAGTGAATGGCGATTAGAAATGAGCATCAATTTCGTTCCAAATGACATACGAACTGTCCTCTCAAAAACTGTTTTTAATTCGACATTGTCAGCCTCATATATTCTCGTGCTTTTCACCGTAAGTAATCAAAGTGTGAACTTCATCAGAATCTATGAGCTCACTTGGAAACACATCCACTGTTTCGATGTCGGAGAATAATTACTAATAACACTAGTCATCAGCCATTTTGCATCTGACATGTGATATTTCAATTAGTATGTATTTTCCTGTGTAGAATATGAATCCACCTTGCAAAATCCAGCACTTAAATTTATTTCTATTTTTTTGTTTTCAGTATTTCGCTATTTCCTCTTCTATTTACATTTTTAACATTTTATTTAGTTGATCTAACCGTTTGGTAACTGTGTAGAATTCAAGATATCAATCAATGGTATCAGAAGTGCGAAAGAGCGCTTTTAATATAGTACGTTTAAACAAACACGCATGATACAATTCTTATCATACTTGTCTGAGCCTACCAGTATTTTGAGTTTTTTACGTCAGCAATTGTTTCTTGTGAGATGGATCATAGAGGCAACTTATAGTTGTCTTTGTTAGCTAAACCACCTCCGCAACTTTCCTCAAAATTCTAAGGATAATCGATTACTAGTTTAATTATTATGGCTTATAGATTAATAGCGTTCTTGGTGATCAATCTTCATAGCATCTACTACCTACTAGGAATTTCTAACAAAATGGTTTTTATATCTGATTCTGTGTCAGAAATATTTTGCTACATACAAACTTGGTATTAAAGAATTCGTAAAAAGTTTTAGGCAAGAGAGTTATCCCAAATTACATGAGCTCCCAATGAGAGAGGGTAGGGGTCTGACCAAATCTCACCAAATTTCATGTAAACAGAGTGGAGTAAATAAAAATCTTATGTCAACTTTTTAAATTTTACTTCATATAATATATCAGATTTCACTAGTGGAATTTTCTGTTCCGGCGACGGTGTTATATTAACGTTTAACTAATATATTTAGTCCATGAAGATAAATATATAAACATTGGAATAAATTTAACGAATTAAAACATAAGGAAATCACGAGGGCGGCGAGTCTCACCACATCAATCAAATCTTACCAAGAGGGAGGAAGGCGTCCAAATTTACCTTAGATATGTAAAAAATTGATCACCCCATATACCTTGTGGTGTACTAATCAAGAGCCTGTTTCATAATCAACTTGTAACTTGTAGAATTTTTATTTCGTAGTTCAACAAAATTATTAGTTACAACTTGTAAAATCTAGAATATTAGTATTCGACGTGCAAATTTCGAATACTAATATTTTGGATTTTACAAGTTGTAACTTGTAGAATAATTTTGTTCAATTACGAAACGAAATTTTACAAGTTACAAAATACAAGTTACAAGATGATTATGAAACAGGCTCCTGATTGGCATTTTCATGTAGACATATGCGACAGATTTTTGAAAGTCAGCAAATGCTAGGGTCAGTTAGAAATTACACTCACTGTTCAAAATGTCTGTTTATGACTAGTTGGGCTTTTATTATTTATTCTGAGTATTCGGAGGTGTAGTAATATATTAAATTCAAGGCAGAAGGCAATGTAGGCGGTATACAAAAAGTTTTATGCAACAGTATTATATAAAAAATGAACTAATAATGAAATATGAACAAATTATGTTTCTACGTGAGCACCACCCCGTTCCATACAAATTATGGTTCTTCTACTGAACTCTGTCGCTCTTACCACAGCTGGCGTATTTTCTTATGCACATTGCCTCATAACTGTTTACAGGTGATCGACATTTTAGAATTGCCTGTGAAGGTAAACATTTTCTGTTAGCAGTTCCCAAAAGAAAAAGTCCAACGGGGTTTAGGTCAGGAGACGTTGCTGGCCACGGGATTGCAGAATACCTTCCTATCCAGCGATTTGAAAAAAATAGGGAATATGGCATAGTGTTCTGTCGTGTTTGTACCAAAATGAACGCCTAATATTTAAAGACAATACTTCAACTAATTCAAACAATTGATTATTTAAAGAATTCAAGTAAATTGGACTTCTCAAATTTTCACGAAAAGAAGTCCCAAACTATTTAGTTATTCACAATACCAAGCATTTGTTCTCAATGAATTTTTCATTGTGACACTCTATGAGAAATTAGGATTTTCGTGACGTCATCAGCGGCAGTTCTGTGAGCATACGAGTCCGTTTGACGTGTATGTCCCCCCACGGATAAATAATATTTTTCTTGCGAAGAAAGAACCATCTACAGCTTCTCGTTGGAATCACATAGTAGATAGAAACGAACTTCAAAATCTCCAGCTGAAAGTGTATGGATATATCTTGGTAAGGATAGACTTTATTTGCTCGTCCAATGGTACTGACCTTTGTTTTGATATTTTCCTCACCGAGAGTATAGGATTTTCAACGACCGCTTGCAAAACTTTTTTTCTTCGGTAGTACAGCAAACTTGATGTTATCTTTAAACGTATTATCAACAGGCCTAGTGGAGTTAAATTTGGGCATGACATTTGCAACAGTAACAGCTTATTTGTTTATCCGGATATCTATTATTGAAAATTTCAGCCACTTCACGACATGTTCTATAATGATCTAAAATAATTAACTCAATTTAAATTTTGTTAATTTAACCAAACACTTCAATTATTTACTGTGAGTAGGTCAGTGCGAGATTATGTTTATGTTACATGTATGAAATTTAGTATTCTATCACACCTCGGTATACTCAGAATAATTATCTTATTGCATTTTGCTCTAAAACCATGATACTTTTCTTTTCAGGAAAATCTAGATTTTTTAGTTTTTGGCGAACCAGTACAATATTTTTTAAGTTTTATTATCCAATAATACCTTCGAGGAAGCAGAACTTTTTATGAAGAGTAAGATTTTTCCCAAAGTGAAAAATAAAAAAGGTTTCCATTTGTTAAGAACTTTTCAGGACACGCTGAATAAAGTATAATTAACATTTTTTTTTATCAACAACAGTATAAATCATTTTCGTGTCACATATAAGTTCGTGGTTAATTACTAAGTTATTTTTGGAAACTGTATAGCGATAAGTGTTGTGTTAGCGCTTAGAAATTGACAAAAAGTTTCATTTTTATGACATAATTAACTGATCAAAATTCATGACCTTGATGTTTTCCTGGCAAATGTGTTATTTAGCACTTCATTTTACATGATGTTTACAATGATACAGTTTTGCGACATTATTTTTTTAATAATCTGGAAGAACAAGGAATTGATCAAGTATTTCTGAACAACGTGTCAGAACTAATATTCATTTCACTTGGTTTTATTATTCGTAATCAAGTATATGTTTCAGTTTTCGGCATAGGAAAATCAAAGGAATAAGAAACTATGACTTTTTGTACTGAAAAATTAGACAAATACTATGCTCGTTTCAGATTGTTAAAAAATTTATTGTAAAATGGGTGGAATGTAAAAATATCGTAAAATAAAATGCTCCCGAATAAACTATTTTTTCTAGAAAACCAGCAAAACCACGAAGTTTACTGTTTAATAAAACAAATTTAATTCAGATTATTTTCATCCTGTAGCCGAAAATCACAACAAAGATAAAATTTAAAATTTTGGAATTTTCAACACAATTTAATTAAGAAATACAAATTTGTTAACAACAGTTCGTCCGCTTTCGGGGCTGATTTTCGACCAAACCTTCAACTGATTTTTGACCGAAGCCGAAGTTGAGCCCGAGGTGCTTTTTTCGGTGGAAGGTGGGCGAAGCCCAAGCCCAACGTTCGGTTGTACCTTAAACATCAGGCAGATTTCTGGGTGTTCGCGTGGGATATAGGACAGGATGTTTGGTTCTGAAAATGATTTAGGTTAGGTACACTATTCTTTCAGGGTCGCTTCTCTGATCCTAGTTTGATCGTAGACTGGTACTCACTGGCCATTTAGACGATATACTCACCCCAAATATTGGCAAGTAAGCCCTTCATAATCTACATGGCTACCTTTAGCAACTGCGGTTTGGTGGATCGAACCTGTCTTTGAATCAATACCGAAATATCAGTAGTAATGAAAACTTTTCTGAAAGGTATAGAAACACAGGTTGTTATGTATCAAATTACATATAAGAGTATTAAATATGGAAATATAAAAAATGTTATGTGAAACTATAAAATACATATTCTAATTTTGTACTGCAATATTTTCTCTTGTATCAATTGGATCTCTCGTCTAATGGTTTAGCAAAATCTGTATATTTTTATTATTGTCTGTATTATTTTTTTTGAACAGCTAATTGTAATTTCTCCTTGAGAGACAATTGTTTTTGTAAACAGCAAATCATCTTGAACGAATTCCTCTGGGTAGTTTTTTATAGAAATTATGGCGGACTTAATTAAATTTAAGTTGTTAGCCTCCTTTTCTTTTTCGTCTCCTTTTTAAAGTCTTTAAATACTTTTGTAAACACCCTTAAACTTTTTTTTATATCTGGTTTTATGCGAAATTGTGTGACATCCTAAAAGTGTTCAGATTGTATAGTGGCGTGTGCTGATCGATAGATTATTACAACATAAAATTTATCGTATTCCATAGTTATAAATTTGGATATGTTTCAGGATTCCTTAGACCGGTCTTTTTTTAATGTTTCCAACAACATTTTGCCTTAAATTAAGAAATTAAGGTGAATGCCATCGAATTAATTGCAAATTGTACTTTCTGGTTTTATTCTTTCTTGGGAATAAGCATTTTGAAAAATTAAATATAATTCACTATTGGACAAATAAATGTGAAAATTTAAGATAATTAAACAATGCCATTATGAGCAATAGATTTCATAGTAGGTTAAAATATAAACTATGGGATACGTTTAAATACCAAAATTGGAGATCTCTATCCATTAGCTTTCCGAATTTATTGAACATAGCTACTCCATCTGCAGCTATACAGACCATACCTTTTTTCAAAAATGCAGTAAGCTGGCTCAGTTCCGGGTACATGTTTGATATTCTATATTCCAAATTTTCATCTCTGTATTATTGTTTATATTTAAATAACGTCTACTTCCTTCTCATATTTATTTTCAGAGAGTTATGAACACTAGTAGTTAAACAAAGCGGTTTCTGGAGCGGAAGTGGGCATAAAGGTAACCAGTCATCGAGTTCTCGCGGGAGAGCTGCTGCCGAGCTGTTGGTAGTTGTTGTTTGGATAAGAAGAAGACATTGGGAAGAAGAAGAAGACATTGGGGGTGGTCGTAGGGGTGCGCGAAAGACATTTGGGTGTGTCGCAGAGGTGCGTGCCATCTGTTGTTAATAAATGAAAGCAATTGTATTGTGGGTTGCGTGGGTTGCAGAGTGCACGCCATCTGTTGATGGTTGTGGTGTTTACAAAGAAAAAAAGCTAAATACTTGGCAGGGTATCGAACGCGCTTGCCTGATTACAAAGTCAGGTACCCAGCGAGCTGCGCTAATGCGGTTAATCGAGAAATGTTTATTTGAAAAGGTATAGTACATGCCCGTTGGGTGGGCGCGGGTTTTTGGGCGTGTGTTCGGTTAGATATTTGGGGGCTGGATGGGGGGATATGATATTTTGTGTCTGTAAAAAAAATTTAAAATCTTGGTATTTTGTTGTCTGTAAAAAATTAAAATCTTTTGCTTAAGCCTGCATGCGCGAGAACGTCCACTCTTTCGAGTCTATAGTTATCGTAAGCGACCGCCTACCTGCGCAAGAAACGGCAACTCCTTCGAGACTCTGATTTTGTCGGATGATTCAAGGCATTGAACGCCTGCAGGCGCAAGAACGTCCACTCCTTCGAGTCTATAGTTTTCCTAAGCGAGCGCCTACCTGCGCAAGAACGGCAACTCCTTCGAGTCTCTGATTTTGTCGGATGATTCAAGGCCGAGCGTAATAATTTTGAGACTTGGAAAATTTGTTTCAAGCGTCTGAAATTTAATTAAGGTGAAAATAATGGATATATTAAAACTAGACAACTGTTTAATATCTTTATTAGCATATAGTATATTATGAATTTCAGAGCATCCTTAATAATTAAAGCTATATTTGTTTTGTTTTTGTACAATATATAGTAAGGCCGCCATCATCCAACCACATAGTCAAATCCAAAGAAACCATCAGAACAAAGCTGGCAATCATCCAATACAGTGTCAGGTTCATCCTTTCCATGTGAAGGATCGTTATGGAAACCATATGCAAATTCCAAGTATTTTTTAAGCACCGTGTAACTCTCCACCGTTAAATGTATAATTGTTTCACCAATTTGAGAGTGGTCTCGGTATCGGTAATATTAATTGTTAAAAT
This sequence comes from Octodonta nipae, assembly GCA_034190945.1. Taxonomy (NCBI): domain Eukaryota; kingdom Metazoa; phylum Arthropoda; class Insecta; order Coleoptera; family Chrysomelidae; genus Octodonta; species Octodonta nipae. The sequence goes on from CM067217.1 coordinate 69,582,962, forward strand.
TTCTGGTACTGCCGCATATATGCAAGTGCGTCCGTTGTAGTAATCACAGTTGTTAAAACGTCTGGTACCACGTAACACTCCATTTTTGGGATTTAGCTTTCCAGTTAAATCTTCGGTTGTATAGTTCTCGTTGACACTGCACTCATATTAAATCTTACTTGGTCATCAAGTAACTTTCCAAATTCATGACTGGATTGTTACAGCTTCAACTCAAGACTGAATAAAAGAAATAAATTCTTTTAACTTATTGTCGTGAGTGTGTGACGACAGCAAACACTACAAATATTAGATTTTTGTGGCTATAGGTGCAGTTTATTCAATTCACTATGAATAAAAGGTGTGGAATATGTTTGAAGAGATAACTAATAATTTTGGGCTATTGCCAAATTGTAACCATTGTTTCTGCTTCCCATGCGTAAAAAGATGGCATCAAATAAAGACTTTGAATTGAATATTCGCAGAGGCTGTCCAGAATGCCGTATTGTGTCTCCTTATGTCTATCAATCTGAGGTTTATTACAGAAAGCGGAAAAAGATCGTAATATAGCTGAGAAAAACAAAAATGAAGGAAATACGATGTAGGGTATTTCGAAAAGCAAACCAAATGTCCGTTTGGAAACACTTGCTTGTTTAGCCATCGATTACCAAATGGGGTAGAAATAGATATAGGGCCACCTCAAATGAAACGTGCAGGTATGGGCGGTCGTACTGATTTCATAGAGGCTCAGTTCACACGTGGAGGAGGTAGAACTCAGCGCCCAGCAATAGGAGGACTCCCAGATACTTTTAGTTTACTCCTGGTGGAACCAGGAATTTTTTACATCTTGAGAGATGAATAAAAACCTATATTTATTTAAAAATTCATGCCAATAAAATCATAAATGTATTTAAAAATTCCTGATAATAAAATTCTCAAATCATAAATCTGTATTTATTTAAATGTAATGTTAAAAATCGAAAAATAATATAAATCATGAATCCGTGATTATTTAAAATTCCTGATATAAATTCACATTATATCTGGTATTTTAGATATCAAAACCACAACCGGAAATTTCCTGATAATAAATTCACATTTATCAGGTATTTTAGATATCAAAACCACAAACCGGAAATGATGACCGCAGTGAAAGGAAACTGTCATATCTTGTTTACGCTAATTGAAACCGAGCTAAATAAATTTCAGGAAGCTGTGGTTTGATTAGGTTATCATGTTGTTTGCAGCAACAAACTTTTGCAGGAAGTTCCCATATGATAAGCATTAATTAGTTGTTTTTCTAGAACTAACGGAAATTTCGTTATACGCAAATGACGTAGTTCGATGCTGATAAATAAAATAATTGCGAATTTTTATTTCATTGTTAATTCAACTATCAAAGAGATCACATATCAACTACAGTGATTGTGTTTGTGCTTTGTGAAATTAACTGTTAATTCAACTGCAAAGTGTATCTAGTGATAGTGTGTGTGTTCAAAAAAAACATTATGTGAGTATTTACTTAATTCAATTTATGTTAATTTGCTTTAGTATTTTGTGACTGCCCTTCAAAATATTTGAAATTAATAGAGTATGTTTTTCGAATTGAATATTTCTGCCGCTTTTCAATTCAATGTTCTAGTTCCAACTTTTGTTAATTTGCATCTAATATTTGTGTGTGTCTTTCAAAAATTATTAGGAGTGTTGGATTCATTATAAATTTGTAGTTTTGTTATTCGAATCAGGTAGTTTCTGTCTGCTTTTCTTAAAAATTTCAATGTTCTATTCCTAAATTTTTGGTATTTGCTTCCAATATGCAATTTCAAAAATTATTAGAGTTTAGACGCAAACAAGTTCATAGTATTTAATTTTGTTATAGAAAATGGATTTTTTGAAAGAAATTAATGCAGTTTCCTCCGCAGAGATTGACAACAAGCCGGCAATAAAAATTCAGACTTGCAGCTTAACCAGAAGTATCGAATTCTGGCAGCCAAACTGGTCAACCCAAGATACGGTGAAACCATCTTACTTGAATTAGAGGACCACGTAACCTTCCTGCCGAAACGGGTCACTCAGTATATAAACCACACCTAGACAAATTTGGCGGTGGAAAGTTCCACATCGAATTCATCGGGCTGCAGCAACTTGGAGGCAAACTACAACCCCGAGTGCTTTTTCAAATTTCTGCGGAGTGAATATAAAAGAATTTAGTTGTAAGTTTTTATTTTAAATTTTGCATGCTTCAGTTATACTTTTACTGTTAATATTCCATTGATATTTCTCAAGTTTGTAATAGTTTATTATATTGTTATACGAGTAAAAATGAATCAGAGGCTATAGCGAATATTAGTACCGATATTATTAACAAGTTTAGATTAGCATCAAATATAATATTTCTCAAAGAAACGTTGCTCTCCAGAGCAAATATCTAGCTGGCTGAAATTAAGTAAAAAACAAATTAATTTTATGTAACAGAGCTATTCGTGAATCAGATTACATATAGGAACTTTGAATAAGCTTCAGTCTGAAATTAGTCATATTAAAAAGATTTAGAAATGATTTGAAAAATTATGCTAACATCAAAAGGGGTGGGGGAATGGTGAGAAGTCAAAAAGAAGTGATCGCGTTAAATGGTATGATGTAGAGTCAGCGTTTCGCTCACGTGTTCGAACAGGGTAATCATTAATCTCATTCATATCAATATTTTTAAATTTTTAGATGATGCATTTTCCTTTTTAAGGCGCGCATAAATAATACTTGAAAACAATGCCTACTCTTAAGTAAATACAACTCTTTTGTGTGAATTCATAAAGAAATTTGGAATGGAGAAATTATTGAATATAAATATTTTAATACGAAAAACGCGATAATAGATAGGGGTACAGATTTGAATGGGTGGTTCTATGAACACATTCGGAATGAAATTTACGTAAATTAGAGGAATTTCAGGAAAAGCATCAGGATGGAGTTTGTATAAAGTTCTAAACTTAGAAATAAACAAAATAAATTTGAAATTGGAAATGGAGCCTCATCTTTCATAAGATTACAGGATCAATTTCTAAAAAAACATGCTGTAATCAATATAAGAACTATGATGATGATCTTTGTTTTTTATACAGCGTTATTGCTCATTTGTACCCTACAGCCATTATGTTGATAGAATATCAGCTTACCCCGAGCCATCTACTGTATTAAAATCTAACTGGTTTGACATTTCCTATGACTTTACAGCAAATACTAAGTTTGAGAAACTTAATAATCTTTCTATTAATGTATATGTCTTAGAATTGATAAAAACAAAAAGATAAGAGTATTATCAAACAGTTCCAGCTCGAATCACTAAATGTAAGTTAGACAAACATGTCAATCTCTTAATGATTCAAAATAAATATGTTCCTAAAATCAATGATTTCGAAAATGTAGAAATAACAGCAAACGATGTGGAAATAAAATATCATTTCTGCCTAATTAAAAATTTATCACGTCTTGTTTCAAATCAACTTAGCAAGCATAAAAGTAAAAAATTATATGCGATCGTTGTCTAAATATTTTAGTGACTCCAGCAGCCTTGAGAGCACATTGAATATTGTAAAAATGTAAATAATTGCAAAATATCTTTCCTAAGAAGGCGGTAGTTGAGTTTAATAATTTTTCATTCAAGGAAAGGCTTCCTTTTATTGTTTATGCAGATTTTGAGTCGATACTTTTACCAATTTCCGATACTACTTCTACCAAAACTCATAAATATCAGCAGCATTCAGCCATATGTGCTGGTTATTATTTCAAATGTTCCTATGATGACTCTTTTTCGTACTATAGGAGCTTCACGGGCTCTAACTGTATGGAGTGGTTCACCAATGAAATGGCAAACTTGACAAAGTTCGTGCAGTCCAAACTAACCGATGTTGTACCTCTCAATGTGGAGGTTAGTCTCAAAGATGCATCTGGCACATGTCATATCTGTGAGAAGCCCTTTTTACCTCAAGATAAAATCGTTAGAGACCACTCTCACCTTTCCGGTGCATTTAGAGGCTATTCACATAATTATTGTAACCTCAGGTACCGAGAGTCTTTCATAGTTCCAGTAGTGTTCCACAACCTAAGTGGATACGACTCCCACTTTATAATTAGAGATCTCGCCAAGCATGATCAAATAACTCTTGTACCAATCAATAAAGAGAAGTATATTGCCTTTACTAAACATGATAAGGACACAAAAATAAAATTTAGATTTATCGACTCATTTAGATTTCTGGGATCTTCTTTGGATGAGCTGGCATCCACTTTAAAAACCGATCAATTTGTTAATTTAACTTCATCTTTAATCATGTGTCGTTAGCGAAACTAAAGATGCTAAAACGAAAGGGAATCTTTCCTTATGATTATGTTGATTCATTGGAAAAATTAAGTGAAACCCAATTACCGCCTATAGAGAATTTTTATAATAAATTGAATGACCAGAACGTTTCTCAAGCTGATTACGAACATGCTAAAAGAGTATGGGATTCCTTTGAATGCCAAACCATTCGCAACTACATGGAGTTGTACATGAAAGTGGACATTCTTCTTCTAACTGACGTGTTTGAAAATTTCCGTGATAGGGCCCATCAAACATATGACTTAGATCCAGCCCATTGTTACACTCTACCTGGATATTCTTGGCAGTGTATGCTCAAGTACACAAGTTGCCAATTGGAAATTCTTCAAAATGTTGACATGCTGATGTTCATTGAACGTGGAATACGTGGAGGTATTTCCCAATGTTCTAATAGGTTTTCCGAGGCGAATAACAAGTATATGCCCAATTATAATCCTAATAAACCCTCCAAATTCATTTACCACGTAGACGCTAATAATTTATATGGATATAGTCAAAGTCAACCCTTACCCTACGGGGGATTCCAATGGTCTGCTGATACCAACATCGATGTCACTCAAATTCCCGATGATTCAGACATTGGTTATTTTTTGGAAGTTGATCTGGAGTATCCCAAGCATTTGCATGATCATCATAAAGACCTTCCCTTCTGTCCGGAGCGCCGCACCCCTCCCGGCTCTAAACTTCCCAAACTCATGACTACCTTGCATGACAAGGAAAAATATATTATTCACTATAGAAATCTGAAACAAGCTCTTGAGAATGGCATCATTCTCAAACACATTCACCGGGTGTTGAAATTCAAACAGTCTCCGTGGCTCAAGTCCTATATCGATCTAAATACTTCCCTAAGAGCTCAGGCGACTAATGATTTTGAGAAGAATTTGTTCAAATTGATGAATAACGCAGTCTTCGGTAAAACTATGGAGAATATCCGAAAGCATCGTATCGTTAAACTAGTCAACCATTGGGAAGGTCGATACGGTGCTAAAAATCTTATTGCTTCCCCAGCATTTCACAGTCGCACCATATTCGATGATGAGTTGATGGCAATTGAGTTAAACAAAACTGATTTGCTCTTCAATAAACCTCTGTATATCGGGTGCGCAATTCTGGAACTTTCAAAAATCCTAATGTATGACTTCCTCTATGATTTCATTTATAAAAAGTACCCTCGTCATCTAGTCAAACTTCTATACATCGATACTGATTCATTTTTGCTTGAGATAATTTCTGATGATATATATGAAGAGCTCGTCAAACCCAATCTCCATCGTTTCGACACATCAGACTATCCCCCCGATAATATCTACAACATCCCACTAGTTAATAAAAAGGTGCTTGGTTTAATGAAGGATGAGGCTAAGGGCTACATTATTTCACATTTTGTAGGCCTCCGTTCGAAAATGTACACCTACCTAATCCTAGGAGGAAAATGCATCAAAAAGTCAAAAGGCGTAAAATACAATGTAGTTAAAAATAGTATTACGTTTGATGATTACCTCTATTGTTTGCAAGAAAACCAGCAAACTATTGCTTCCCAACGCTGTATTAGATCATATGCTCATAACATATTTAGTGTAGAGCAGACAAAAATTGCCCTCAGTCCTTTTGATGACAAGCGCTATCTGTTAAAAGACTCATATGATACTTTACCCTGGGGCCACTACAGCCTCTAAATTAATTTTTACTTTCAAGATATATGTATAAGTAATATTTGATGTAGTTATGTTAGTAGTCTATGTTTATTTATTTTAAATAAAACAGCATATTGGTAACTTTGTCTTTTATTTTTAGCATACATATATTTTTAAATAACCTGCAATTTTACGTCTACATATGCAGCAATGATCTATTTTCAGAGAACAATCAAAGCAACTAGCAAAGTGTCTGCATGGCATAAAAACAATTGTCATTTCATTAGTTAAGCAAATTTTACAAGTATTATGATTAGAGTCAGTGTGGGGATTTGGTGGGCAGTCTCTAAGCAATAAACATTTAGCTGATCCCTTTTTGTGAAGCTCTGTAATATCATCACAAGGTAAGAGATTCTTGAGCTCTAAGCCACAGCAATGACAAGTGATCCTGTCACCGTAGCCCGTGTAAAAGAAGCCGGCGTTGACAAGCTCAGTGGGTGTCTGCTTCAAGGCAATAGGCCAGTCTTTGAACGTCTCAAGTCTGCTCTCAAATGTCACTTTGCTTTTATGTCTGATAGGTCTGGTGATGTGGTAAGTGTCATCAAAATCAAAAAAGCGGCAATATGGATTCCAGTCCAGATGATCGGCAACAGGGTCATCACCATCTTCCCAGTTGAAACCACGTGTATCACAAAATGGACATTCAACAGCATCATTTAAGCTGCCATCGGATTCTATTGCATCTTGTCGGTATATAAACCCTGCTCTTGCTAACTTTTCAGCAGGGAAGTCGGAAGGCCAGTTTTCAAAGGTACGTAATCGATTTTCGTATATTTGGAAGTATTCTCGACACTCCATGGTGTAGAACTGATGAAATAAACAACAATGTTTTTAATTTATAAGCATTTATTCAATTTTTCTAATGTCAATATCTCTTAAAATAATGTTTTATATAATAATAAATATGTTCTTTTAATGCAATACATAATGGAGACCTGTCATCTAAACAAAATGGTTTTAACAATTTTTCAATCGGCAAACGATTTAGTAAATTTGACCATAAACATATTTCATCTATTATTTTATAATAAAAAGTACAGTAATTTAAGCGCTCCAAATAAATTATTTTACTTGAGATAATAGGGTTAATAGCTAAGAGTTCAATCACATCACTATAATCCAAATAGAGCGCGCAAATGTTTTTCATCACCAACACTGTTTGACGTCTTCATACTGGATCTGGGATAGATGGAGACAATCTCCGCAGGTCACTGGGGCAGCAAACTCTGGAGGTGTGGCATTTTCAAAAAAGTTTGTTTTCAGGAGCTTGAGCTCAATGATGACATCCTCCCACTCGTACATAGTCATTACAATTTTCGTTGGTGTTCCAGCGGCTACAGGTGTTTTTTGCAAGATAACCACTGGAGAATAGGATCTTGCAGGACTGAGTGCACATTGAACATCATACTCTGAATTCAGTAATGGAAATCTCGAATGCAGCAAGTAATAGTCTTCCTTTTTCGCAGCTTCATCATACATTTGTAACACTCTATCCAAGTCCGCACTGTAACTGATAGTGGAATCACTACTATAACCACTATCCATGGTTTCAAAACTGCTGATACTACTCATTTTCACAAATCACTCGAGAGGTAAACTGGGACTGGGAATATATGTAGGGAATTTTCACAATTTTATAGTTGTACCCCTTCCACTACCTGATTGCGGTTGATTTCAATTATGTGTTCCTACGCGAAGATGGAAAAGTAGATCTCTTGTTGCTAAGAGCTGCTCTGTTCCCCATCACCATCATCATATATGTAAGGCTTTTAAATATTGCATCACTTGTTGTTTTTCACAATAAAATTTGATATCTTTCTGTAATCGTTTAAGTTTGGTGATATGTTGACTTAAACTTTTCGAATACTTTACAGTGATGTTTTCACCCTGAGTCTTCATTTTGCAATGCAAGCACATGTCTATATTTATGATAATTTATTATCAATTTATGATTGACCTTGGTGCTATAGTCTGTTTTCAGTGCCAATCCAACTGTCGTGGCTCGAATCAAACCCAAGCCACCGAACTTTAACCTTGTTGCCTTTTCGTTGCAAAATTTTCTCAACGAGATACACATCAGGATAGACAGCCTTTTGCAATTCTTCTTCGTAAAAGCTCCCTTGAATCGGTGTACCAGACATATCTTCCAAACTATACGTAACTGGATTAGTTATTTTAACCTGCGTAATTTTAAACAATTCCGTACTCCAGCTGGGAAGGTAACCTTTATCAAAAACGTGCTTGGTTTTACTTATTCGCACAACATCTCCGACTTTCAGTTTTCTTGGCCCAGCAATTTTCAGGTTATTGTATACTTTAATATCTCGAGCGTTTTTCCTATTAATGTCCACAGGTCTCATCTTTGTCTTGGAATGTTTTTGATGGTTGTAGTCCTTAACGATTTCCTGTAGAATATCTATCCATTTGTAGGTGCCGTTCAAACTAAAGTACTTGTAGAGCCGTTCTTTCAGCGTTCTAATTACTCGTTCAGCTATTACGGCTTTCAGTCCACTAAATGTACTATAATGATTGATTCCGTATGACTTCATTAGTTTCTGAAAGCAACTATTGTAGTATTCCTTACCCTGGTCGGTTTGTAGATTTTTCGGGTGCCGTCCTTCCTTGAGAATACTCTCAAAGGCACGAGTTACCTCTTCACCGGATTTCGTTTTGAGCGGTCTCGTCCACACGTACTTTGAAAAGCAATCAATCACCACGAGGAAGAACTTGAAATTACGATTGGATTTTGCATAGAGATCCATTTGTGCGAGGTCCGACTGCCAGGAGTCATCGAAACCTTTAATTATTACACGTCGGCGAGGAAACTTTCGTCTCACAGGTCTATGCAGTTCCTTAACAACTTGAACTTTTTCTTTGGAATGTTTCGCTATAGGAGCCATCTTGTATACTGCTTAAAAATAGACAAAGGCATGTTTTTATTGATCCTAATGATGCTTTTTAATTGCAGCAATACTGTCTGCGATTGCTTCAAGTTTTGATTTTGGTCCAAGATTTGATTTGCAATATCATCATGTAGTTTTTGCATGTCTCGGTATAGCTCAGGCACTACTTTTGTCATCTTGTCTCTAAGTTCAGTTAGATCAGAAAGATCTTTAGCCTTATCCTTTCGAACAATATTTAATACTTCTGCTGCATCAACACCTTTAGGAGCTTGTTTCATAGAAAGTTCCAGATCGTTTATACGTTTTTCCTGTGATATACGGTTGTCATTAAACGAGGCTTCAAATTTTGTGATGGTTTCCTTGTATTCTTTCCGAGCAGATTCCAACTGAGCGTCTTGTAAGAGCTGGTACTTTGGTTGGTAGAGTGACTTGGAATAGATGTAGACGTTCTCGAATCGTAGGCCGTTTTCATTGAATAGCAGTGATAACGATGCGTTGGTCTTTCCGCAACCACTAGGTCCGCAGAATGCTGCTCGTAGGGAATTTGGTAACAATTGTCCGTGTCGACTTGCTGATGATGGTGATTCTTCGACAAAGTCCAAATTTTCGATAGGCAGTTGGACATCTTGTTGCTTCATATACATCTTACGATATACTAACATCATCCTTATTGTGTATACTAATTAAATACAGCAGTCTATCTCAGTTTCAATCAGTGTCATGCTAACTCCCAAAGGAGGTAGTCTACTGAATAGTGCAATCAATAAATTACCATTTGAACTACATCTACCTGGTTATCAGTTTTGTGGACCCGGTACAAAACTTCTAGACCGTCTCTCCAAGGGTCAGCAGGGAATCAATAAGACAGACGCTGCTTGTCGAGCGCACGATATCGCCTACAGTAAATACAAGTCTTTGGCGGATCGTTATAAGGCTGATTACGAGTTGGAAAATCGAGCTTGGGAGAGATTCAAGTCAAAGGACGCTTCACTTGGAGAAAAAGCAGCTTCTTGGCTTATAACTACAGGCATGAAGGCTAAACGCAAGATGGGGCTTGGAATCAAAAAACGATGTGGAAAAAAATCTTTTCGACAGAATGTGGTTCTACCAATCAAGAGAGCTATTGCCGGATCTGGAAGCGATGTCCGTAAGACATCGTTATTGGCGTTGAGAGCAGCCCGAGCAGTCATTAAGAAGGCAGGTGGTCGCAAGAAAATCCATGTACCTCGAGTCATTCCTTTTGAGTCGAAAATTGGTGGTTTTCTCCCACTAATACCCCTATTTGCGGGGTTGTCAGCACTAGGAGCTCTTGCCGGGGAGCCAGTGGAGTAGCCAAAGCCGTGATAGATGCAAAGAACGCCCACAAGAAGTTGGAGGAGGACCAGCGCCATAATCAAGCCATGGAAGAGCTTGCAAAGAAAGGAAGCGGTATTTTTCTTAAAAAGTCCCGCAACGGCTTCGGGCTTTACTTAAAGAAGCAAAAAAACTCCCAATAAAGCTACCCAATCGAGCACTTTACAATCACGAGCTTGAGCAATATGCCAAACATTTGAAGATCCCTTACTTTAGGGAGTATTTATGCGAAACACCTTACCTAAACATTCACAAACAAAGGAGTCTGCCATCGTTAATTTGGATACCAGCAGTCATCACGGTACGCATTGGGTAGCTTATGTGCGAAATGGAAACACCGTTCAGTACTTTGATAGCTTTGGATGTTTGAAACCACCCCGAGAATTAGCCAACTACTTTGGCAATGGAGTGAAAATCCTCTACAACAATGACTCTTATCAGACGTACAATCAATCAAATTGTGGCCATTTATGCTTGAAATTTCTCTATAATAAAAAATAAATATTTTGCATTATTGTTGTTTTACTTTAACCTATATTAGCAGCTAACAAGCGGATAATTATCAGTCATGTCTGTGATCATCACATTGAAAGGTCGCAGCCCAATACTGTCGATTGATTTTCAACCACCTATTCAGTTGGATTCCAACTACAACTACGGACTAGCTTTATTGAGTTTTCACTCGTACAACAGCATCCCAAACATTGAGAGAGGTGACAAGATCTACCTGTTTGACGATCAAAACACGCAAACATTCATCGACTTGCCCGAAGGTTCATACGAAATTGGTGACATCGAAGCTTATATTAGAAAGGCACTTGGCATTCATTTGGCAAAGGACGTTGAGAATATTTTCTCATTGAAACCCAACAACAATACTCTCAAGTGTGAGCTTTTCAGCAGCAAGTACGCTGTGGATTTTCAACCGCAAGACAGCATCGGTGATATTCTGGGCTTCTCTAAACAGCTGCTACCACGCAATCAAGTTCACAGTTCCGATTTACCAGTGAACATTATAAAAGTTAGAACGATTCATCTCGATAGCAACATCATATCGGGAGCCTTCTACAATAACACTCCTTCACACACCATTTACGAGTTTGCCGTTGCAGTTGATCCTGGTTTTGCCATCGACGAAACACCTCAGCATTTAATCTATTTGCCGATTAACAGAAGCGAAATACATAACCTCACATTGCAAATTTTGAATCAAGACTCTGAACTAGTGAATTTTCGTGGTGAAGAAATCATCATTCGACTTGAGCTGAAACAACTACAATAATAATGGGTCGACTTGTATTTGATGAAGAACCATATAAGAGGTTAACCGCTCCTCGTCCACCATCAGTTTCTATGAAACCTCTCAAGAGATCACTCACGCTCTCAAACAGATTGTTTCTACAAACGCTCGGCTACCATGTCAACTCCTCAAATGTTCGATATCTTCCGCAAACCAAATTTTGATGATAGTGTAAGACGCGAGGAGTTGCGAACCTACTATCCATACGTCAAGTCATTCGGCAACAATGATATCGTTGAAATCACCGTCAATCAAACAGATTGTTGGTTTTCCATGGCTGATTCCTGCATCTCAATCCAGGGACAAGTGGTGAAGACAGCAGGCAATGGAGATGTTTCTCTATCACCAAATGCTGGAGCTTTCTTCTTCGACAGCGTTACGTACGAGTTGTGCGGCAAGGAAATTGAAACCGTGAGAGACCCTGGTCGCGTGAGTACAATTCGTGGATACTTGTGCTACGACCCCAACAGTTCAAAGGACCTATTCATAGCCGGGTGGAATTTTCCACATAAAGCGTATATGAATGCCGCCGATAAAACTTTTCACATGTACATTCCATTGGGACATTTGTTTTCCATCTTCAACGACTACAAGCAAGTGATGTGTGGTAAACAAACAATTCGTCTGGTGCGAAGTCGTAGCGATGATGATTGCCTTATAATCACGGATGCTGCTACCAAGGGTAAAGTGACAATAAACAACATCGAACTCAAAGTCCGTCACATTTTTCCAAACGATGACGTTAAATTGGATTTACTGCAAGCCGTCAAAGCGGATTCCAGTATAATTTTACCGTTTCGTAAATGGGAGCTAAATGAGTTGCCTGCTCTCAAAACAGGTGCTACTCGTGAAATTTGGGCTGTGAAGACGTGTGCCGCACTGGAAAGCCCTCGTTACGTTATCTTAGCCTTTCAAACGGATCGCCACAGCAACATCAAAGAAGATCCCACGGAATTTGACAATATTCACATTTCCAATATTCGTCTAAATCTAAACAGCGAATTTTGGCCTATGGAGAGATTTGATTTAGATTTTTCAAAGAGTGAGTACGGTGAGGCGTACAAAAGGTATACGGACTTTTATCCCAGCTTTGGCGGCGGCAAACACCCTCTACTGGATTATGTTGCATTCAAGACGCACACCCTATTCGTCATCGATTGCTCCCGACGTGAGGACACCATGAAATCCTCGACTGTAGATATTCGCTTGGATATTGAAAGTCAGACGGGATTTCCCGATAAGACCCGAGCCTTCTGCATAATTATCCACGATTGCCTAATGGAATTTCTCCCACTCAGCGAAATTGTCCGAAGCTTATATTAGATCACTCAGCTGTTTAGAAAATCAGTTTCGTTATAGCTTTTCAACGGTTCACCATGGAAATTGCAATTGTCGACATTCAAGGTTTCGAAATCGAGGGAAGATTTGTTCCCAAGGAATTGGTTATCAAGACACGTAAACGCACAGGAGTGTTTTTGTTTAAACCACCTAAACCGTTTAACTATCTATCAGCAGCAGACAAAAGGCAAGTACGATATTTGGAACAACGGCTACATGGACTCCACTACTCTGATGGCCACTATGATTTGAATACTATGAACGACATTTTGAGAATTTTCCTAACCAAATGCACGCACATATATGTACGAGGCCATCAGAAATATGACTTTTTATTTAACAAGTTATTTGAAGAGCTGAAAATCAACAATTTGAGAAAACTGCTCAACGAAGATGGGGAATCACACTATCACCTAATCAATCTGGAAAACTTCAATGGCGCTGTTGAACTGAAACCTTCTGACTCTCCATGCATTTTTCACTGCCGCTGCAATGATCCAGTACGATGTGCAAAAGAAAATGTTGATGTAGTTTATTATTGGCTTCTGAATAGTGTTTTACATAAATAAAACATTGTATATAACTATGTGTTTTAATTATTCATTATTTTCCTAATACATTTCACAATTAATTTAAGTAATAATATTGTAATTGTAGAGAGTGTTACACAAATAAGAATTAGCACTTTGTGGAGCTCCTCTTGTAGGTTAGCATCACGTATAGTCATTGAGCTGTTGGATAGTAAAGTTTTTTCATCTTGGCATGAAGCTGCTGAAATCCAGTCAGTGTCACCTTCAGTGTCATCAGAAAATATCAGCTTCAGTTTGAAATTTTTTGTTGTGTTTGACAGGCGAGCAAAATATACAGGCAGCCGTCCATCGTTTAATCTATCTCGAGCCATCAATGTGTAGTTGGAGCGGTTCAAACAGTTCCCTGAAGGGCATACAGCCATGTCCTTGGTTCCATAAGGTATATTAACATACAAGACATTTTTCAAAATTAATGTGAATATTATAAAACTTGATTTAAGTAAAGTCATTTTTATCGATCTGCATTCAACAGTAGTTGGTGAGACACTATGCTCATCTTGCACCTCTTTCGTTACTTTATACTAAAAATTATTAGCAGACTACTAGAAACCATAACATCAAATTCTTGATTCATCATTAAAAATTTTTCCAAGTCTCAAAATTATTACGCTCGGCCTTGAATCATCCGACAAAATCAGAGACTCGAAGGAGTTGCCGTTCTTGCGCAGGTAGGCGCTCGCTTAGGAAAACTATAGACTCGAAGGAGTGGACGTTCTTGCGCCTGCAGGCGTTCAATGCCTTGAATCATCCGACAAAATCAGAGTCTCGAAGGAGTTGCCGTTCTTGCGCAGGTAGGCGGTCGCTTACGATAACTATAGACTCGAAGGAGTGGACGTTCTCGCGCATGCAGGCTTAAGCAAAAGATTTTAAATTTTTTTACAGACAACAAAATACCAAGATTTTAAATTTTTTTACAGACAACAAAATATCATATCCCCCCATCCAGCCCCCAAATATCTAACCGAACAACGCCCAAAAACCCGCGCCCACCCAACGGGCATGTACTATACCTTTTCAAATAAACATTTCTCGATTAACCGCATTAGCGCAGCTCGGTGGACACCTGACTTTGTAATCAGGCAAGCCGCGTTCGATACCCGGCCAAGTATTTAGCTTTTTTTCTTTGTAACCACCACAACCATCAACAGATGGCGTGCACTCTGCAACCCACGCAACCCACAATACAATTGCTTTCATTTATTAACAACAGATGGCACGCACCTCTGCGACACACCCAAATGTCTTTCGCGCACCCCTACGACCACCCCCAATGTCTTCTTCTTCTTCCCAATGTCTTCTTCTTATCCAAACAACAACTACCAACAGCTCGGCAGCAGCTCCCGGCGAGAACTCGATGACTGGTTACCTTTATGCCCACTTCCGCTCCAGAAACCGCTTTGTTTAACTACTGTCAATTCTAAGATTTTGGATAGTTTCGTTGAAGTTTTTAATTACGGATGTGGTGACACTTATTTGGTTTTTTTGTAAGTTCTCAATTTGAAGTTGGCCTTGATTTAAGCGGTTTATGCTTTTGGTAAAGTATTTTCCGTCGGCGGCGTCTAAATTGCCGGTGATTGTCTTAAAAAGGGTACCTGCCCCTTCAAGTAATAATAATAATATTCTATTATTTGTTGTAAATACTTGTTCTAGTGCAGAAATGTTTCTGTGTACTAAAAGTGTCCATTTATCATTGGATACAGTTATTTCTGCTTCGTTATGGAAGTAGATACCTAAAGTATTGTTTATTGGTTGTATTTGAAATTGGGCTACTGCTGACCCGAACAGCAGGCAAAAACATTGAATTTATTTTGGAGTTTGTCCTTGATCTGGGATTCTTTAATATATACTTTATCGCCTATTTGATAGTTAGGGAGATTTTCGGAAACGTGTTCTTCAAATCTGACTTTCGCTTTATGTTTTTGGATTTCCGTTCTTTCGCGAGCAATTTTATAATAGTGAGAGATACGATTATTGAGATCTCTGATGTACTTAGTTATCAGGGCTTGTTGGTTGTAGACTGTTTCTGGAGTCCTACTCGAAGTATGTACATAAAAAAGTTCGTAAGGGGTGAATCCATGAGTTTTGTTTACAGAATTGTTATATGCAATGATTGCATAAGGGAGGATGTTAAAAGGGTGTTCGTCAGGATTTTCTAGTTTATGGATTCTAATCATCTCTAATAAGGTCGAGTGGAATCGTTCTAATGAACCATTTGACTGGTGATGTCCCACACTAGAATAAGATAGTTTTATGTCAAATAGTTTACACAAGTCTTTCATTAGTGTGTTGTCGAATTCCCTGCCATAATCACAATGTATCCGTAATGGAGTACCGAAGTGTTGGAAATAGAGAAGTAAAGTACTAACAACGGTTTTTGCGGATTTGTCGGTAGGCCTGAGAGAGTTTTGTTAGTTCGTCCCGGATAGTTAATGCGTAGTTTTTTGTCGGGACTTCTAGAATATCGATGTTGACACGTTCAAAGGGTGTCCGTGGGGTTTCAGTAATGACAAGTGGGTTGTCGAGATTTTTCCGGTAAACCTTTGCTCTCTGGCAAGTTTGACAGTTTTTGATAAAATTGTCAACGTCCTTAGTCAGTCCTTGCGAATTGTATTTTTCTTTTATTCAGCTGATAGTTTCATTATGCCTCGATGTATATTATTTTTGCTGTTATGGAATTGGTCGAGAATGATAGGTATTTGGTCTTACTCAACCGTTTGGACGATATTTTGGCAAACTTTCCATTTGATGTCGATTTCGGAAAAGATAAACGAAAGCATTTCCAAAATGGGCAGTTCAATGTTATTCTCGAGACAGAATACTTCATTTTCAGTGAAGATGTGAAAAAAATCTCGTTGACTACTTCTGGGTCCGAAGGGAGAGGGACGATGTAATAGCGTCTTTTTCTGACACTTTTGCTTGCAAAGACATTTACTCTAGGGGTACGAAAATCAGCATTTTCCTCAAAAATGTCTTCGATGATGTCGTGGTGAAAATCTTTCATGAGAGAGCCTTGGGGAAATACTAGGATGTTTTTGTTTCCTCGGTCTAAGAGTTGGCAATTAGAAAATTGAATTTTGTCGTAATCTATGAGTGAGACGGTTCGATATCGCTCGACAAAAGTTCTAAATTCTTCAGAGATTTGTTGGAGATTAATGTGACTTCTTGTGAGTCATCGTCAGTTTCGTTTGTTGGGAGTACTGTAAATGGTGTTAAATGATTGTTTGTTTGAAATGATATGTATTCATTAAAGTTACACCGGTGGGGCAAACGATCTTCAGCCGCATGCGATTGTGGGGCCGACAGGCAGACTATCAGACATATAGTGCAAGATTGCCCAATAAGGGCATATACAGGCAATCCAGAAGATTTCCTGATGGCAACACAGGCGGCAATTGATTATATATCAAGACTAGACATTTGTTTGTGAATTGGTCTAAAGTATCTGTATTTGTATTTAATTGTTAAGTAATGTCCACATATACAATTTTATATATTTATATGTACCATATTATTAATATCATTATAAATGTACTGTGATGTAAGCCATACGCTAAATAAATAAAATTCATTAAAGTTGTTAATTTTAATGCGAGAGAGAGAGAGCGTCGGCGTTTTTATTTACTTTGCCGGGTTTGTAAATTATTTGATAGTCGTACTCCTCGAGCTTAAGGCACCATCTTGCAAGTCTACTTCCAGGATCCTTTATAGAAAACAGCCAAGTTAACGGGCGGTGATCGGTGAGAAGTAAAAACTTACGGCCAAAAATTATTGGACGAAAGTGTTTAATCGCCCACACTATTGCAAGGAGTTCTCGTTCTATGGTTGAATACTTAGTTTCAGCATTACAGAGAGTTCTGGAGGCATAGGCTACAGGCAAATCTTTACCTACGAGGCCTTGAGAGAGCACTGCGCCGATAGCAAATGAACTGGCGTCGGTTGTAAGAATAAATGGCTCTTCAAAATTAGGGTATATGAGTGTGGGGGTAGAAGTAAGGGCTCTTTTTATTTCGTCAAAAGATTTGACGCATTCTGAATCGAACTGGAAAGGTATGTCTTTTTGAAGTAATCTTGTCAAAGGTTTCGAAATCTTGGCGAAATTGGGGATGAATCGCCTGTAATAACCAGCTAACCCTAAGAAGAACTTGATATCTTTTGGGTTTTTTGGTTGGGGAAAATTTAAGATACAATCTACCTTTGATTGTTTAGGCTTCACGCTTTTGGGAGTTATAAGGTGGCCAAGATACGCGACCTCTTTGCGAAGAAACTCGCATTTGTCGGGTTGGATTTTTTGATTGGCTTTTCGCAATCGTATGAAAACTTCAGAAAATCGGGCTTTGTGCTCATGTATAGTCGGAGAATAAACTATAATGTCGTCCATATAGACTAAACATCTCTCGTTTTGAACACCTTAAAGAATATTATCCATTACCCTTTGGAAGGTCGATGGAGCGTTTTTAAGACCGAAGGGCATTCTAACGAATTCAAAATGACCATTATCAACTGTGAATGCTGTCTTTGGATGTCTTTTGTATCGATTTCGATTTGGTGAAACCCTGAAGCTAAGTCGAGAGTGGTGAAGTATTGGCATTTGCCAAGTTGGTCAAGTAAATCCGAAATGTTCGGTAGGGGGTATTTGTCGTCAACAGTAAGTTCATTTAGTTTACGATAATCGACGACGATACGCCATTTTTGGGTGCCAGATGCGTCTAGTTTTTTGGGAACTACCCAAACTGGGGATGACCATGGCGAATTAGACGGACGTATAATGCCTTGGTCAAGCATCTTTGATATCTGACTTTTTACCTCTTGTTTGTGTCTTTGGGAGTACCGATATGACTTTGTGAAAGAGGGTTTCGCGTTATTAGTGTCTATTGAATGTTTGATTTTGTTTGTAAAGGTCAGTTGGTCACCTTCTAAATAGAATAAATCAGAATATTCGAGGCAGAGTTGAGAAATAAGTTCGGCTTCCTCATCGTTCAGATGTTCTAACCGAAGTTGTTTCATGATTGGAAGTTGTCTATCAGGCTGGGTTAAGTTTTGTGAGTAGCTTTCGGAAAGAATGTTTACCGAAAAATTGTTTATTGATTCGAGTTCCAACTTGTAGAAATTAACAGTTTTGGGGATAGCATTCGCATTTAAAATTGAAGTAAGAAATTCGCCTTTTTCATTAATTTTAACAAGGGCACGGGGAAGATAAACCTTTTCTATTTCGGCAGATGATAGGAAAGCCTCAGTGTTAGTGAGGTTACATTTTAATTTACATATCTGTTCTGTTCGGGGTTCCAAAGAGATTGTATTAATTGGGATGTAGTTATTGAAAGTTGAAGGGTTCTGAGTACGCATGACAGTATCATCTGTAACTGTGTAGAGTGGTAAGGTTTTAAAATTAGTGACAAGTTGTTTGCTGTTAAAGTCTATAACGCAGCTATAGTGTTCAAGGAAATCTGAACCCAGTAATCCGTCGAATTCTATGTCGATGTTGCAAATATACACCTTGTGTGGGTCGGCGACATTGAAAGGTACAAGGGTGGATTCGTTGATTAAGATTTTCTGATCAGTGATTCCTTGGATGACTCCATTTTCACGAAAACGTTGTTTGAAGCGTTGGCAGGTTTCAGGTTTAAAAATTGAAAGTCCTGCACCCGTATCGATAAGAAGTTTATAGGTGTTTGAAGAATGAGTAATATAATAAAGATTCTTGGAGTTGACGGAAAGAAGGGGTCTTACAGAAAGCTCTGTTCTGGGAAGTTGACATTCGAGCTGAAGTCGTCCAGATTCATTGTCTGAATTTGGGTTTGAATTTCTGAAATTTCTTGGTCTGGGGGTTCTGACTGAGTGAGGGTCAAATGAAAATTTACTTGGGAAGAATCAGGTTCGTCAGAATAATATTCGTTAAACTGTTCAGTGTTGAAATATTCTGGTTCATCGTTTTGTTCGAAATCATTAGGGTAATATTGTTGTACGTTTCCGTACTCATTGGGTAAAGGGTTGTATTGATTTTCGCTTTGAGAATAGTTATAGTCATTGTGATATGGTCCGAATTGCAGATTGTTCAAGTGATGAGTATTTGGTTGTTGGCGTTGTTGATGTTTAAAGAAACTCGGGTTCGGTCTGTAATTGCCAGATATTTGAGGTTGTCTACTGGTAGATGGACGAAATTGTTGCTGTGAAAATTGTTGACTGGGATTAACATTTGTAGATTGATTAGCAGATTGATTGGAAAAATGAGGGCGATAATTGGAATAATTTTGATTGGAATTCGGGTTGTGTTGAAATTGTCTCATCTTCAATAAGCATTCATTGCTTAGATGGCCCATTCGTTTACAAAATGTGCATTGTTTTGGAGGTGGGACATTATTTGGCTTACGCGAGGGTTGTTGGAAATTTCCATTATTTGAAAATTTCTGTGTTTCTAAATGTGATAGTTGTAGTTCTCGTTTAATTCTGGAAATGGCAGTGAGAATACTGCAGGGGTCGCTAGCGCGAACGAGTTGACCAATTTTGGGCTCTAAACCCGTGAGGAGGCTATTAAGAGACTCTATCAAGTCAATCTGTGCTTGTTTTTCTTTAACAGTTAGGTTTTGTTTGTTTATGGCTGCTAGCATTTTCGCCTGATGCGTCTGAAGTCTAGCAGAAAATGTAAGAGGGGATTAATTAGGAGTTTGCCGCATTCTTTGCAAGTCCTGTATAAGAGCCGAGAGATCCCTTTGATCTCCAAAATGATTTTCTAGGAGGGTTTGAATTTCAGCTAGTTGACTAGGGTTTCGTGAATTAATTAACTCAGCCGCTCTACCGCGTAAGTTATTTTTGATATGGAGAATTAACAATACTTGCTGATTATCCGTTGCCATGCTGTAAGCAATTTTACAGGAGCATCAAAAATATCGGATTACCATCAATTGTATAAATTCGCCCAATAAATAAAAATTAAATGTTGAGGTTTTAAATGTAAATGGTAAATATCTAGTTTATCAAAATCCAATATCGAGCAATGTTTAATAGAGTAATAACAAATTTGAAATAGGAATGTATAAATGGTAAATTAATAATAAACTTGAAATAATGTTTCAAATACTTCGAAATATGTAAGTCAAAGTAATGGAAATAAAATAATATGATTGTGTAAAATATATAGTTTCAAAATTATTTAGGAAGGGTAAGGTTATGAGGAATAAAATATTATATAAATGAAAGAACTGGTGGTCATTCAAAATAAAATCAAAATAAAATAGTTACTTTATGTGATTCTTACGTTATTATTCCTCGCATCGGACTGTTCTCCGCGTCACTTAGCACTGGTTAGCCTGGTTGCGTGTTCCTTTGCTAGTTCTTGGTAGTTGTTGTCCTTTTCAAGTAGGATCTATTCTGCAAAGGCTTGGAAACCACCACAACTAGTTAGAAATCTTCGTGTTTTAGCTGTGTCTGGAATATCCTACTGACTGCGCCAATTTTATATTCGATTTGATTCAAATCACTTTTAAAAAAGATTATTTGTTTAAAACATACAAAATCAAAAATTTAACAATTAATTACTTGAAATACTTAATGCTATAAGTGATAATATTTGAATGACTTAGTACTAAAACTGATATTATTTGAATGACTTAGTACTAAAACTGATATTATTTGAATGAAAACACGAGATCGTTTCCCGTTGCTTTTATAACTTCGAGAAAAGTGCTGATGCAAGTCAGCGATTTTACTGGGTAAACGGACTCGTGTAGGTTTCCGGGAAGTTGTTTGCATATAATTTAAGATGAAATTTGATATCCCTGAGAAGTCACGTACGCTTTAAATTCCGTTGTCTTCTCGACTGGGTGAACTAAGGGCTGATATATTTTGCATATAACATATATATATATATATATATATATATATATATATATATATATATATATATATATATATATAAATATTTCTTCATATATATATATATATATATATATATATATATATATATATATTTGTTTTTGAAGTTTTCTCGGGCACTAAATGTGTTAGGTGGTTTCCGGAAATTCATCCGCGTAGTTGATAACTGATCTGCCCTCTTCAGGTCGGTTCGCATAATTCTCGTAGCCTTCTGCTTTCGCTTCTAGTTACTCGAATACTTCGCGTAACTAGAGAGACTAGTCAGAGCATTCCACAAATTGTCAGATGGACGGATATTCATCAAAAGAATAATTAAAATTGGTCCTGAAGTTAAAGCTAGGAGACTATTAAGCTGCAGGAACCTTTTAAACAAGTTTAGGAGTAGGGAAGATATCCAAAAGAAATGGATAACTAACGAAAAATTTATTATTTTCAAATTCCTTAACAAATGCACAAAACGATTGGATGTGTATATCATTCTACCAAAAAAACGTGAGCCACCATAAACCCTTTCTTTAGAGAGAGGAATGAGTTCAGTAACTAATGGTGTCTAGGAAACTATGACGAAATTATAAATTGATTTGATTTTTATTGAGCAAGGAATCAGGCTAAACTATTGCGGTATTTTTTTACATCTCCCGGTATGAAATTTTACCAGAGGATTTGACTCACCCGGTATCCTCTCAAAATTAAGGTTTTAATAAAAAAATTAATTTTATGAGCTAACACCATTGTTTCAGCTGCCACTAATTTGAAATAGCGATTCCCAACAAATTGAAATTTGTCATCAGAAGGTTATTAGATATGTACCATTATCTTTCTCGTGTCATAGCTCCGTTATTTTGTGGCAGGTTCTTAAGCTCGATCCCCCGTTATATTTGCAATTATTTAAATTTTTAGAAGCGTATTTTTAAAGCTACACAGAGTGATCCCAGGAAGTACCAGCGTGGTTTTAAGTTTAGATATGCCAGCAATTTTGTTTTTAAAGCTGATTTAAAAAATATGAAGTCAGCACTCTGACACTGTCATTGTATTTTAAACAAGTGGAATCTAAAATCAGTTCCGAAACAAACAAGTTATAACAAGAAAATAAAATTTCGTTTTTTCTCAGACAACCCTATATAATACTGTTATAAAATTCATTTTATGCCGCTAAA
This sequence comes from Octodonta nipae, assembly GCA_034190945.1. Classification (NCBI taxonomy): domain Eukaryota; kingdom Metazoa; phylum Arthropoda; class Insecta; order Coleoptera; family Chrysomelidae; genus Octodonta; species Octodonta nipae. The sequence goes on from CM067217.1 coordinate 69,605,523, forward strand.
GAGAAAAATTAAGAAAACATAAAACCGGCTGAAATATTAAAAATAATAAAAAATTTCGAGGGGTATATGAAAAAGAGGCGCCCTTGAGAAGATTCCTGAAAACGCTCCGACAACAAAGAAATAATCATGGCATTCGGGTATGTTCTGCGCTCGCTATTTAAAGGACGAGTTGAGCAGTGTAGTTTAGTTTATATTCATGTGATTGAATCGACAGAATAAGTCAGCTGTAGTATTACTCATCGTTTGTAAACAGTAAATTTATTTGGTAAATAAAAACATGAAAGTGAATATTGTGAATCTATTGCAATAATATCAATTCGAAATGTTTCACTTTATTCAACGCAAGACCATAGATTGTTTCTAGTCGAGAACCTTCATCTGGTGCGCTACTCTCAACTGATTGAAATCTTCAAAAGATTGTATCATAATTTAAGTTAACCTACGAATTCTTTGTCCTAGAACACAGGGAGACAGCGTTATTGCAGTATGACTCCTGATTTGGAGTTTTTGTGAGATAGATGTGGAAATTCCTTTTGCGATAAAATCCTATATTATGTTATGAAACTAATATAACTTGTTTAACTAACTTATTTAACATGTAAATTGTAGCTTAACATGTAAATATGCGGATTCCAGACGAAATATAAATAATTTACTTAAAAATAACAAAACGAGTGTTTTTTTTCATTAAAATTATATAGAAGTTTGTACCTGTATATAACTTTTGAATGGGCAAGTAAGTGGTAACTTATACATTGTGCAATAAACCTAATGAGTAAAAACAAGACTGTTATCCGGTTTGAAATTTTTGAGTAAAGTACATATAATAAACCTGAATTCTCAGCAATTGCATTGTTATTTTTTAAACTATTTCGCTTTGCATTGTCCCCAAACTTATTCGCAAAAAGTCGCAAATATTACCGCGAATCCGAATATTAATAATTTATGTTTAAAAAAGAACCGACTTCAACTGGCTTAAACTAAAAACCGTTTAGAAACCATATGCAATGTCTATAATTTTTTAAATCACCCTGTACAACTGCAATTCAACTCTACACGATTTTACAACCGCCCTGTATAGTATTAATCTTCTCCGCCATATTAACTGTTTCTATTTTTCTATTGTTTAAATCACCCTGTATACCTACAATTTTATATGCTATCCATATGTTAAGTATAAGCAACTACTTATGTTCCACACTATTTAATTATAATTCTACTGCCCCTTATACTTCAATCATCCTGTATATGCAACTGCTTCTAACATTTTTTGAACTCTCCTCCGCCTTGTAACTCGAATATCCTTACTGCATATGCTTATTTAACCATTTTTTAAAGATTTTTGATCCGCTTTGTATAACTATAGTTTTACTGCACTCTTATTTCAACCACATTGTATGCAAAACTACTTATGTACCACCCATTACAACATTTTTTGAACCACCCTGTATAACTTTAATTCTTGTTGACCTTATATTTCAACGATCCTATATATGGAACTGCTTATGTACCACTCAATATCACATTTATTTGTAAGATTTTTTGAACCCACTGAACCCCTGTCTTAACTTAAATTTTGCTTCGCCCTATATTTCAAATACGCACATTGCTTGCTGTTTGAATTTCGATGTACGCACACACACACATCTATCACCGTATACCGTATAGAAAAGACCGCTCACCTAACAAGCCCTATAAACTGAAAACCGTTACAAACACCCTGTACGATTTACTTTCATTTAAGGTAGATATTTATTATGAAAATTTGACATTTACATTGATGTTTACCGCTTTTTGCACATATTTTTAACATTTCCGTCGACAAACATATATTAGATAGGAACTTAAATTCAAGATAATAAATATTTGTTACTGTTTGCATTTGTTAATTTATTCTAGAGGGGGCAAATTTGATATTTTCTATTAATATAGACAGAATTGTGCGTTTAACATCTAGGAACTGATTGAAATAGATTTTATTTTGACATATAAGGAAGTGTCAATGAGCTACAAAAGACACTTGGGGTGCAGCTGTCCCTTGCCTCTACCTGGTGACAGCCTTGTTTTGTGGGTACCTACATCATAAGTATTGACTTTGTTGTGTCTTGGGTAATTATTTTGGACGTTTTCGTTCATTTTTGAATTAGAAACATTTTGTAATTTGTAGGAAATATTTTCCTTTGCTTTGTTGATAAATAAATCTTATCGCTACATGCAGAGGCGGCGCAAGACGTAAACTTAATGTGGGCAAAATACATTTCGCGAGGCCCTCTGATGGTGCAAGAAGGGACTATAAAATCAAAAATCATTTGAAATTAAGATTCGAGGCCCTTTGCCCCGAGAGGTCGTGGGCGGTGCGAGACCCAATACCTCGCGAGGCTGTGGGCGGTAGCCCACACCGCCCACGCCTTACGCCGCCTCTGGCTACATGTCACCAGATTCAACCTTCATTCATTGTATTTCATAGATTTCATTCGTCTTTTCGTATGATCTGTGATTGCTCTAATAACTGAAAAACGACAATAGGTTGAAATTTGTGGGACTAAATTTTATAAGGTTTGTAATGATTATTCGCAGTAGTAGTACTTACATAAATTATTGACGATTACAATTTGCTCATCTGCCGCAGTAATTGTTGTCATCATCTATATCGAAAAGATTGTTTAAGAGAGCAAGGTAATTGTGGTTTATCGATTTAACATGTTGCCATGCGGCTCTGTTGAGAAGTTATATTTCAGGCCCAGATCATACAGAGGAATTTCAGGTTTTATGCATTTAATGGAAAAGTCAAGTCGTTTTGCCGATGTGGAGCTACAATTACGTCATCAAAGCGTTTAAGCGCCTTCAGTGAGTGCCAGGGAACAGGGAATACAAATATTTATGATAATCGGTAAAAGTGCTTGGCTCATGTAAATTGAGTTTAAGAATGATATTTCCGATTTCTCCAGTAATCCGTACGGAATTTTAAATAACAGAGGTTTACGAAAAGCAGTCGATTTAATGGTAGGACGGGAATCTCTTCGCTTGCTATCTCTAAAGTTTTTTGAAGGGGAATAAATATAACGCTTATGAACATTATATGGTGTCAACTCGGTATGTCAGTTGAAAATTAAGCAGATGAAACTTCTACGTTATTTTTCATAATAATATTCATAATTTTATTTTAAGTAAAATGTAAAAGAAGAGAACTAAAAACTTAAATATTGTTATACATTATTTACACTATACTTAAACGAAAACTGAACCGAACTGAAATGAATGGGTAGTTTAGAGGAAATGCATACAGGCTAGTTGACTAATATTAGGAAATTATTTTAAAATATTTATTAATATATTATAAGTAAAACGCAGTTTATGTGGTGGTGATTACGTGGGATGTGTGACTTGTGCTAGTAAACAATAATTCAGCTGGATCAATTTTTTATAACTTTCGATTTTTTATGAAATAAAGTGGTTTATGAGTGAAACGTAGGCCGCAATTTACAAATATATTCAACGAAGTAAACAGCTGACACATATTTTAGGAAACCCTTAAATTGTCCAAGTGAGTCAGTTGTACCTAATGTACATGATATCAGGGTTTAGTCCAGTCGTGATAGGCTCAGCGTCGCTCAGGTGTGACAGGTTTGTTAATTTGGTGAATTAAAAATTAATTTTAGGACGATTGCCGTTTTGGTATGTCAAAATATATTATTACACGTACTCAAAAACAACGTGGCAAATGATTTCCATGGTTATGACGTGGCAAAATATTTAAAAATGTTTTTTTAATTATATTAGGAGTTTTTAAATTTATATGTCATTTTTAATGGTAATAGAAACATATTTTCCAAGGCGGAATTATCTGCCGGTTGCTTTGACCTGTCAGACAGCAAAATACTTTCAATATATGAAATCTGCCGACTCTTCTATGAACTAACATGAATATAAAAAGGATTATGAGAGAAATCGGCTATTATAAACACATATTCAGTGGCAGAGTATAATAAAGATATAATGGATATGTAAATGACATTATTGTTATTATTATTTGGGGCAAAAAATGGACATATTATTTTTAAATAGTATTAATAAATAAAAAAATAAAATCTTCATATTCTGTCAAACGTGTCATCTTCTTCTGAATCCTCGTTCTCGTCTTCATTCAGCGGAATTTCATTTTTTGTCCCTAAAGTTACATGTCGTTGGGTATCGTTAACCTCTTCTTCAATATCACCATTCATAAAGATAGATTAACATTTGTTAAACAGTAATCTTGTAGGACATTATCAACTAGAGTTCTCGGTCGTTGTTGATTGTTGCCAAGTAGATGGTGCTTCCGTTGATCAACTAAACTCAGTTCGGGTTCAGATGTTGCTGGAGGGGCTACTGTTTGTTTAACGCCGTAAGTTAGCTTTGAGAGGGCGAATCATAAATATCGTTAGGTAAAGCCAAGTCTTTGTATTTGAGCTTATGATTTTTTTGTAAGGGCAGACAGAATATTCCGACATTTTGTCATCATATCATCAGCAAATAAGAATACTGTAAGTTTTTTCCGCGATACAAGAGACACATTGAATTTGACCTGACATAATGTTCTAATCACTACATGCACCGAAGTCAGCGTCCGTGTGGGGGGTGCTTGAACCTAGATTCCTAAGAAGGCTCCAAGCCCTTCGACTTGAGTGTTGGAAGTGCATTTCAGATGTAGTATCCTCCCACTTACGTCTGGTTTCAGTTCATAAAGTACAGATCAGGGTTGCTTTCTGCCATGCCGCTGATTTGAAAGTGTTTGGCGTCAAATAAAAGAAAGATGTCAAGTTCATGGGCCCAGTCGGCCAGCCTTGTGCCATTTTGTCGCAGTTGGGGCATTTTCACCGATGGTGGTGGCTATTAAAATCTGTTTTACGGGAAGTGGTAACTCCTCCCACCTTCTCTGTCACAGTGTGTATGTTGTTGATCGAGTCACTGAAAATCACTTGGGCATTGTTAATTTTGTGGGTGGTTCCTAGTAATGTATAGCTCGGGTTACATCCCCGTCTGGTGAATGATTTCTCAGTGTCGGCGTGAGTTTCTTGAATTGCTATGACATTAACGTTATTGTCCAAAAATAGTTTGACAATGCATTTGTTTTTAGCTTTGCTTAAGCCCTCTACGTTCAAGAGACAAATACAGATCCGATATTTCTGGTCTGCAAGTTTTTAGCAATTTTTCATGTTTAACCAGGAAATTTCAAAAGAAGAAAAGAGAACTGGATGCCAGCAAGGCTCTAACTCATTTAGCGTTACTCAAGGTGCAGATGTAGCTTTCTGCCACGGACGCGAGCTCGTCTACACCACAGGTAGAACATGAAGTTTTGTCAGAAAATTGTCCAAATCCCAAAAGGCCGAGTCTGAGAAATCAAGATAATGAGATGTTTCACAAATTTTCTCAATGACGTTAGTGTTTCTAATTTTGATATAAATACAAATGCTGAGAGATTACCTACCTGAGCTTTTTATTTTATATGCCTTTGTCGCGCTTATTGGTCGGTGTTGGCTTCGCCTCGTTCGCTACCGTGTCGGGTAGGTCGCTTGTTGACGGTTTAGTATTTTGCATAGTTAATTTTTATTTCGTCGTTGAATAATTGTCTTCGATGTACTTCAGAGTACTACCCTATCTGTGCAACTGATTATGAGCTATGCTATTTCACAATTTTTCCTCAATTTTTTTGAATCACAGTATAAAGTATAATTTCTCTCCATACTTCGTTTAAACCACATTTGTAATCTTGTTTGAATCACACAGTGTAATTTCACGTTACTTCGCCTCATATTTCAGGTACTCCATATATGCAGCTGCTCAAGTTGCAACTACTTATGGGCCACCCAATATAAGATTTTTGTACCACCTTGTATACTGCAGAATTCACCTCCACTCTATATTTCAACCATCCTGTATAGGAAACAGCTTGTAGATCATAACATGTCTTTATAATATTTTTTAAACTCACCTTTACAACTGTAATTATACTCCTCTACATAGTTTAACCATCCTATATATACAACTAATTGTCGATACAAAATATTTTTTTAACCACCGTATGAACTATAATTCCACTTTATCTTATATTTCAACTACCCTGTATAAACAAGAGCTTCTAACATTTTTTCAACAAATTTCATAACTATAATAACTCAAAAACATAATTTAAATATCCTAACTGTTTACATAACACATGTTTTTATCGACCCTGTAGAAGTATAATTTTATACTACTCTTATTTTATCCACTTTGAATGTGCAACTACTTATGAGCCATACAATATAACATTTTGTTATCCACCCTGTATAAATATAATTCCACTACATCCGTTTTCCAAACACCATATGCAACTATTTATGGCCCACTCAATGTAACTTTTTTTAATCACCGTGTATAACTAATTCCACTCTTCCTTATTTCAACCATATAGTACATATGCAGCTGCTTACGGACTAATATAACTTTTTTAACCTATGTAATTCTACTCCGCTTTATGTTTCAACTAAAATACACCCTGTACAATTACGCTAGATTTTAAAAAACTATAGGCTTTTCGACAAAAAAAGATTCAGTAAAATCAGTTTAGTAGTTCTTACGTGATTCCAGAACAAACCAACAAACAAACAACTACACTTTTGTTTTCTGAAGGATACTTGTGGCATCTTTTTCAATGTCTAAGTGTTTATTGGGAAATAACACCACACTTTAAAGGAAATTGCTGTATATTCCAAACGTTTCGGGGTCTAGATCAGATCCCGTTGTCAATGGCTATATATATAAATCTCGTGTCACGGTGTTAGTGATCGAACTCCTCTGAAACCAAAAGGTGATTAGAGTGTCCCTATCCAGAATTTGTTTGTGAATATATTTAAAAAAAATCATTTTGACAACTAATGTCAAAATAAAATATAGTGGCATATTCAATATATTAGAAATATCTTATTAATAGTCTGAGAAAATTAGGTTTCAATAAATATTAATTAAATAACAAATATGTGTTATAAGTGATTAAATAATTTAATTAAATAGACATATTACGCTCAGAATCCAAGTCTTGAGAGAAAAAAATAATTTGGACAAGTGCGAGTTGGACTCCTTGATTTTTATAAGAATACATATGTATTTAGTTTTCTAATTTGGCCCCCAAAAATTAAAATTAGGGTTTTATTTTACTAATAAACTTTCAGGGAAGCCTTTTATAATCTACTGTCTGAATTTTGAGGCTCTATAGATTGGAAGATAAACGTCAAATAGGTCAAGTTTTAAATTATAAATTATTAAATCTGTTATTCAAATTATTTAAAAACGCAAATAAAATATATTATTGAAAATTTAAATAGTGTAGTTTCTAAAATGGGAATTAAGTCGATGTTTAATATTTTTGCTAATATCTTTTAAACAAATGATTTAAAAATCTGATATATTTGTAATTCACATAATGAGCCTTTTATTTGATATACTAGATACATGATGCGTTTGAAAGTTGAATTTTTATTTTCCATTTACTTGTATAATTTATCCCTAAAATTACAATGGAGATTTTCTAATAATTTTTCTTATAAATTTCAAGTGAGCCCCAGTACCCCTAATTATTTTCAAAATTTTAGATAGTATGGTTTCGGAAATAATATCTTGTAAACAATTAATCTTAAAAATATGAAAAATATATATTTGTATTTCTCATAATGAGCCCCTTCATTTGATATATTGCATGATGCGTTAATTTTTTTTATTTTCCGTTTAATTCTATAATTTGGCCCCCAATATTAATATTAGGGATTTCTTCGTTTTTTTCCTGTAAACAAAAAAAATTAGGTCTTATAGTTTGGGGAATAAAGGGGGAATGGGTAATTTTTTAAATATATTTTAAAATATTTATTTTTAAAAAATTAAAAAAAAATATTTGTATTGGTCATAATGGGATTTTATATATTACATGATCCGTTAGAAACAAGTTTATTTTTTTATATTCCATTTAATTCTATAATTTGCCCCCTAATATGAATATTAGACGTTTCGCCTATTTTTCCAGTAAAGTTCAGGTGAGGCGCTATACCTCTAAATATAATTTTTTCACATTTTCAAAATAAATTATTTAAAAGAAATTAACAAAAATATAAAAAAATACCCATTCCCCGCCCCTTAACTCCAAAACAATAAGCTGTAAAATTTTGAAAAAAAAATAGGTATAGCGCCTTACCTGAACTTTACTGGAAAAAAAGGCGAAACCTCTAATATTCATATTAGGGGGCAAGTTATAGAATTAAATGGAATATAAAAAATTAAACTTGTTTCTAACGGATCATGTAATATATCAAATCACATTATGACCAATACAAATATTTTTTTAAAATTATTTAAAAATAAATATTTTAACATATATTTAAAAAAATATTTAAAAAATTACCCATTCCCCCCTTTATTCCCCAAACTATAAGACCTATTTTTTTTGTTTACAGGAAAAAAACGAAGAAATCCCTAATATTACTATTGGGGGCCAAATTATAGAATTAAACGGAAAATAAAAAAAAATAACGCATCATGCAATATATCAAATGAAGGGGCTCATTATGAGGAATACAAATATAAATTTTTCATATTTTTAAAATTAATGGTTTACAAGATATTATTTCCGAAACCATACTATCTAAAATTTTGAAAATAATTAGGGGTACTGGGGCTCACTTGAAATTTATAAGAAAAATTATTAGAAAACCTCCATTGTAATTTTAGCGATAAATTATACAATTAAATGGAAAATAAAAATTCAACTTTCAAACGCATCATGTAGTATATCAAATAAAAGGCTCATTATGTGAATTACAAATATATCAGATTTTTAAATCATTTGTTTTAAAGATATTAGCAAAAATATTAAACATCGACTTAATTCCCATTTTAGAAACTACACTATTTAAATTTTCAAAAATATATTTTATTTGCGTTTTTAAATAATTTGAATAACAGATTTAATAATTTATAATTTAAAACTATTTTCAATACAGACAGAAAAATAAGCACGGTGTTGAGGACTCCGAAGACTAGGATCCGTTTAGAACAACAGGGAATGTACGAGATTCCATGTGCAGACTGTCATAAAACCCATGTGGGGCAAACTAACAGAAGAATTCAAGCTAGACGTGATATACACCAGAACGCTATAAGAAAGCAGGAAAAAACAACATCCATTGCGGAACACGCCACCACGACGTCACACTGAATAGACTTTGAAAACACCAGATTACTGGCAAATATAGAACACCCGAAATCAAAACTCGTAAGAGAGGCAATTGAAATAGCGAAGCGGCCTCACAGTCTAAACGCACGCAATGAAATCCAGAACTTATCGAATTGTTCGAAAATTCTATTAAACACCGTACCAGCCCGGACCCGTCCTATGACAACTTAACCGGATATAACCAATCAGCAAGCGGGAGGCGTGGCCACTGAGCGCCAAGGGCCAATCACAAGCAGCGGTTCACGGTGCCAATCGATAGGCGCCGAGTTGCGACTATATAACACCGTGCGCGCTCCTGAAAATCATTGTATTCGAGTAACTAGAAGCGAAAGCAGAAGGCTACGAGAATTATGCGAACCGACCTGAAGAGGGCAGATGTGACTCTGCCGAAACGTCGTCATTTTACCATCGATCCCGGTAGGGATCAGTTATCAACTACGCGGATGAATTCCCGGAAACCATCTAATACATATACATTGTTTATTTATTACTTTAGTCAATTTATATGTATATATATATATATATATATATATATATATATATATATATATATATATATATATATATATATATATATATGTAATTTTTTGTGTATATTGGATAGGTATTAGAATAAGTTATACTGCTAGGTGATTAGTATGTCCTTATCCAGAAAAATATGTATTATTTAAAAATAAGAAAATAATATCTAGGACATCTAGGATTTTCGAGAGAATCAGTACACAGAGGTTCCGAATCTGGAGCCGTTCCGTGTAATTGCTGTTGTCTCTCAACTCCTAGGACAAAGGAATGACACCTCGAAGAGAGTATTCAATATATCTGACAGGTGAAGTACCCTTTAAAAAATTTTATCATGACATTCTGTCCTAGGAGTTGAGAGAGAACAGCAATTACACGGAACGGCTCCAGATTCGGAACCTCTATGTACTGATTCTCTCGAAAATCCTAGATGTCGGTCTTACATCTCGCGTCTTCAAATTTAACGAAATGCATCAAATGCATAAAGAAGTGTTCGAGAGGACATTCAATTGTGGGAAGCGCAACTGATGAAGGTTCCCTAACCAGAAACAATAGGTATTATATTGATATATATATATATATATATATATATATATATATATATATATATATATATATATAATATATATTGTTTTGCGTACAAAGGAATGACACCTCGAACAGAGATCTAAAATTCTCTAGAGGAGAAGGCACAAGGTGAAAATTACCGTAAATTATGTTATTATATGTTTTTTTCTCCACAATTTATTAGGTTCTTATTTATCTGTTATCTGTGCCGATGACCTATTTTTCCTTTGGTTTATTTGGTTAATGGTTACCTGTATACTGTTTGCTGTTATTAATTAAAATACTTTTTTCCACTGGCTGTATCCGCCACGGTCAAGATATCTGAAAATAATGCTCGATTAAACCAATACTCAGAACCATTATTAATAAATTTTACGCCACTATGAGAAAAAAACTAGGTATACAAAGTGTAGTGTATTATATTTTCAAAATATATTTTCTATTTCTATGTTTCGAACATTCGTGGTAAATAAGGTACGTTCTACAAAATGTTTATTCTATTTTTTAAGTTCAATTTCATGTAGCAGCTATTATAACTTCAAAATCATGATTTTTGAAATAACAATCACTTTTTCCAGGGTTTTTTGTTTGAAAAATATTCTGATCAACAATTGTGATTATTCATTTCGAAGATTTTATGATCTCGTCAATACTTTATTTAATATAAAAATATAGGCAAAATCCATATTTGTTGGAGTAACGTTCCAATAATTTACTTCTACGAGTTTGCTGTTATCTGTTAAATTTTATACTACGTAAAACTGGCTCTTGACTGGTATATTAAAATAATTTGGTCAAGTGCGAGTTGGACTCGCATTCTAAGCGTTCCGTACCACCTTCAAGATTCTAATATTGCAGTTTCAGACAAGCAGGGAATGAGTGCATGTTCTTATATTTACTCTAATATCTTATAAAGGAAGCGTTTAAAATTTATAAAAAATATAGACTTTTATTTTCCACATATAGACTTTTTATTTTATCTGCTACATGATTCGCTTGATTTTTATAAAAATATGTATTTCATTCTCTAATTTGGCCCCCAAAATTAGAGTTTTATTTTACTAATAAACATTCAGGGAAGCCTTTTATAATCTACTGTCTGAATTTTAGGCTCTGTCGAATGGAAGATAAAGGGGGAAATAGGTCAAGTTTTAAATAATAACTTATTAAATCTTTTAGACAAATTATTTAAAAATACAAATAAAACATATTTTTCAAAATATTTGATCTTGTAGTTTCTAAAGTGAAAATTCAGTCGATGTTTAATATTTTTGTTAATATCTTAATACTTGTAACTCACATAATGAGACTTTTATTTGATATATTATATGATGCGTCTGAAAATTTATTATTAATAAAATTAATATTAGGGTTTCTCCTTATTTTTCCAATAAAGTTCAGGTGAGGTCCTATATCCCTAATTTTTTTCAAACTTTTACGTCTTATAATTTCGGAGATAAGGGGTAGAAGGGTATTTTTTTATATTTGTGTTAAAATCTTTTAAATGATTTATTTTAAACATATGAAAAAAATATGTTTGTCTTCTCAAATTTGATATATTACGTGATGCGATAGAAACAATTTTAATTTTATATTTTCCATTTAATTCTGTAATTTGCCCCCCAAAGTTAATAGTAGAGGTTTCTCCTTATTATTTCGGTTAAAGGCAAGGTTTCGGAGATAAGGGGGGGAGAACGGTCGATTTTCTCAGTTTTTCACCCAGAAGTACCAGGGTGATATTATAAGAGTATCCGTATATTGTATGTATGTATGCTGAAATGAACACAGTTACTCTCCACGTCGGATAGCTCATTGTAAGGTTTTGAAAAACATGAAGAATTCTCCTAAAATTATTCTATTAAAAACCATTTAAGTAGGTAGCAGCCATGAAAACAATAGGCTAAAGTATGATGTACCATATTTGTAATCGCCACTGGTATTCCATTTCGAAAAACTTTAGATTGAGTTAAGTGTGCACACATGACGGGATCTCCCTTATGGTAGTAATAAAAATTTTGCCCTCCCGCTGTGCTGGCTACCCCTTCCGAAAATTGGACCTTGTTGAATGAAATTTGAGCCAGAAATGAAAGGTGGTTATTAATCAACAAAATAAGTACTGTATTGGGATGTTTTAGGTGAATTGTAAAAGGAATTACAAAACGATAATAATTGTGCGTTTTAAGAACATAGTTAAGCTAAACAAGTCATTTCTTTACTGTTTCATGTTGCACGGGATAATATAATACCAAAAGGGTATTAAAACGAGATACAGAAATTAGATATGGCGAGTTCTCGATCACCCTCCAGTTGCCACATGCAGGTGTTTCCTGTTATTTCGATTCGGTTAAATTTTAAATGAAATACTTTCAGTACTTGCTACTCAATTTTGAAAATAATCGTCGGTATTTTCTTCAGCAGGTTTTGCGTCATATAAAGCCCCTATCATCTATATCTATTGGGAATTCATCCGCTTGGGAACGCAACCTGACGGATAAAATATGAACTACTCTAAGCAGGTCGAGTGTAAACAGCTGATGTTAGATAATATGCCAAAGCTGTAGTTTCAAAGTGTTTAAGTTTTTTTCTGAAATATTCAGTAATTAATTATTATTAATAAGTTTTGTTATTATTTAAAAATAGCTTTAATTTTAATATTTGATCAAAAATTTTCAATCATGGAGTTTCCTCCTCGAGAAAGTAAAAATAAAACTTTTTGCTGCGTGTATGGATGTAATAGCAAGTCCACTAAGAACAATACAGTTCGATTTTATACCTTTCCTTCTACAAATTCAAGTTTTGTGTTCATAAAAAATAAATTTGGTGAAGATGAAATGACTGACCGTCGATTAGCTTGGATAAAAGCATTGAAAATTGGAAATCCAATTACACAGTCAAAAAAAGTGTGTTCATTACATTTCACCAAACATGACTTTATACCAACATGTAAGTAATTACCTATTTTTATAATTATATGTTTATCATCAATATGAAGCAAAATATTTTTTAGTGTAATATTTGTCGCAAAAAATAATAAACAATAAACATTAAATTTTATTTTTCATTGCAGCCAGTGTCCATCATGTAATCTTCCTGAGACATCATTAAAATAATTTGATCAACCAAATGTGAATCAAATTGAAAACAGAAACGAAAGACAACGTCAGAGATCATTGAATAAAAAATCATCTGTTATTATTGATTACAGATCAAGATGATCAAGTACAAGACATCCCATGTAATGTAGATCTGTGTATTGTGTATAAAATATAATATTAACATTAAAGTGATTTCATAACATTAAATTTTTCAACGCCTGATAAATTTATTTTTAAGTAAAAATCTAACCTGTTGCAGTAGAGAAGTGTAGCTACCACGTACTTACAGTTTTCACTCAGACCAGCTGTACACGAACATGACATTCCCATTATTTTTCCATCATGTGATATTACGCCTACAATTTCATGCGGTTGATTTTTTAAATGAGAAGTTTGTAGACAGTATGCAATTATTTTATACTCATTATCACAACTAGTATCTATTTGCTGTAGACCACATTTGATTAGATGTCCTGCATCAAGTATATTTTCACCGCCGATAAAACTCTCATGACTAGGTTGAGTAGTTGCAAACACAAATTTCTTGAATTGAAACTTACATTTTTTAAAATTTTTATTCACTTCCATATAAAAACACGACAGCTGATTTAAAAATGCGTTTTAGAGTAGTAACCGCTTCTGCCGCAAGGAAAAGCCACGCCCCCGGCTGAATTCCCAATACTAATACTAGCTAACCCACCCCGGCTTCGCACAAGCTAGACCAATCGGCTTATTTGACATATTTATCTTGAATATTTTGTAACTTGGTAATTTTCACATCCCCTACATTTTTATATTTTTTGTGAAAATCATTCATAAGCGAAAATTATATGGCAACAACCGCTTCTAAAAATACATTATTTTAGAGTTTAAAATGAAGAGCTAGAGATATTTGAAGCGTTTGATATTGTGGTTTCCCAGTTTTCATGTTAGGTTTTTTGACGTTTCATTGCTATTTTTGAGGTTTTAATTTTTTTATGGAGTCTTTGTCATGACTCTGAATTCTGAATTTTTTATATTATTGTCATTTTTAACTTTTTTACTTTCCTTTGCATTTACGGTGACGTTGACATTTTTAATTATTTATCTCAGTTATGGCATTTTTGGCGTTTTGTGCATTTTATTTTTTTGAAATTTTCAGGTTTTTAACAGAATAAATTTGACAATTTTGACAAACTTTATATTGTTGTAGTGTTCGTGTATTTAATATTCTTCACGTTTCCATGATTTTTATAATTTAGTATTATTTAGTAAATCTTAACATTTCCATTTTCTATTTTTTTGTGATTTCATTTACCATAAATCAGATAGTGAACATTTTGCACACCCCACCACCCCTTTAGAACTGGCAATGTGACGACAACTTTCTCTATTTATTTTAAGAACAGAATAACTTTATCAATTCTAATGCAATAATAAATAGTCCACCTAACATTTATCGACAACATGATGATTAAAGTGATTAAATTCAGTTCTAGTGATTTCAGGAAAAATTACTTACACCCATCCTCCCCGTTCAATAGCAGAATTTTTGCAAAATCTCACATCAAATATCTATTAATTTAAGGAGTTAATATTATAATTCTTACAACTGTATTATTTTCGGTTTCCCAGAAATAGTGATTTTTTCTTACCAAATACCCCACTTGACTCCTATCGATAAACTGAATGTTCGTCAAATGATAAAACCCGCTTCTATTTATTTTAGAAGAGTATGTATATCAAGATTCACATCAGAATTACTTTCCATTGCGGATATATGGAATTCTTTCAGAAACAATAGCAGCCCTCATTTCCCGCATTTAATATTTTCATTTTGATAAAATGACAAATCATGTATTTCTTTTCCTACATGTCCTCCATGTGTAGATTAAATTCTAGCAAAATGATAATACTCGTTATAATTTGTTTGGGGAGAGGAATATATACACCAATTGTCATGCCTGTATCACATTTTCTTTCCGAGATATTATTTTCTTATTTTTAAATAATACATATTTTTCTGGATAAGGACATACTAATCAGTATAACTTATTCTAATACCTATCCAATATACACAAAAAATTACATATATATGTAATTGTCCTTATCCAGAAAAATATGTATTATTTAAAAATAAGAATAAGAAATAAGAAAGAAAAGTGCGTGGTAGCTACACTTCTCTACTGCAACAGGTTAGATTTTTACTTAAAAATAAATTTATCAGGCGTTGAAAAATTTAATGTTATGAAATCACTTTAATGTTAATATTATATTTTATACACAATACACAGATGTACATTACATGGGATGTCTTGTACTTGATCATCTTGATCTGTAATCAATAATAACAGATGATTTTTTATTCAATGATCTCTGACGTTGTCTTTCGTTTCTGTTTTCAATTTGATTCACATTTGGTTGATCAAATTATTTTAATGATGTCTCAGGAAGATTACATGATGGACACTGGCTGCAATGAAAAATAAAATTTAATGTTTATTGTTTATTATTTTTTGCGACAAATATTACACTAAAAAATATTTTGCTTCATATTGATGATAAACATATAATTATAAAAATAGGTAATTACTTACATGTTGGTATAAAGTCATGTTTGGTGAAATGTAATGAACACACTTTTTTTGACTGTGTAATTGGATTTCCAATTTTCAATGCTTTTATCCAAGCTAATCGACGGTCAGTCATTTCATCTTCACCAAATTTATTTTTTATGAACACAAAACTTGAATTTGTAGAAGGAAAGGTATAAAATCGAACTGTATTGTTCTTAGTGGACTTGCTATTACATCCATACACGCAGCAAAAAGTTTTATTTTTATTTTCTCGAGGAGGAAACTCCATGATTGAAAATTTTTGATCAAATATTAAAATTAAAGCTATTTTTAAATAATAACAAAGCTTATTAATAATAATTAATTACTGAATATTTCAGAAAAAAACTTAAACACTTTGAAACTACAGCTTTGGCATATTATCTAACATCAGCTGTTTATACTCGACCTGCTTAGAGTAGTTCATATTTTATCCGTCAGGTTGCGTTCCCAAGCGGATGAATTCCCAATAGATATAGATGATAGGGGCTTTATATGACGCAAAACCTGCTGAAGAAAATACCGACGATTATTTTCAAAATTGAGTAGCAAGTACTGAAAGTATTTCATTTAAAATTTAACCGAATCGAAATAACAGGAAACACCTGCATGTGGCAACTGGAGGGTGATCGAGAACTCGCCATATCTAATTTCTGTATCTCGTTTTAATACCCTTTTGGTATTATATTATCCCGTGCAACATGAAACAGTAAAGAAATGACTTGTTTAGCTTAACTATGTTCTTAAAACGCACAATTATTATCGTTTTGTAATTCCGTTTTACAATTCACCTAAAACATCCCAATACAGTACTTATTTTGTTGATTAATAACCACCTTTCATTTCTGGCTCAAATTTCATTCAACAAGGTCCAATTTTCGGAAGGGGTAGCCAGCACAGCGGGAGGGCAAAATTTTTATTACTACCATAAGGGAGATCCCGTCATGTGTGCACACTTAACTCAATCTAAAGTTTTTCGAAATGGAATACCAGTGGCGATTACAAATATGGTACATCATACTTTAGCCTATTGTTTTCATGGCTGCTACCTACTTAAATGGTTTTTAATAGAATAATTTTAGGAGAATTCTTCATGTTTTTCAAAACCTTACAATGAGCTATCCGACGTGGAGAGTAACTGTGTTCATTTCAGCATACATACATACAATATACGGATACTCTTATAATATCACCCTGGTACTTCTGGGTGAAAAACTGAGAAAATCGACCGTTCTCCCCCCCCTTATCTCCGAAACCTTGCCTTTAACCGAAATAATAAGGAGAAACCTCTACTATTAACTTTGGGGGGCAAATTACAGAATTAAATGGAAAATATAAAATTAAAATTGTTTCTATCGCATCACGTAATATATCAAATTTGAGAAGACAAACATATTTTTTTCATATGTTTAAAATAAATCATTTAAAAGATTTTAACACAAATATAAAAAAATACCCTTCTACCCCTTATCTCCGAAATTATAAGACGTAAAAGTTTGAAAAAAATTAGGGATATAGGACCTCACCTGAACTTTATTGGAAAAATAAGGAGAAACCCTAATATTAATTTTATTAATAATAAATTTTCAGACGCATCATATAATATATCAAATAAAAGTCTCATTATGTGAGTTACAAGTATTAAGATATTAACAAAAATATTAAACATCGACTGAATTTTCACTTTAGAAACTACAAGATCAAATATTTTGAAAAATATGTTTTATTTGTATTTTTAAATAATTTGTCTAAAAGATTTAATAAGTTATTATTTAAAACTTGACCTATTTCCCCCTTTATCTTCCATTCGACAGAGCCTAAAATTCAGACAGTAGATTATAAAAGGCTTCCCTGAATGTTTATTAGTAAAATAAAACTCTAATTTTGGGGGCCAAATTAGAGAATGAAATACATATTTTTATAAAAATCAAGCGAATCATGTAGCAGATAAAATAAAAAGTCTTTATGTGGAAAATAAAAGTGTATATTTTTTATAAATTTTAAACGCTTCCTTTATAAGATATTAGAGTAAATATAAGAACATGCACTCATTCCCTGCTTGTCTGAAACTGCAATATTAGAATCTTGAAGGTGGTACGGAACGCTTAGAATGCGAGTCCAACTCGCACTTGACCAAATTATTTTAATATACCAGTCAAGAGCCAGTTTTACGTAGTATAAAATTTAACAGATAACAGCAAACTCGTAGAAGTAAATTATTGGAACGTTACTCCAACAAATATGGATTTTGCCTATATTTTTATATTAAATAAAGTATTGACGAGATCATAATACCGTATATGGAGAAGAAAATCTTCGAAATGGATAATCACAATTGTTGATCAGAATATTTTTCAAACAAAAAACCCTGGAAAAAGTGATTGTTATTTCAAAAATCATGATTTTGAAGTTATAATAGCTGCTACATGAAATTGAACTTAAAAAATAGAATAAACATTTTGTAGAACGTACCTTATTTACCACGAATGTTCGAAACATAGAAATAGAAAATATATTTTGAAAATATAATACACTACACTTTGTATACCTAGTTTTTTTCTCATAGTGGCGTAAAATTTATTAATAATGGTTCTGAGTATTGGTTTAATCGAGCATTATTTTCAGATATCTTGACCGTGGCGAATACAGCCAGTGGAAAAAAGTATTTTAATTAATAACAGCAAACAGTATACAGGTAACCATTAACCAAATAAACCAAAGGAAAAATAGGTCATCGGCACAGATAACAGATAAATAAGAACCTAATAAATTGTGGAGAAAGAAACATATAATAATATAATTTACGGTAATTTTCACCTTGTGCCTTCTCCTCTAGAGAATTTTAGATCTCTCTTCGAGGTGTCATTCCTTTGTACGCAAGACAATATATATTATATATCAATATAATACCTATTGTTTCTGGTTAGGGAACCTTCATCAGTTGCGCTTCCCACAATTGAATGTCCTCTCGAACACTTCTTTATGCATTTGATGCATTTCGTTAAATTTGAAGACGCGAGATGTAAGACCGACATCTAGGATTTTCGAGAGAATCAGTACATAGAGGTTCCGAATCTGGAGCCGTTCCGTGTAATTGCTGTTCTCTCTCAACTCCTAGGACAGAATGTCACGATAAAATTTTTTCAGGTTACTTCACCTGTCAGATATATTGAATACTCTCTTCGAGGTGTCATTTCTTTGTACGATACTGCAGATACCGGACCACCGAGGCAGGGGTGCCCCAAGGAGCAGTCCTGTCCCCGATGCTATTTTCAATCTACACTGCAGACATCCCAAGACCAGCCGACGCTATAATTGCCAATCTTTCAGATTCGAGCCAGCCTTGAGGTGGCTGCGGCAACCCGCTGACGATTTAGCGGAATGGTGCCTTCTGTGGTAGATAGCCATCAACGAGGACACAACCCAAGCCCTGTTCGTCGACGGGAGAAGCCGCACGATCGTTCCGACAGGAAACCTGACCGTCAAGGGCAGACAAAATCCATGGAAGAACGAACTCAAGTACCTTGGAGTCATCATCGACAGGGGGTTGACTTTCACGAGGCATGTTACGGAGACTCGTAACAAAGTCCGGGCTGCCAGTGCTAAACTTTACCCCTTAATAGGAAGAGGAAGCAAGCTGGGACTCTTAAACAAGCTGACTCTCATCAAGACAATCATCTTGCCAATGCTGACGGACGCTTCAATAGTACGGGGACACAACAAGAGCAACAGGCAGGCCATCCAAAGGCAGGAGAACCTATACCTACGCCTTGCAGTCGACGCACCCTGGTTCGCTCGTAACACGGTGATTTTCAACGATTTACGACACCAACCAGTGCTTGCAGAAATGGAGAGGAGGGCCAGAGAGGCTTACGCCAAACTGAAACAGCACCCAAACTTTCACCTACGACAACTAATCGACTATGACCCCAGATTTATTGACAGATACAAACGGCCTAAGAACCTACTCTGCCTTAGCGAAGGAGAAGAGGACGAAGAAGCCCAGAGATAGAAGAAAGGGTAGTAAAAAATGAAGTATATAATATTCTATTTTTCAGGAGACAACAAGGGGGGCTTGATGACAACGTTCACGCCCACAGTAGGGTATAATTATCTATATATCATAGCAAAGAATGAGCCACGAAACACAAATAAGACAGTTGCTGTACTACCAATAAGGTAAGGTAAGCAACGGAACCAAACCAAAGCCAACCTATCCCAACAAGATGACAGCGATTATGCAGAAGGAAAACTGCGTTAGCGTGAGCACCTGAGTTAAGTCTCAGGGGGTGGATGGCAAGGGGTCTAGAAGTGTTCACCAGAAAATTTTCTTAAGGCCAAATCTAGTTCCTGGCCTCGCGCATGGGTGTGTGTGTGTTTTTTTTTTTTTTTTTTATCCGAAGAGGGGGGAAATACATTCCGTACTTAGCTAGCACGTGCTGGCCGTCGTGCGGGACTCCCGATGCAATGACTTCAAAGCAAGAGTAAATCGTTGCATTGAAACCAGTATACCGTATACCCGCTAAAACCCTAACCTCTTTCTCCTACAACCATGGTCCTCTGCGGCACTCTTACTCAATACTACTTCGCAAGGGTGGTTCATTGCAGATGTTTACTGCTCTTACATTGAAAGCTTCTAAAGCCTACTCCTCGAACGTATCGCGGAGTTCTTTGAGGATAGTCTCCGCGTAACCTGATACCAAGTTCCAGGCTTGGGGGCCCTTCAGCATGGCTTCTACTAATTGTTCTGGAACGATATTAGTCTCCACAATCCTCTCCACTTCAGCACGTTGATCCTGAAACCGGGGGCAGGAGAAGAACACGTGTTCCGCGTCCTCTATCACGTCCGTACAGTGTGGGCAGTTTGGGGAGTTTGCCCTCCTGAACCTGTGCAGGTATGCTCGAAAGCATCCATGTCCAGTCAGGAGTTGAGTGATGTAGAACCCAACCTCCCCATGCTGGCGGTTGACCCAACGACTGATGTTAGGTATCAATCGATATGTCTACCTTCCTTTAGTAGAGCTGTCCCACCTCTCCTGCCATTGCCCTAGACTCATGGCTCTTTCATCGATGTTTCCTGTCGGTTGGTCTTTCTCTAACTTTCTGCGATAAAGCCGTCCCCTTTCTGCAGCCAGGATGTCGATTGGTAGGGTAGAGGTAATCACACTCACCGCCTCGTAAGACACAGTGCGGTAGGATGATGCCACTCGAATCGCTGAGAGCCGCTGGACTGGTAGCTCGAGCGATTTCTCCCATACCGGTGCCCCGTACAACAAAACAGAAGTAGTTACTGTTGCCAGTAGCTGTCTTCTTATCTGTCTAGGGCCTCCGACATTCGGCATTATTCTAGATAATGCCCCCTGTACCCCAGCTGCTTTCTTGCTGGCCGCGATTATGTGCTCTTTGAAGTTGAGCCGTGTGTCCAGGAGCACCCCCAAATAGCTGATGAAGGGCTGCGACTGTATGTAGGAGTCGCCTATTTTGAGGGTGATGGTTTCCCTTGCCTTTCGACTGCTAACAAGAAGTGTTTCGGTCTTTTGTTCTGCTAAACTCAAGTCCGCTGCGAGCATCCAATGCTGAATTGTGGCTATAGCGAATGAGAAGGTTGTTTGTATCTCCTCTATGTGCTTGCGCACTATAATCAATGCCACATCATCGGCGAATGCCACTAGCCTGACGCCCTCAGGCAGACCGAGCAGGAGCAGGTCGTTGTACATTACGTTCCATAAGAGGGGGCCAAGAACAGAGCCCTGAGGTACACCTCCTGTGATCTTATAGTCTACTTGCCCATTTTCAGTTTGGTACAACAAGATGCGGTCCTTGAAATACGCTGAAACCATTCTGCGCAAGTACTGCGGGACTTCCATCCTGGCAAGAGCCTCCAAAATGCGGTCCCAGCGGGCCGAGTTAAAGGCGTTCTTGATATCCAGGGTGGCTATTAGACAGTACTTTTTTCCACCTCTTCTCCATCTCTTTCCCGAGATAGCCTCTCTGGCGATGTTGGTAACGAGTGTCACGGCATCGATGGTTGATCTCCCCTTTCTGAACCCGAATTGGTTGGTGGAAAGTTTCGGCTCAACGTAGGGCTCCAGCCTATCTGCTATTATCCTTTCAAGGAGTTTTCCCGCAGAGTCCAACATACAGAGGGGACGATATGATGACGGTTCGTCGGGAGGTTTCTTTCCCCTTTAGGGAGGAGCACAAGCCTCTGCTTTTTCCACTTAGTCGGGAAAACCCCCTGCTTTAGGCAGGTCTCAAACATGTGTAGAAACATGTCAGGCCTATTGGCTATGGCGCATTTTAGCGCGATGTTAGGTATGCCATCTGGACCGGGAGCCTTACCGTTTTGGAGCCGGTTGCACGCGCCCATCAGCTCACTCATAGTCACTGATGGTATATCTTCGTCCCTCACCTGCCACGAAGGATTAGCGGGTAGCTCAGGCTTCGCAGGAAACAAGTGAGTGACAATGCGGTGCAATGATTCGGGGCAGTTCGTTGATGTCATGGGAGGGGCCTTAATTTTATGCATCACGATTTTATACGGTTTTCCCCATGGATCTTGATTAACTTCGTCACACAACTCCTTCCAGTAGGATCTCTTGCTTGAGAGAATGGCTCTTCGTAGTTGTTGTCTTTTGATCTCATAGTCGAGCCTTAGTTCTTCTGTTGTGACCCTGTCGCGTCTCCGTGCTCGTTGATGCAGCCTTCGTGCTTTGGGACACTCTCGTCGGTGTTGTGAGATCGTGTCGTTCCACCAGTAAACTGGTGGGCGGCTGTTGTTCTGCCGTCTCCTTGGCATGGAAGCATCGCAGGACTTGACAACGCTTGTCATTACCTCTTTGGCAGTGGCTTCTGCGCTTGTTGCTATTGACAATGGTTCCTGCTCCATAACCAAGGCGAATGAATCAGCATCGAAAGCATTTTTGTTCCAACCGACTGGCTGTGACCTCGCACGACTGAAACACAATCTTCGTTTGGGAGTGGTGTTGATTTCCCATATAATAGCTTGGTGGTCGCTATTAGTAAACTCCTCATCGACCCGCCACTCACAGCCCCCTTTAATTAGGTTGCTGCTAACGAATGTCACATCGATAATGGAGCTGGCTGTGCCTTTGCGATATGTGCTTACGGCTCCTGTGTTGAGGAGTACCAGGTTGAGCGAAGACATGGTCTCAAGGAGAGCTCGTCCTCTCGCGCTCGTTTCCCGACATCCCCAGTCAATTGCCCAGGCGTTGAAATCTCCTGCGATGGCGACCGATTCACGCTTCCGTACATCCTCCGCCAAGGTGTCCAAGAATAACTCGAACTCCTCGAGCTGTGCACTAGGAGGTGCATAGCAGCTATAGAAGTGAACCCCTCCCACTTTGGCTCTCACAAGCCATGGTTCGGGGGTATTTGGGAGTTGTTGGAACGGAAGTTTACCGCAAGCCCATATCGCTGCTCTGTCCGTTGTGTCATTTACCCAGGACAGGGTGTCGAAGTTTTTGTACTGCTCGCAGATTATGGCTACGTCGCAATCCAATTCCCGCACCCGCTGTACCAGTAGGTCTTGGGCTGCTTCGCAATGGTTGAGGTTGAGTTGCAGTACTTTCATTTACGGGCTTGTGCTGCTCTCATCGCCTGTTGGTAGATCGGACATTTCCAACTACCCGCAACGTGCCGGCAGTCTGACCTACTATCTTTCTCTTTGCAGAGTAGGCACTTGGCAGGTTGTTGACAAGCCGAGGCATTGTGACCAGCGCCTCCGCATCTGTGACAACAACTGCTTCGGTCAGTCTTGCCTCTGCACGCCTGGGCGTTGTGCCCAAAGTGCCAGCATTTGAAGCACCGTCGAAGGCTGATCCTCTCGCGAACACGTACTGTGCCCCACGCAAGTTTCAGCTTTCCAAGTGCGATGGCTTTCTTGGCCTGGACCTCTGGGAGACAAACAACTGCCGTTTGTGTTGATCTATATGCCCGTCGAAGTGATTTCACTGCCTCCTCAGTGATCTCTGCCAGGCCGTCGATATTATCTTTGAGCAGGTTTACTACGTCTTCCTTGGTACTGATCTCGTCCAAGTCTTTAATTTCAATCTCGATTTGCGGTATTCGAGATTGTACAGTGGCCCCGCTTGGGAGCTTATTATTGATGGCGTTACAATAGCGCTCCATCTCCTGAGCGTCTGCCTTCGCGAATAAAAACAGGAGATCTCCCTTAGCTGTTCGGCGGATCTTATTGACTTTTTTGCCTATATCCTGCAAGGTGGGATCATTTTTGATATCTCGCAAGATATCTGCATGGGAGCTCTTCTCGCCTTTCTTTATAAGCAGCGTACAATGTGGCGCTGGTTTTTGCTTACTGGTCCTCGGGGCCTTTTTCCTCTTTACCAGTTGCCAGTCAGTCAACTGGTTTGAAGGTTTGTTTCTGGTCTGCGGTTTAAACTTGGATTTTAATTCATTGTTTCTCTTCGCTTCTGAATTGACCACCCTACTTGTTGTTGCCTGGGTGGTTTGCCCGATGTTCTGGCAACCTTCTTTACCGGGCTTTAGCTTGCTAGCTAGCACCGGTTTAAGAGTTTTTGGTAGTGGTGCCTTACTTGATGAGGCTACTGAAGGCGAGGCCTTCGGTGGCGAGGTCCTTGCTACCGAGTCTCCCGGCAGTGAGGCTACTTTTATTGAAGCCGCCTGGTTTGGGGCCGCCGGTGTTGATGCAGCCGGTTTTGAGTTAGCTTCTTTTGAGGCAGCCGCTTTTGGGACCTCCTTTTGCTTTTCACCTTGTGTCTGAGTGTTTGACACCTTTACTGGCGATGTCTGTGTTGTAGCAGGTTTCGCTACAGGAGATGGCCGCGTCGTTGACGTCAGATATTTGTCATATTCTGACTTAATGGCGTGTGCCAGTTTCTTGATCTCATGATGTACATTGTGCCTAGGCCCAATGAACGTCAAGAGCTCATCGATCTTTGCTCCTAATTTGTTTGGAGCGCCACTCTCATCTGTTGCCCTTTGGGGGACGTCAACTCCACTATTCGCCTTTTGGAGGACATGGCTGAACAGTGTATTGCTGCCAGCTCTAGTTTTAATGGTCGATGTTGTACCATTAACGGTGTTCTTCTTCTTCTTGTCACTATGTGACGGAACCAGTGATAATTCGCTCCTCCCAGAATCCGTGGAGCGTGCACCGGCCACCGAGGCTTTCACTCGATCGGAACCGGTGGTGGGATTATCCTCTGCAGAGGTACCCACCTGGGGTATTAAGTTCACCTTATCACCCATATCCATAAATGGTTTATTTTCGGGGTTCCTTCCCCTATCTGATTTTGGTCCGCCCTGAGGAAATCCTCAGTACTCCCCATTGCTGGAGCGCGTTCCCCTATCCGCCACCTGGGGAGGCGCCCGGTAGTGGACCAACAACCACCCCGGGTGGGTGTTTTTTTTTTTTATCCGAAGAGGGGGGAAATACATTCCGTACTTAGCTAGCACGTGCTGGCCGTCGTGCGGGACTCCCGATGCAATGACTTCAAAGCAAGAGTAAATCGTTGCATTGAAACCAGTATACCGTATACCCGCTAAAACCCTAACCTCTTTCTCCTACAACCATGGTCCCTTGCGGCACTCTTACTCAATACTACTTCGCAAGGGTGGTTCATTGCAGTTGTTTACTGCTCTTACATTGGAAGCCTCTAAAGCCTACTCCTCGAACGTATTGCGGAGTTCTTTGAGGATAGTCTCCGCATAATCTGATACCAAGTTCCAGGCTTAGGGGCCCTTCAGCATGGCTTCTACTATTTGTTCTGGAACGATATTAGTCTCCAGAATCCTCTCCACTTCAGCACGTTGATCCTGAAACCGGGGGAAGGAGAAGAACACGTGTTCCGCGTCCTCTACCACGTCCGTACAGTGTGGGCAGTTTGGGGAGTTTGCCCTCCTGAACCTGTGCAAGTATGCTCGAAAGCATCCATGTCCAGTCAGTAGTTGAGTGATGTAAAACCCAACCTCCCCATGTTGGCGGTTGACCCAACGACTGATGTTAGGTATCAATCGATATGTCCACCGGCCTTTAGTAGAGCTGTCCCACCTCTCCTGCCATTGCCCTAGACTCATGGCTCTTTCATCGCTGTTTCCTGTCGGCTGGTCTTTTTCTAACTTTCTGCGATAAAGCCGTCCCCTTTCTGCAGCCAGGATGTCGATTGGCAGGGTAGAGGCAATCACACTCACCGCCTCGTAAGACACAGTGCGGTAGGATGATGCCACTCGAATCGCTGAGACCCGCTGGACTGATTTCATTTTCCGGCGGTACGATGGTAGCTCGAGCGATTTCTCCCATATCGGTGCCCCGTACAACAAAACAGAAGTAGTTACTGTTGCCAGTAGCTGTCTTCTTATCTGTCTAGGGCCTCCGACATTCGGCATTATTCTAGATAATGCCCCCTGTACCCCAGCTGCTTTCTTGCTGGCCGCGATTATGTGCTCTTTGAAGTTGAGCCGTGTGTCCAGGAGCACCCCCAAATAGCTGATGAAGGGCTGCGACTGTATGTAGGTGTCGCCTATTTTGAGTCCCTTGCCTTCCGACTGCTAACAAGAAGTGTTTCGGTCTTTTGCTCTGCTAAACTCAAGTCCGCTGCGAGCATCCAATGCTGAATTGTGGCTATAGCGAATGAGAAGGTTGTTTGTATCTCCTCTATGTGCTTGCGCACTATGATCAATGCCACATCATCGGCGAATGCCACTAGCCTGACGCCCTCAGGCAGACCGAGCAGGAGCAGGTCGTTGTACATTACGTTCCATAAGAGGGGGCCAAGAACAGAGCCCTGAGGTACACCTCCTGTGATCTTATAGTCTACTTGCCCATTTTCAGTTTGGTACAACAAGATGCGGTCCTTGAAATACGCTGAAACCATTCTGCGCAAGTACTGCGGAACTTCCATCCTGGCAAGAGCCTCCAAAATGCGGTCCCAGCGGGCCGAGTTAAAGGCGTTCTTGATATCTAGGGTGGCTATTAGACAGTACTTTTTTCCACCTCTTCTCCATCTCTTTCCCGAGATAGCCTCTCTAGCGATGTTGGTAACGAGTGTCACGGCATCGATGGTTGATCTCCCCTTTCTGAACCCGAATTGGTTGGTGGAAAGTTTTGGCTCAACGTAGGGCTCCAGCCTATCTGCTATTATTCTTTCAAGGAGTTTTCCCGCAGAGTCCAACATACAGAGGGGACGATATGATGACGGTTCGTCGGGAGGTTTCTTTCCCCCTTTAGGGAGGAGCACAAGCCTCTGCTTTTTCCACTTAGTCGGGAAAACCCCCTGCTTTAGGCAGGTCTCATACATGTGTAGAAACATGTCAGGCCTATTGGCTATAGCGCATTTTAGCGCGATGTTAGGTATGCCATCTGGACCGGGAGCCTTGCCGTTTTGGAGCCGGTTGCACGCGCCCATCAGCTCATTCATAGTCACTGATAGTATATCTTCGTCCCTCACCTGCCACAAAGGATAAGCGGGTAGCTCAGGCTTCGCAGGAAACAAGTGAGTGACAATGCGGTGCAATGATTCGGGGCAGTTCGTTGATGTCATGGGGGTGGCCTTGATTTTATGCATCACGATTTTATACGGTTTTCCCCATGGATCTTGGTCAACTTCGTCACACAACTCCTTCCAGTAGGATCTCTTGCTTGAGAGAATGGCTCTTCGTAGTTGTTGTCTTTTGATCTCATAGTCGAGCCTTAGTTCTTCTGTTGTGACCCTGTCGCGTCTCCGTGCTCGTTGATGCAGCCTTCGTGCTTTGAGACACTCTCGTCGGTGTTGTGAGATCGTGTCATTCCACCAGTAAACTGGTGGGCGGCTGTTGTTCTGCCGTCTCCTTGGCATGGATGCATCGCAGCACTTGACAACGCTTGTCATTACCTCTTTGGCAGTGGCTTTTGCGCTTGTTGCTATTGACAATGGTTCCTGCTCCATAACCAAGGCGAATGAATCAGCATCGAAAGCATTTTTGTTCCAACCGACTGGCTGTGACCTCGCACGACTGACACACAATCTTCGTTTGGGAGTGGTGTTGATTTCCCATATAATAGCTTGGTGGTCGCTATTAGTAAACTCCTCATCGACCCGCCACTCACAGCCCCCTTTAATTAGGTTGCTGCTAACGAATGTCACATCGATAATGGAGCTGGCTGTGCCTTTGCGATATGTGCTTACGTCTCCTGTGTTGAGGAGTACCAGGTTGAGCGAAGACATGGTCTCAAGGAGAGCTCGTCCTCTCGCGCTCGTTTCCCGGCATCCCCAGTCAATTGCCCAGGCGTTGAAATCTCCTGCGATGGCGACCGATTCACGCTTCCGTACATCCTCCGCCAAGGTGTCCAAGAATAACTCGAACTCCTCGAGCTGTGCACTAGGAGGTGCATAGCAGCTATAGAAGTGAACCCCTCCCACTTTGGCTCTCACAAGCCATGGTTCGGGGGTATTTGGGAGTTGTTGGAACGGAAGTTTACCGCAAGCCCATATCGCTGCTCTGTCCGTTGTGTCATTTACCCAGGACAGGGTGTCGAAGTTTTTGTACTGCTCGCAGATTATGGCTACGTCGCAATCCAATTCCCGCACCCGCTGTACCAGTAGGTCTTGGGCTGCTTCGCAATGGTTGAGGTTGAGTTGCAGTACTTTCATTTACGGGCTTGTGCTGCTCTCATCGCCTGTTGGTAGATCGGACATTTCCAACTACCCGCAACGTGCCGGCAGTCTGACCTACTATCTTTCTCTTTGCAGAGTAAGCACTTGGCAGGTTGTTGACAAGCCGAGGCATTGTGACCAGCGCCTCCGCATCTGTGACAACAACTGCTTCGGTCAGTCTTGCCTCTGCACGCCTGGGCGTTGTGCCCAAAGTGCCAGCATTTGAAGCACCGTCGAAGGCTGATCCTCTCGCGAACACGTACTGTGCCCCACGCAAGTTTCAGCTTTCCAAGTGCGATGGATTTCTTGGCCTGGACCTCTGGGAGACAAACAACTGCCGTTTGTGTTGATCTATATGCCCGTCGAAGTGA
Organism: Octodonta nipae; assembly: GCA_034190945.1. Taxonomy (NCBI): domain Eukaryota; kingdom Metazoa; phylum Arthropoda; class Insecta; order Coleoptera; family Chrysomelidae; genus Octodonta; species Octodonta nipae. The sequence goes on from CM067217.1 coordinate 69,634,545, forward strand.
TTTCACTGCCTCCTCAGTGATCTCTGCCAGGCCGTCGATATTATCTTTGAGCAGCTTTACCACGTCTTCCTTTGTACTGATCTCATCCAGGTCTTTAATTTCAATCTCGATTTGCGGTATTCGAGATTGTACAGTGGCCCCGCTTGGGAGCTTATTCTTGATGGCGTTACAGTAGCGCTCCATCTCCTGAGCGTCTGCCTTCGCGAATAAAAACAGGAGATCTCCCTTAGCTGTTCGTCGGATCTTATTGACTTTTTTGCCTATATCCTGCAAGGTGGGATCATTCTTGATACCTCGCAAGATATCTGCATGGGAGCTCTTCTCGCCTTTCTTTATAAGCAACGTACAATGTGGCGCTGGTTTTTGCTTATTGGTCCTCGGGGTCTTTTTCCTCTTTACCACTTGCCAGTCAGTCGACTGGTTTGCAGGTTGGTTTTTGGTCTGCGGTTTAAACTTGGATTTTAATCCATTGTTTCTCTCCGCTTCTGAATTGACCACCCTACTTGTTGTTCCCTGGGTAGTTTGCCCGATGTTCTGGCGACCTTCCTTACCGGGCTTTAGCTTGGTAGCTAGCACCGGTTTAAGCGTTTTAAGTGGTGGTGCCTTACTTGATGAGGCTACTGAAGGCGGGACCTTCGGTGGCGAGGTCCTTGCTACAGAGGCTACTTTTATTGAAGCCGCCTGCTTTGGGGCCGCCGGTGTTGATGCAGCCGGTTTTGAGTTAGCTGCTTTTGAGGCAGCCGTTTTTGGGACCTCCTTTTGCTGTCCACCTTGTGTCTGAGTGTTTGACACCTTTACTGGCGATGTCTGTGTTGTAGCAGGTTTCGCTACAGGGGGTGGCCGCGTCGTTGACGTCTGATATTTGTCATATTCTGACTTAATGGCGTGTGCCAGTTTCTTGATCTCATGATGTACATTGTGCCTAGGCCCAATAAACTTCAAGAGCTCATCGATCTTAGCTCCTAATTTGTTTGGAGCGCCACTCTCATTTGTTGCCCTTTGTTGGACGTCAACTCCACTATTCGCCTTTTGGAGGACCTGGCTGGATAGTGTCTTGCTGCCAGCTCTAGTTGTAATGGTCGATGTTGTACCATTACTAGTGTTCTTCTTCTTGTCACTATGTGACGGAACCAGTGATAATTCGCTCCCCCCAGAATCCGTGGAGCGTGCACCGGCCACCGAGGCTTTCACTCGATCGGAACCGGTGGCGGGATTATCCTCTGCAGAGGTACCCACCTGGGGTATCAAGTTCACCTTATCACCCATATCCATAAATGGTTTATTTTCGGGGTTCCTTCCCCTATCTAATTTTGGTCCGCCCTGAGGAAATCCTCAGTACTCCCCATTGCTGAAGAGCGTTCCCCTATCCGCCACCTGGGGAGGCGCCCGGTAGTGGACCAACAACCACCCCGGGTGGGTGTGTGTGTGTGTGTGTGTGTGCGACACTCAGTCAACGTCCGGGCGACAGCTTACAGTTCGCATGGAGGTTTCGTCGAGTTTAGTTCTCCCTTACCTGTAAAGGAGAGAGATAGGGAACTACCCGATACAGCGCTCAGCGAACACCGAGTACAACAGCATCGGAGCGGCGGCTACCTGCGCCGGCCGGCGAACCCTTGGTTTTTTCGGCAATTAGTCCTTCTTAGGATTAAATATTAAGTCCCTTTCCGGGCTACTATCGAATTCGTTAGTACTGCCAAAGTACTTACGAGTAATCTGTTTTTGATTACAGAGATGTCAAAATACAAGAAAGAACCACCGGACTGCGATGATAAGGACTACAAAACTATGAAGCGGAAATACGAAAGAAAGCAGGCAGAAAATACAAAATTGACGCAACTAATGAAGAAATTCAGCGAAGAAATGGAGGTACTTCGTGCGGCGATCAAGAAGGTTCAAGAGGAGGATTCTCTCTTAAGAAGCCTAACAGGGACTGAAACGACCTTGGTCACGGTGGCCCCATCAGAGCCAACGGCGATCAAAAAAGAAAACATCGAGGACCGATCTATAGAGAAGGTCGAAATGGATGACGGTTTCCCAGTTACCGGTAACCCGGAAACGGAAGATCTCCAGTGCCCGATCGAGCAGGGCGTCCCCAACGCCCGAACAGGAGGTGCGCGATCCTCCAGTCAAACGACCGACGGAAACAAAGGAAACATCGAAAAAGAAGACAACACCATACGTTCCGCCCAGGAATGTGGATGAACCGAAGATACCACCGATAGTGCTTACACAACTTGAGCACTGGAAACAGGTGAGAGAAAAAATGGTTGCCTCAACAATGGCTTCACGGCCAGCTGCATGGGCAATCAGATAAGAATAAACTGTTTGTCTGCGGAGGAATATCGCGAGACAATATCTTTTTTACAGGGAAAGAAGTTTAACTTCCACACCTTAACCACCACAGAAGAGATCGAAGAAGACCTGAAGACGAAGGGATTTAACCCCTATGGGGTGTACGCCATGTACTCCCAAAGGAAGAAAAACCATGAGTTGCCTCTATTTCTGGTAAAACTACCAGAAACTGAGAACAGCATTATGGAACTGAAGTCGACTACACGAATTAGGTGAGTTCATCACTCGAAGTAACATAGATGTCGTGGCACTCCAGGAAACAAAGCTATCAGAAAACAAGCGTTTAAACATCGATGGATACACCACTTATAGGAACAACAGCAATGCCAGAGGAGGGGGAACAACCCTTCTCGTGAAGACAACAATACCACACCTCAGAATCCTGACCACGGACAACCTTGCATCGACCGAAGCAACAGGCATTCAGGTAAGTATGACTAATAATCTAAGTATCTCTATTTTTTCAGTATACATACCTCCGAATCCTGGATTTTCATTAACTTAGTCGACGATTAACGTTTGGAGCGATAGGTACCTACCGACTTACAAGCTAGCTTGCGAATTGGGAACTTTAAACGATGTGTGTATTGTTCTATTGCCTGCTGTATTCTGATCTGATCAGTTTTGTACATTTCTTCTTTGGACTAAAGTCTTCTATGGAGTAATTATCGTGCATTATTTTGACTCCACCATCCTCACATGTAACATAATTAATAAAGAACAATGGAACGTTGCCTTAAACGAGTTAAACGTGTTGCCACAACATCTTCTAACGAAGCCGAATGATCAAAAGTTTCATGTTTTTAAAGGCAAATGCGAAAAAAAGGAAGTGTGATAAATCATATATCAGTTTCGGATTTGTTGATTCCAGCGGCTCACCTCTCTCCATGTTATGTAGGAAACTGCATCATATTTAGTTAGCTATCGCATTGCACAATCAGGGGAAGTGCACACTATCGCTGAGAATTTAATAAAGCCATGTGTGTTAGACATAACAAAATGTATGCTCGATGAAAAATCTGCAAAACATCTTTCGACTCTGCCGCTATCGAACCATACTGTGTCAAGGCGAATTCATGCTCTGGCAAGCTACGTCAAACAAGAACTAGTTACACGTCAACAAAAAACACGACTCGTCTTGCAAATGAATGAGGTGACTGACGTTGCTGGTCTGGCTATCTTGCTGGTTATCGTGAGATATCTATGTATTCATCGCTGCCCACAAACACTACCGGGGAAGAAATTCTTAATAAAATAAATATATTTTTTAAAGAAAATAATCTGAGTTGGAACCATTGTATTGACAGATGGGGCCAAGGCGATGACGGGTAAAATAGAAGGAGCAGTGCCACGAATAAAAAATAAACCGCTTAATTGTAATTCTAGTCATTGTAACCTGCATAGACAAGTACTTGCGATGAATCAAATGCCGTCAAATCTAAAATTAGTTATGGATGGAGCGGTGAAAATCAAATCCCGATTGTTCTCATTATTGTGTGAAGATTATGGCAGCAAATACAAAACACTACTGCTCCATAGAGAAGTGCGATGGCTGTCTCCGGTAAAACTTTAACAAGGTTGTTTGAACTTAGAGCCGAGTTACAAATGTTTCTTTCAGCAGATCCTTCTTTTAATTTGAAAGACCGTTTGTGTGATAAAACTGTCTTTTATGGCAAATATCTTTCAAAAACTGAACGAATTAAATTTACTACGATCGCCCAGTTGTCGAAATTCGACCAATTGTGTCAATTTCTAAGAAAATTCAACTTGTTTTCCATATGTAATTAATAAAACTTTATTCATACGTTCTTAATGCTTAGCAGCTTAATGATATAAGGTATGGCAAAGAGGCAGTAAGTGGAAAATAAATACAAAAATTTAGTTAACATAAAAATTCTTAAAATTAAATAATTCAGCTGTTAACTGGTAGGATAATATAACAAATAAACGAAAATGACTAATTCTATAATCTGTTTCATTTTACTACAAATACTTATTCAATTTCCATTTGTGTGTTTAATTAATAGTACATGGGTCATCGAGCTTTACTTGTAAATGCAAAGGTTCATCAAAAATGTTGGTAGGTACATATATATATATATATATATATATATATATATATATATATATACATGTAATCGGATATCTGGTATAATTTTTCTCAAGATGAAGTGATTCAGTTTATTTCAACTCTCTAACACTTATTAAAATACTCATTTCAATAATTCCATTTTATAATATATTTCCACCACCCTGTATATGTAACTGTCTATGGACTACCCAATATATATATATATATATACCTATAAAACACTGTGTGTATGCAACTGTTTATGGGCCACCCAATAAAACATTTGTATGTTAGTGCTTATGGCAACTTCATTGAGGGCCTCAAATTAACATAAAAACACATAACTTTTTACCATCAAAAAATCGCCTAACCAGCACTTTTTACTTTAAAATTTTAAAGGCTCCACTGTAAAAATGTAATGTTAGAAAAATATCCAGTAGTGTTAAAATTCTTATAAGATTCTACACATCAATTTGTATTGAATGAATTTTTCTAGAACACTTTTAATTGTCATAATCTCGTTCTTTCTCGGGAATACGGTTGATCCCGATTTGTACATGTCAAAACCCCGAAATGGAATTTCGACAAAATCGTAATGCCGTTTACGGGAATTACATATAAGTAAGATGCATGTAAATAAACAAACATTATAGGGATTATAATATTAGATAAATAAGAAAAAATATATTTGCAGCATATCATATCTCGTTAAAAGAACATTAAACAATTTCTGACTGACTGCTAATTTTAGATGTGATTGATTCGTCTTATTTTATGCTAATACTGTAATATTTATTCAAGTTTTATTTGCGCATGGCATAAATATAAATAATTAAAAATATTATTTGCATATCACATCTCCTGAGTGTTTTCGTAGCTTTTGATAATGGATGCATAAGCAAATTGTTATTAGATTTGTGAGACATTCATGACTAAAAGAATGTACATACTCAACTCTTCACGTTCGGAAATCAAATTTATCAATTAGCTTTAGAATCTCTAAATTGCGTAGTTACATAAAACTTTTCATTTGGATTCTTCTGTAAATGCGCAAACTTCGTATAGGTAAACACATTCGCTTTGGTCACTTCAGTAACAGCTGTCATCGTTTTTGTAAAAAATTAACGTCATAAATTAATAAAAAAGAAGGCTTTCAACGCAAACATCTTTGTATGTAAATTAATTTAGTAATATTTTTTATATCTCGCTACGATTGTCCTACCAACAATTGGAGTTTTACTGTTGACGACTGTCAAAATTCGAATATTTGATTAAGCACTTGTTCATAGTGGGCGCCACACACTTGAATTAATAATTTATCTCTAAATTAGTTATTTTAAAAGATTTAAATAAAAATTCTTTATATATTCTGCACTGAAGGTCGTCAATAGCTACTAAACAAAAATAAAGAAAATCGGTCGAGAAACAGAGGAGAAAATAGTACCTAACCGTTTTTTCTTTGCCTATTTATATATAGATCAATGCAAGGTAAACACACAACAGTGTCCTAGGCTTGTAACAAATTAACTGCCTTCAAAATAAAATAAGATTTTTGGATTATGTGTGTTGGTAAGAAAGAAATTGAAAGCTTTACGTCACTTAGTGAGTTTGTTAGCATTATCGACGCAGAAATGTTTCAAGATGATGTATTTGATGGATTGGTCCAATATCTAATCTTTTGAGAAGTATTTTCCCGGATAACAGAATACAAAAAAAATGAAACTGAATTCATGAATTCATAATATGAATCTTTTTTAGAAATGTCATCAGACATAAGTATGAACTCACTGATCAAAACGACGCCTCTGAACGATTTTTGGTGCACAATCCGTGATGAAAATCCAGTGCTTGGCAAAATAGCTCTATGCTATATGCTTATCCCGTTCCCAACAACATTTTGGGCGAAACATGATTCTCAAACTATGCAGCCACGAACAACAAAGAAAATACCTCAATAGACTGGACGCCGAACCTGATATGAGACTTCAACTGTCTTCTATCAAACCTGATATCAACCAATTGATGAAAATAAAAAGCAGTTTCATACCTCCCATTAGTTAGATTTTTTCTTCATCTTAATAGAAGAGATTAATTTCTATAATTATGCTTATTGTTATGTAGTAAAGTAAGCAATAAGGAGTAACTGTTAGATTGTGCTTTTATTAAGCTTAATAATAAAGAATACACTTTTAAAAACTATTGTTTTTTTTGTAGTGTTCCTTCAATAAAAAAGTTTTGAGAACCGCTGCTTTACTATATTTCCATTGACGATCGCTTCATTACTTTTCATATTATAAGCAAAAAACAAAATTATTTTTATTATCTTAATAATTTACTGTTAAAATCTTATTAACCATTGTTGTCACTGACGTGATGGTATAAGCGAATTGATATTAAATTTTACGTCCTACAATGAGTTCAATTTTGCTTTATAGGCTGACGTAAAACGTTGAGCAATTACTTGCGTTTTAAATTTATTTTACCTTTAAATATTTTTTTGGTAATCTTTCATTGTTTTGACGTGCTAGTTCTTTAAACCTATCTTATTTTAGCATTAATACAATTCAATTGGGGCTCTTGAAAACCCTTGAGGTGCTTGCTACAATATTCGTTTTATTAATATTGTCCATAATTACTTTCGACAATCCTATTAATAGCAGCACCGGAACTATTGATTTGAGCCTCTCAACAATATTTCTATGCAAATAGAGAACAATGGCTAGCATTGTCGTCAAGGCCTTATAACATGCTGATATCTAACCCTTTTAGGAGCAGAATTAATTTGCACCCATAAGATTTGTTCGCTGATATTGTTCAGTCGTTTTCCTTCTTGGATATACATATAAACATCGGATGTGTATGAAAAAAAGTTTTATTTTCCATTCAATTTTACAATTTTCCCTTCAAAATTAATATTAGGAATTTCGCTTAATGAGTCCTGTAAACTTTGATAGAGAAATAATGGCTTCCTTTGCTTAAATATAAGCTACAGATATCACAACTATATTTTTTTAAGTAGATATATCAATATTTTTTGGAAAATGGCAGAATTTGCTACTATTTTGTTACCAATTACTGTGTATACCACTATTAAACTACACAGATACAAAAACTCTGAAAGCCACAGATTTTGTAAATATTTTGTTCTTACGCTGAAAGGAGTTTGGTTGCTCTTACTAATTCCAAGGCACAAAAGATTAAGCTGCAGAAACCATATATGTAAGTTTCTAACCAATAGAGAGATTTACATTTTGAATGCGGCAGATATTGTAGTTGTACTCTTACTAATTTGTTAAAGGAAAATCAATTTTGTTGCATCTACCGATTCCGAGAAGAAATAGCCGTTATTAAACTATAAAAGCCGTAGGTTTAGTAGTTTATTTTCATGCCTATCAGAGCAGCAAGGATTCTCTATTTTAAAACAAGAATTTTAGCTAAGAATGTTTATGCCAACTGCAAACATTTTGCAGTCATTAAAAAACCACGAATTTCCGGATTATTCGTATGCAATTCAAAGGTTTTCACCCATTATCGTGAGTAAGTAAATAAGTAGGAAAACTGATAATTCCGGGCAAACGCGTTAAATCAATGTATATTTAAAAAATATATATTCGCGTTTTTCTTAACAACCAAAAAAAGTTTATTCACTGAATTTTGCATGTAAAAACGGTCGTGGAATACCCAGAAAAATGAAAAATTAAAAAATACACAAATTTGCCATTAAGTGACTATAGTGTTATCAAAATGGTCGAAATGAAAAACGAACCAGCTTTCACCTTAAAGTAGGTACATATTTTTTAACAACTTTTCACGATTTTTTATCGATGAAAAAAGAGGTTTTTGAGTGAAGATTCTTTAAACAGAGAACTGCTTTTCCAATTTTCTGGCTTTGGAGATCAGATTAAATGAAAAAAACATCAGAAGGGGTCATCTAACCAAATCCGTTGTAGTTGGTTCAATTGCCCAAATTATGTATATTATTTTTTCCTTCATCTACAGTAGTTCTGTTCTAAGAATTTAATACTAATGAAATATAGAAATTAAGTCGTGCATATATAGAAGATGAAACAGTGGATGGATGGAGGTGGACGATATGATAACGATAAGTGATGACGACAAAACAGTTTCCTGGCTGACTGGTACTACCTAAATCACATGAAATTTGGAATGTATGAAGTTGTAATACTGAATTTGGTTTTATGCTTCCCTTCATTGATTTTGTCACTCCACATTATGCCATGGGGTGTTTTTGTATGTGTTAATTTTTGGAGGCGAAAAAGCCACTTACTAGTAACGGGTAAACTGACGTTTGCCGGTGATGAACAGGATATCAAGTTTATGTCCTAAAACTTCACTTGTCAAAAATGATTCACTTATATGACTTATAATAAACTAATTTTTAAAGGTATATGTGACAGTTTGTTGACGTTTACAATTAATTGTTTTTTTTTCGATTTTCTTAAATTTTCATGTCAATTCAAAACTGTCCACATCGGTAAAGTCAATTTGAGAAAAACAATACATAAAAAATAAATATACACTTCCCTTATTTAAATATATAATATATTTAAATATAAATCATGTTGGCAATAATTCATTATAACTATATAGTCCATTGAAATTTTGCCTGAATCTGCATAATGAGGTGGCAGATAATTAACACAGAACATTTATGTTTTCAAGGGGGTAGATTACGAATCTGCAATTACTTTTTACCGCAATCTTCCAATAAGGGGGAAAGCCCCAAAAACACCCCCAAAACAGACATTTTTACATTATTCCCGATAACTAGAATGATAATGAAAAAAGTATCTCGAACATCGTGTTCCTTGTCAAATTTCACATCGAAAACATGTTAAACAAGTTATACAAAATCAACGAATTGTGCAATTATTTAAGTTTTCAATTTAAGTTAATTTCTGAAATGCACGCAAATTGTGCACAGACACTCCATTATGCGAATATGCAACGTCTAATGATTGACAGAACTGTCGGTTTATGAAAAATGTTCGGAATTGTTTTTTGTATTTGGAAAAAATCTGACTATAGAAAGACAGCTAATAGTAATACTTCTGGATTGTCGTACTTGGCAATTGTGAAATTAATATTAATTTAATGTTAATTAATAGTCAGTTTGTTTTTAAAGATAGTAGAAATAGTTGCAAATCTATTTACGGGGATTAGGTTTAAAGTATGGAGAAGTATGAATGTAGAAAGGTTTCATCAAAATTTATGTTTGGTTTTACCCTTAATTACAATTCAAATTGAATATAAATTAAAAACTGAAATGAAATTGAATACCTTTTATATACATACTTAATATACTTCTCTTAAGTGCAGGTTGTCATTGTAAACAATTGTATCCATAGATTAAATACAATACAAAAAAACTTTTTTATATACACACATATTATGGATTATAGGAGTTACGCTGCATACATATTAATTATAATTTCAAGTAAAATTATGATCAAGGTGTTATTCGGTTCGTAGTTTAATCTCGAATAGTTTTGAAAAAATCCAGTTCCTGCAAATATTATAAAGAATTTACTTAAAAAGGAGTATAGTTCATTTTCTCGAAAAGAATCAGGAAACTTCCTACAACAAGCCCTATCTAAAGGAAGTCTATCATCAGTATTTATCACTTTATGTTAAAGGCGACTTTGATATAGAGATTCATCATAAATAATATTGGAGTTTTCTTTTGGTTTTTACCTGAATCCATCCGAACAAACAACTTACACTTTTAGTAATTATTAATGAGGTTCTCTTTAAAATTTTATAAATAATATAATTTTTGTTAAGAGATACATATACAATAATTGTCCTGAAGCAATGAAAAGTTTTTGTACCACGAAAAACCAATATTAAAAAAAAAGAAATATACCTATGGACTATCAATTGATACTAGTTAAATGATTCAGTTAATTTAGTTCCACTCCTTTAATATCATCCTATTTAATACATATTACAAATTCAAAAACCAAAATTGATCTTTTTTCTCTATACCAATAATTCTCCATGTGAGCAATCTTCAAATATTTGATACTTGGTTGAACCGTAAATTTATAATTTCGTCGACTATCTACAATAACAAATGAATATAAAAAAATATCCTTAGCAAAATATTCAAATATTAATAACTTTATAATCCACCAGACCTCAAACACTTTTTAAAATACTATAGGCGATCCCTTAGTATTCTGAATTCCGATTAACAAATCTTTATGATATATTGGACTGTCTACGCGCACGTGGCGTGTATTATGAAAGCAATGAAATGAATTGAAAATTTAAATAATTGCATAATTCATTGATTTTGTATAACTTACTAAATGATTTCGATGTGAAATTTTACAATTAACACGATGGCTGAGTTAGTTTTTTCATAATCATTGTAGTTTCCGAGAATAATGCATAAAACCCTGTTTTGGCGGTGTTTTTGGGGCTTCTCCCGTTTATTGCAAGCTTGCGGTAAAAAATAATTGCAGATTCGTAATCTGGGCCCCCAAAATATAAATGTTCTGTGTTAATTATCTGCCACTTCATTCTGCAGATTCAGGCAAACTTTCAACTCGTAATAAAATCTGAGCCTGTATTCTAGCTCACAACTACACCAAATGCATTATAATTTTGTAAAAATATTTGGGACAAAGGAGATTTGGTGTTTGTTCTTACTTTTCTGCGATATTAGCTTTCCAATATTTTTTTGGCAGTGTAGAATGAGACTTATTTAGGATGTCGAGCATACACGGGTCTAATTCCAATTCCATTGTATAGTTTGCTTTGAAACTTTTTAGAAATATATGTTATTGGGAATACTAGTATATACCAAAACACCAGAATGCTATAAGAAAGCAATAAAAAACAACATCCATTGCGGAACACGCCACCACGACGTCACACCGAATAGACTTTGAGAACACCAGAGTACTGGCAAATATAGAACACCCGAAATCAAGACTCGTAAGAGAGGCAATTGAAATAGCAAAGAGGCCTCACAGTCTAAACGCACGCAATGAAATCCAGAACTTATAGAATTGTTGGAAAATTCTATTAAACACCGTACCGGCCCGGACCAGTCCTATAACAACTCAACCGGACATAAGTAATCACCAAGTGGGAGGCGTGGCCACTGAGCGCCAAGGGCCAATCACACGCAGTCGTTCACGGTGCCAACCGATAGGCGCCGAGCCGCGACTATATAACACCGTGCGCGCTCCTGAAAATCTCAATGTTCGAGTAACTAGAAGCGAAAGCAGAAGGCTACGAGAATTATGCGAACCGACCTGAAGAGGGCAGATGTGACTCTGTCGAAACGTCGTCATTTTACCATCGATCCCGGCAGGGATCAGTTATCAACTACGTGGATGAATTCCCGGAAACCATCCATCTAATACATATATATATATATATATATATATATATATATATATATATATATATATATATATAGGATTATTGTGATTAATTTAATAAGTTTGTGTTTAAACATCCTTAACACACCACAAATTTCTAGTTGACCCTGTCTATTTAGTATCTATCCGATATATACGCGGACACAGGCATTGTTCACAAAAATACTTCTAGGTTGGATATTTTCAAATGCAAAATAAATTTATTGTTTTTCTAAATTGTTGTCTCTATCCAATTGTTGCGTACAAAATTTTTTGAAACTCTCCATAATATCTGTTGAGGAAAATATGCTATGTTTCTTTGGACTCCTGTAGTGCTTAAAGTTATTTCATTACGCTATACTTTCCAAGTTAATACGAATCAAAATTGAAAATTTCAGAGATGTTGATACTGATGTCATCTATAAGACAATAAGAAATACACTCTTGAGAAAATCCTGAGAGCACTTAAATGTCAGTCTAACATGGCGTCGGAAGCCACAGACACCAGTGAATAGAACTTTTTAAGTGGCAAAATTTAACAGCAAATCGCTTAAGCAATAATTTATTGGCTATAACTGACATGATTTTAACACAAACTCATAGAAGTAAACTATTTGAACATTATTAAAAAACACCCAAAGATATGGACTTTACAACTTTGTTGTAATAAAAGATGGAATAGTAATCTTCATCCTAATAATACGTTTCATATGTCAAGATCGACATTGTCTGTTAAGTAGGTCTTGCAGAGTTGCAATTTAAATAATTCAGAGAAATATTTTGCAGAACTAACCGTATTCACCACGACCTTTGGATTTGCATATATAAAAGTTATTTTTAAACACATAAAATGCAATACACTTTATATATCTGGGGTTTTAGTAACTTTTAGTTACAGTGCCGTAAAATTTATTAATCATGCTTCTGAATATTGCCTTAAACAAGCAATCCTTACTTTTCTCAGATGCCTTGACAGTGGCGAAGCCAGTGGAAAAAAGTATTTTAATTAATAACAGTAAACATTTTACAAGTAACCATTAACCAAGTTATTTAATGAAAAATAAACCAATATGCAGAGATAATACATAAGCAAATAAAAACCTTATAAATACAGGAGAAAACACATATAATTATACAATTCATCAGAACTATCCGCTTGATAATTATTGATAATATACGCTCATCAAGAAGGATTTCTGATTGTCTAACTTGACGACATTATGATCACTTTATTACATTTTATAATGTAAGCAACAAACAAACGCACTTTACAATTTAGAATTTTTATTATTTAAATAATTTACTTGTACGAATCTGCTGTTAAAGTCGTATCTATTATTACCTATAAACTGTTACGGAAGTGATGGTAAACGCGAATTGCTGTTAAATGTTATGTCACAAAATGGTTTCAATTTCTCTCTATAGACTGGTGTAACAGAGCAACTTCATATACATAGTTTCGTAAAAAGGTACCATAAAAGGAAATATCTGATTGATTTCTGCAACTTCAAACAAGCGTGCAATAGTTCTAGCATCACAGGAAAAGTACTTAACATGCGACTTATCTCTGGAGACCAATTTATCGGCAACAGTTAGTTAATAATAAAATTATTCAATTATAGCAAGTCAGGCATTAGCTGAGATCCGTTCGAAGTGATTTCAATCTCGACGACTCTCTAGGAGTTGAGAAGTTATGCATGTATCATAAGCAACCAATTCCTACAAGAATCAACAAATAAAACTTGGACGGTTTATTTCAACAATGCATAATTTTTCTATAGTATTGTATTTCATATTCTTCGTAAGTTTTCAATATTTGCCAAAATAATAATATAAAGTCACTTAAATTAAAATTATGTTTAAAATAAAGCGTGATTTATTAATTAATTGGTATATTTTCGTAGGCTCGAAAGAAACAACTGTTTAATTCCGAAAATAAATCTTCTTTATTCTTCTACAATTTGCAATGAGAATACTTCACCACTAAATAAGTTTACTGTGTCCTAAACTATAACTAAGAAAGAATCGATTGAAAGAATTAACTGAACTCCTGCCTGTAAGAGAGTTGTTTGTATATCCATTTCTGTCCCGCGTACCTTCTGGAAGCATTTACCTTCTTCCTATAAACATTTCTTTGTTTGATTAGAAGACTCTAAAAAATGTTTATACCATTTTTTATAGTCAGCGTTTTTATTCCGAATGGTAACTTTCTTGTTGAAACGATGCACTTCGAAAAGATTTCGTTTTAGTGCCGTAAAAATGGCATAATCTACGAATAATTGGGTTAAGTTATTAAGTTGAGATGATGTCTAGAAAATATGTAGTGTGGTCAATTTAGAAATGTCTTCTTTTTCATTAATATAGGGCTCCAAACAAAATTGTAATAAAAAATAAAAAGAAATTCCTGATGTTAGTTTTGGGGGTTAGTTTAGAAAATCAAAAAATAAAAAAATAATTTAGTGAAAGGGCCGGTCATAACTTTGTTCTAGTTCCTTTCTGTTGTCAGCGAAAATTTCATCTATATAAGGTTCTATTTTCTTTGAATATTTTGATTTTTTTATATTATTTGTGCTTAAAATGCCCTGTTGTTGGGTTGCGTTTTTTTTATTTCTGTTATTTCATTTTTTATGGATGTTAACGACATCTTGTTTTGTTTGCAAATTTGTACAAAGTCCTGTTAGTGTTCTTCTCTTTTACCTCTCTTAAGAGTCTTGTAATCTTTTTGTAAATTTCTTTACATTTCTTTTTTGTCCTTATTTTTGGACTCCTTTCATTCATCCATCAATAATAAGATTTCTTCGGTAATCCACTTCTGCTTCGCTCGCTGTTTCTGGGTACAAAATTCATTTTTTGCACTTCAAGTATGACACTTTCAATTGACTGCCAAAGGTAATTATTGTTTCTGCTATTTCCAAATTTATAGTATTCTTTAATTTATTTTTCACTAGCCTTCCTATTTCTTCATTTATTTTCGGATGTAACACTTTTTCAAATTTTAGCCTTAACTGCTTCCTTATACTGTAACAGCCACCAGGTATTTATAAAATCAATACATTTTAAAGTTCTATATAAAACCTACCTTGGCTTGCTTACAAATGCTAGGCGGCTGCTTTTCATCGGGAACATTAGCCGTGTGGGTAAGAATTAAAATTTATTTTTATTAAGGGCGCCAGTTGATGCATTTGTTCCTTCTGAATGAACTGGTAATTATTTTATTTTGTTCTTAAATAATTTGATCAAGTGCGAGTTGGACTCGCATACTTAGGGTTCCGTACCACATTCAAGATTCTAATATTCCAGTTTCAGACAAGCAGTGAATGAGTACATTTTCTTATATTTACCCTTATATCTTTTAAAGGAAGCCTTTTAAATTTATAAAAAATGTACTTTGTTTTTCCACACATAGACTTTTTATTTTATCTGCTTTAGGATTCGCTTGATTATTATCAGAATACATATGTATTCAATTTTCTAATTTGGCCCCCAATAATTAACATTAGAGTTTTATTTTATTAATAAACTTTCAGAGAAGTCTTTTATAATCTACTGTCTGAGTTTTGAGGCTCTGTAGATTGGAAGATAAAGGGTAAAATAGGTCAAGTTTTAAATTATAAATTATTAAATGTGTTATTCAAATTATTAAAAAATACAAATAAAATATATTTTTCAAAATTTAAATAGTGTAGTTTCTAAAGTGGGAATTAAGTCGATGTTTAATATTTTTGTTAATATCTTTTAAACAAATGATTTAAAAATATGATATATTTGTAATTCCCATAATGAGCCTTTTATCTGATATATTACATGATGCGTTTGAAAATTGAATCTTTATTTTCCATTTAATTGTATAATTTGTCCCTAAAATTAAAATGACTATGGGGGTTTTCTAATAATTTATTTTCCGTTTATTATTTGGGGACCAAATAATAGAATTAGGGATTTTTTTTCATATTTTTCCTATAAACAAAAAAATTGAGATCTTATAGTTTGGGGAATAACGGGGGGAATAGGTAATTTTTTTTAAATATATTTTAAAAATAAAAAAATATATTAATTATAAAAAAAATAAAAAATATATTTGTATTCGTCATAATGAGCCCTGTGATTTGATATATTACATGACCATTTAGAAAAAAATAATATTTTTTATTTTCCATTTAATTCTATAATTTGCCCCCCAAAATGAATATTAGGGGTTTCTCCTTATTTTCCCAGTAAAGTTCAGGTGAGTCGCTATACCTCTATTGCTATACCTCTATTTCTTTTCAGAATTTTACAGGTTATGGTTTCGGAGATAAGGGCGGAATGGGTAATTTTTTTTATATTTTTGTTAATATCTTTTAATTTATTTATTTTAAAAATATGAAAAAAATATATTTGTTTTCGTCATAATGAGCCCTTTCATTTGATATATAACATGATGGGTTAGAAACAATTTTAATTTTATATTTTCTATTTAATTCTGTAATTTGCCCCCCAAAATTAAAAGCGGTTTCTCCTTATTTTTCCAGTAAACTTTAGGTCAGAAACTATACCTTTAATTTTTTTCAAAACTTTACGTTTTATAATTTCGTAGATAAGGGGGGGGGATGGGTAAATTTTGGTATATATTCGATAATATCTTTTTAAATATATATATTTTTAAATATTAAAAAAATATATTTGTGTTCCTCAGAATAAGACCTTTCATTTGATATATTACATGATGCGCTTGAAATTTTTTTATTTTTAAATTTTTATTTAATTTCCTATTAAATTTAATTATTCCTATTATATTTAATTATTTCGTATTTTTTTCAGTAGTTTCGGAGATCAGGGGGGGGGCAGAACGGTCGAATTTTTTAGTTTTCCCCCCCAGAAGTACCCCTAAAATCAAAATTTCTTCACTTACTTTGTACTCCTGATCGGGTCACCAAACTATACGTTGATACCAAATTTCAACCTCTTCCGTCTAGTAGTTTAGGAGAAAATTGCTGTGATGTGACAGAGGCAGAAATCCTGAGTTATATTATAAGGGTATTCGTATATTGTATATACGGAACCCTAAAAATTGTGTTCGATACCTTCACTTGTGCTTGATTAAAACTTCTGCTATCAATCGATAGATTTTGTATAATAAAATGCATATTTTTTATTATTTATGGGATTATTTAATTAATAGTGTAGGCTAGTAACTAATCATACAAAAATGTAGAACATTAAATCCACAATCCTACCAAATTTTATTAGTCAATTTGAACATTTGTTGTAATTTTTCATCATTTATTATTCATTTTTAGTAGTTTATCATGGTAGTTGTATAAGCACGTAATTTGATTATTTTTTTAAATTTACTTTACCCCCACTTATTTTGTAAAAATATGCCAATTGTAGTTAAATTTTCAGGAATATTTTTTTGTATTATTGTCAATCTGATATCACCTTGAAGCCACTTGTGGAACACAGGAATTACTGCAGAAAAGGTTCTGCAAATATTGAAAAACAAATATGTCCCATTTAAAAAATAAAATATGACGTCATCAACTGCTTGGTGTTTCACCGAAATAATAATGTAATATTGTTATTTGGAAGAACAGTATATTAGAAGCAAAGAACAAACTATTTCCTTAAGATAGTTAACTTAGCTATGCTAATATGGAGTTTGGAACTTACTTTAGAGATGCGCTGTTTACCGCACTTTTGTCAATGATAGCCATATGTTAGTGAGTTGTCTTATATTAACTGATTGATGAAAAAGAATTATAAGAAATATGAAATATGTTTTTCATATATTTATATTGTTTGAAAATACCTAAATTTGTATAAAACTATATAGGTACAGGGGAAATTCAAATTTCAAGTGAAATCGAAAAATTTCAATTTAATGAGTTTCTTTAGACTTTCGACTTAGAACGGCCATTGGTTACCGTTTGGCACTCGTTTTTTGCTAGTTAACTACCAAATAAATCCTGAGCCTTGAACCCAAACATAAACCAACACAAGGTCCACAGCTGTGTTACTTAGAAAGTTTAGTATTCATTATTTGCATATGTCAAAAGTACATTAGAAGCACCGAACATTCCTTGTGGATTTTATCGCTATAAGTTCGGAGCATTCCAAGTAAAACGTTTTTATTTTTTACGAACTTCTATTTACAGAGTATGTTTTTTGAAATTGCAGTTATAGAGTATAAGTATGTACATACTTCGCAGGGAAATAACATTTTGTTCGAGTTACAAAGTCTAAATAATTCAAGTTATCGAGATTCCACTGAATAAATATTTAACAAAAGTGTATATATACTCATAACGTATTACATAATTAGTTCTTGTTATTCAATTATATGAAATCAATGTGAGTAAACATGATCTGTATCTTCACGATTGAATTATCTTCATTGAAAGTAATGTCACGTTGCAAATTATTATTAATTAATTATTATCATTCCTTCTCTTGATTACTTGAGTAATTCCACTAACAATATAAGTAATATTCGAGTCGTGCAGGTGTTGTCAGTACTTTATTTTTTACTTGTATTCTCAGATATATCAAAGTACAAATAAATTATGCACATAATTTTTATACACCGCTCGTGGCCTAAGATGAAAGAGCCCATAGATTATCATCAAGTCTGTTGTTGGAGTTTACTGAATTTAAGAAGTTGCAAACACACAAAAAAGTCCACACCATAGTTTTCTTCAAACGTTCAAAATTCTTTTAATGCTTACTACTGCTCGTAAACATACATCGAAGAGTTTAGTGCATTCGAAAATATGTACAAAATTTTCATTAAAAACTGCTATAGTTATTGACAGAGTACGTTCAAAGAAGAGCTTTAAGGGGTTAAGTTTTTGTAACTCAAAACTAATTATGCTTAGGAAATTTCCGACAAAATCAATCCCAGGAGCTGCTTATTTTAATTTTATTTTGAATAATTCAACTAAACCAGGTATTTGTGTTACTATATTATAATCTAAAAAATGAATTGCTGTTCGTTAGTCTCACTAAAACTTAAAAACTGCTTGAACGATTTCGATCTTTTTTTGTATTGTTCGTTATAGTTCAAGGATGGTTTAGAAGAAAAAAAATTGAAGAAAAAAAAATGGAAAAATAATAAAAAAATAATTTTTATATGACTGTCATCGCATAGCCATCGTATACATATACAGAAGGCTACGAGAATTATGCGCACCGACCTGAAGAGGGCAGATGTGACTCTGCCGAAACGTCGTCATTTTACCATCGATCCCGGCAGGGATCAGTTATCAACTTCTCGGATGAATTCCCGGAAACTACCTAAAACACACACACACACACATATATATATATATATATATATATATATATATATATATATATATATATATATATGTTTGTGTATACTGTTTCACGGATGGAAATATGTGGTTGATGATTTATTCCGGGGTGCATCCGTTCGTCTGTATTCGTTTGAAAGATCACTTGACGTATCGCCAAAATCATATTTGGCTTTCTCAAAAGATATTAAGTAACTTATATAGTTACTTTACTTACTTAGTTTATATACTTATACTTAGTTTAGTTAGTTACTTAGTATCTTTTGAGAAAGCCAAATATGATTTTGGCGAAAGGTCAAGTGATCTTTCAAACGAATGCAGACGAATGGATGCACACCGGAATAAATCATCAACCATGTATATATATATATATATATATATATATATATATATATATATATATATATATATGACTTCAATTTAAAATTTCTGTCATTCATATCAACCTTTTTCGTACATTTGAGTAGAGGGTTCTTTTATACTGTTTTATATTGGAATGCTTTATAGTTAACCTCAAGTTTTGTAAGTATTTTTCTCATATTTTGTAAAACATATTGTTACGAAATTTACCCAAAGCCGACCCTGTTTCATTTCAGTACGACAACAATCGCTTTGAGATAAAAAATGATTCTCGAAAAGACCCGGCACCTGTAGGAGTGATGATGATTTTTGCGAGAATTTTCTATGCTGGTTTTATAAAGGAAGCAGGCCACGATCGCGAGTTCAGTTGGTGGAGCGAAGAGCTCATATGTAAAATTGTTATTGTGATATTTAAATCAGCTGTTGTATACTCGATGTAAATAAAAGTTTCTAGAAAAGTGAAAGTGAATATTAGTTTTGTAATTTTAAATTGAACCCACGGACTATATTGCAATTTGGTGATCAGAAGTAAAGGATTAAGTGCAGTTAAAATGGTAATTTGATTTATGGAAACCCTAAGAATGGAAAAAATGGACGAAACTACCAAAAAAATAGTCAAGCAGGTTACGGAGGGACTAGACGAAAAAATAGTCCAGATTCTAGAAAAACGTGACAAGAAGGAAAAACAACATCAAGAAGAAATTCAACAAAAGTTAGTAAAATCTTTTGATGAAAAACGTAAAATAGAATTAGAAAATCTTGTCACTAGGATGAAAACCGAACAACAAAATCTTGTTTCCACGATGGAAGAAAAACAACAAAATCTAGTTTCCACGATGAAAAGTGAAAAACATAATTTAATTGAAGGATTGTTCTCGAAATTTGAAGTAAAACGACAAAATGAATTTAAATTATTAGATGAACACAGACAAAATGAATTTAAGTTATTTGAAGAAAAACAAGGCAAAACGGAAGAAAAAGACAATTGCAATTTGAACAATTAATGCAAATAGTATCGCAAGTTAATGAAAGAATGCAAATAGTTGAATCAGACATAAAAGAAATAAACGACGACATAAAGATCCTAAAAAGTAATGTGGAGACTCTTGAAATCAAAGTAGATGACATCGATTCCATCCAGAGCCAAGTGAAATTTGAAATCAATTCCATTAAAAACACGGTACAAAGAGAAGTAAGTGAAGTACAAGATAAAATCAGTGCCATCCAAAACAAGGTAGAAACAGAAATCAAAAAATTGCAACAGGACTTACAGCGAGGAAAATACCAGCACACCGTGAGTACCAAAGGTTCCTTTAGTAAACCACCCACATTGGACGGCAGTTCATCTTGGCCCATGTATAAACGGCAATCTACTTCTCTGGTAATTTCGTTAAGAGGTCCGGCCCTAGAACTCCTCCAAAGCATTCCAGTCGAGGAACAAGGCAATTTCGACAAGATCATCGCCATCCTGGAGAAGCCATACGACAATCAATCCTTGAACCAGGTATATCAAGTACAACTGAGTGGAAAAACGCAAAAATCCGGTGAAAGCCTCCAAGAATTCGAAGCAGAGATTAGACGGTTAGTTCACTTGTCCTACCCAGACCTGCAAGAGGAAACGAAAGACCAGTTGGCCACACAGAGTTTCATAAACGGCATCAGAGATGTGGAAGTACAACGAAATCTAAGACTAAGTGGCGTCAAGAGAAGTAATGAAGCTCTACTTTGGGCTTTGGAAGTAGAGGCCATCATGAACATGTCCAAGCCGCGGTCCGAGCAGTTTCCTTTAACCAGGAAGAGTCAGAGTTACCATTTCAAGCGCTGCTGGCTGGTCTGAACAAAATATTAGAACGGTCACAAAGAACTGGCACCAGAGGGGCATGTTACCGCTGCGGACGGACAGGACACTTCCAACGTGATTGTCGAGTGAGGCTACCCGAACAACCACCGACCAGGGGTAACCAACAGAACAGCCACATGTCCAGGGAGCGTCAGCCAGTCAGCATAAGGGGGCGAATGCTGACTGACCCTCCACCAGCCCCCAAAACCTTATCCATCCGGGGATTTTGCCGAGATAGCGGCAGCCTATTCATCAGAGGCACCATCAATGAGCGAGCAGTTACCATCACCATCGATACCGGCGCCGCTGTGTCCATTGCCAAGTCCAGGGTTTTGAGAGCATCAGAAATTCGGCCAGTTACCAATAACATCCAGCTCAGTTCAGTCACATCCATAAAAAATGTGGCAAAGCCTTCACCTAGAATTCCCGGTCGAACGGAACAGATTGTTCATGGGCAGCTAGACAGCATTCCTGGGAGCTGCATTGGAATGGTGGAGCCCGTACACTCAGCTCATGACTACTTAGTTGGACGGGCTATAGTTAAAACCGGACGAGATATACCAATCAGAGTCCTGAATTGAAGACGTCGGTGAAGGAGACAGGGCCCAGTAAAGACTTCCTACAACAGTTTGCTGACCATTTGACACACCTGACACCAGAGAACCAGAAGAAAGCCAAGCAATTTATCACAAAGCACTGGCAAATTTTTAACAGTCAAGATGGAACCACCGGCCGCACTAACATCATCCAGCATCGAATAGATACCGGAAAGGCTCAACCCATCAGAATACCACCTAGACGACTACCATTGGGGCAACAACAGGCAGTCCAGGAAAACATCGAGTCCATGTTACAAAATGGAGATATTGAACCATCCATCAGCCCATGGTCTGCTCCCGTCGTGCTAGTTATAAAGAAGAATGGAACCACCCGATTTTGCGTGGATTACAGAAAGCTGAATGACGTCCAGTACCCCGAATTGATGACACACTGACCACACGTTGGTTCTCCACACTAGACCTATTGAGGAATCACAAATATGAAATTTACCAAGAAAACAATTACCATTTAATGTGTTCCTGAAGCGTCAACACCACAGGACGCTCTGAAGTTGATAGAACCGATAATATATTTTACATAAGGACCCTTGGTTGTGTGCTATATGGGAGGACACCTCCTGCTTGGAATGTAGAAAATATTCTATGATGGACGTCCAGTGAATGTTTTATGAAAGGACGCTTTGAGGATAGTTGGATGTAAATATATATATATATATATATATATATATATATATATATATATATATATATATATATATGGTCGAAGTTTTCTTCCGGTGTACATCCGTTCGTCTGTTGAATTCCGCTGAATTCCTGCTTGACGTTTAGCCAAAATCTTATCTAACATTATTATCCTCATCTATATATAAATAGGCAAAGACCTTTGTTTTGTTTAGTAGCTATTGACAACCTTCAGTGCAGAGGTCTTAATTTTTTTTAATAATATTCCATCATTCATTAAATAAATTAAAATAATCATAATTTACGTCCACACTGTCAAGGCCAAACATTGCCGCCATATTTCTTGGAGAGAACATAGATGACTCGAAAAACCAACTAAATTCAACAAAAACTAACAAATTTTGATCTGTTCCGAAAGTTACTCCACATTATCACGTTATTCAGATCTTACGCATAAAAATTTATATTATGCTATAATAACCATTTATTTGGTACTCACAAGTTTGAAACTTTAATTTCTTTCTAAATATGGGTTGTCAACTAATATTAGAATTGTGTATGGTGAGGCAACTGATCAATGTGTTTCCGACAATATTTTATTATTATTACATTATGCTTTTAATTTATATATTTATATTTCTATTTTAAAGGCCAATAGTTTCATACAATTTAACTAAGATTACAAAACCCTTGATATCAATACAATTAATGAGATTTGAGATTTAAGATAAATAGTTAGATCTGACATCATGGCAATAATTCTATTGTTTACGGCCATCTTGGTTTTAGCGAATTTGATTATTTTGATTTCAGTTTAACATATCATAACATTGTTAGCCGTTAGGTTAATGTACCTTTTCAATTCAATGTGAAAAGTATCTATGTTTGAAAATTTCAATTTCAATATACTTTCAAAAATTGTCAACATAAAAAGTATTATTTAACGTAAATAACAGCAGGTGTATTGTATTTCTTTTTATGTTTGATATAATACAGAAATAGTCAGCGCTAAGTTCGTGTGTTAAATTGAAATTATTGAGATTATACATACATTGCAGTTTAAGGTGTACTTTTGTATGATAGTTATCAATACTGTTAGTTAGTTTACTGTTATTAATAAAAAACATTGGATCAAACTATTCCAAAATAGTTGACTAGCGCCATTAAACTTTTCATGGCTAGAGGACAAAAATATTTCATATATTTTCCAATAATTCAAATCAAGGCTTTTTATAAATTTTTGATTTTTATTGACGTTTTGAACTTTCGAAGTGTATTTGTATGTTTCATTTATTCAATAATAATATGATGGCATGAAATTTTGTATATTCTTTTTTATTGAGAAACAGAACGTTATTTCATTTTGTTTATTAAATACACCTTACGTCGAACATGTACATTAACTGGAACATCAAGATAATAATTTTGAAAAAATTATTCTTTGCGAAATAATTTTTTACTTAATTATAATGGCAGTGAACTATTTTATATACGTACACAAAAAGTGTATAATATATAGTGGAACAAAATCTTGGAAATAAACGTATTCATATAGGTATATTATCTTCAAATTTTTAACAATGATTTTGGTCGAATTTCGACCACACAGCGACCGCTAGTTAATATAAATGAGCGATTAGGAGGAGGAATATATATATATATATATATATATATATATATATATATATATATATTGTAATGGATTTATACAGATATGAAATCATATAAAAACTTTACCAATTTGAATAGTTAAATAAATGGGATAATGTAAATAAAATGCATACATATATAACAAAAAAGGAAATTGCAGGAATCAAAACTGTAAAAATGAAGTGACAAGTATTTGTAAATAAATAAGGAATCATATTATAAGATAGAGATAAATTAAAAATATAATCAATGTAAAAATGTTTCAAAAGCAAATTGTTGCAAGGATAAAAGGTGGCATATAAAGTTAGATATTATATCATGCAAATTTGTATAAAAGATTAATACTTACATAAAGAAATATATGCAAAAACTCATAATAAGGTCAAACATCAAAAGGTTAAATCAGTTGATCAAAATCAAAATTTAAATACATAAATTCTTTAGTAAACAGAGGATCGAAATGTCAAATTACAAAAACCGTCTTTCGACCTTGATGGAACAGTAAAGAAATTTATACTAATAGATGGAGCGTAGAGCATAGTATAAAAAGTAAATAGTTCAAAAGATAAAAAGTCTAAATTTCAATAAAATCCAATTTTTATAAAGTACCTGTTAAACGACTGGTGGCCAACAGGTGACTAATGTCAACTCAATGTTTTTGAAAATATAATTAAATGATTTGGATAAAATTAATGAGGGTAAAAGGTATTGAAATTCAAGTGGAAATTTGTTTAGATTTTTTGATATGATTTAAAGGGATAATAGTTAGAAATTAATAAAATAAATAAATACGGAAATTATATAAATAGGAAATCTGACAGTGACAAATTCTCTTTGATCGTTAAGCTTCGAGCAGATAGGTTTAAAAAGTTTCGTTCTCATAAATTCAGTTTCCATGACAACGAAGTCAATGTCCTATGATATATAAAACAAATTTAGTGTTCCATGTCAGAAAGATAACAGTAACCTAAAGTTTAATTTGAATTTATTTGAGAAACAAATTTGCAAACCAGCTCCAGAAATTCAATTGAGTGACAGAATTTTACCAGTAATGAAAATATTTTTAAATGCGATAAAAGGAAGAAAATGGGTATGAAAATTTAAAATCAAAAATATTGGGAGAAATAAATTGTAAACCAGCACGAGAAATTCAATTGAGTGGCAGAATTTTTACCAGTAAAGAAATTTGAAATTTGGAATTATTATTAAAGACCAACATCAGAAGTGAGTTAGAGGACCAACAACAGTGAGTTTTTGAAACATTGTTTAAAGAAAAATTAGAAATTTTGAGAAAGTTTATTAATAAAATAAGAAAATCACAAAAAAGGTTAGTGAATCAGTGATCATAAAAGTTTTACAAATTTTAGAATAATAATAGTTGTATCTGAATGATAAACAATTTTGTAACATAATTTGATAGAAATTTAAGAGTAGTTAAGTGACAGGAAATTTATTTTGTTTTGAAAGAAAATTTGTATCAATATTATATTGTGGAAAATTTAAATAAATTGTATTTTAATTGAAATATTAGAAATTTGATTATCAGTAATTTAAAAATTAAAAAGTAGAAAAAGTAAAGTGCAAATAGAATTTCAAAATTTTAAAAAGTGTAAGTGAACCTGAAGAGAAATAGATACATGTAAGATAAACAAGATAAGTATAAAATTTATTTATTTAAAATTTGAAGATTTGAACCCAAGCAAAAAAGACCCTGAGATATAAAACTAGTAATAAATATAGTATTGTGAAGCAATTTAAATAAATCATAATTTGATTGAAATAATTATAAATTGGCTTAGCCCAATGTGGTGCTAAGTGACACTGAGATTAAAATACTATTACAATTTACTTAACAAACAAAATTATTAGATCATATAATTATAATATATATACATATATTATATTTAGCCCCCCGGGGGCCTAGTGGGAAAGTCCGTCATTCCACACAATTGTACTAATTGGAGCTTGATATGGCGGACCGGACCCGAGATCTAATCCCAGAAAAGTCA
Source organism: Octodonta nipae (assembly GCA_034190945.1). Lineage (NCBI taxonomy): Eukaryota > Metazoa > Arthropoda > Insecta > Coleoptera > Chrysomelidae > Octodonta > Octodonta nipae. The sequence continues at coordinate 69,660,760 of CM067217.1, forward strand.
AGGTTTTTTTCTTTAATAAAAAAATTGTGACAAAATTCCGGGGGGTACAGTCGTCTCTGACGTAAATGGCAAAAATCAGGGAAATAGACATTTGCCCCTTACCAACCCGCACTGAGGCACGTGGTAAGGTATGCCTCATATCTCCTGTAAAATTCTAAGAATATTCTTCGTCTTCTCAATCCTTCGAGACAATTCTTCTTACAAAAAGACCTTAAGCTCTTTAACTGTTCCCTCAAGACCTTAAGTGTCTCCGATTAGCTCTTCAGCTTTCGCTTCATTAATACATTCCGTTACAAGTCTAGTTATACAAAGGCCAATTCCTCAACCTCTAGCCTTGAGTTTCCGATAAAAACTGCCAAAATTATGTTCGTCTTCTCAATCCTTCGAGCCAGTTCTTCAATTCTTCAGTTTGTAGAACTTCTTCTTCTTCTTCATTTCAGTTAGTAAAACCGACCATTTGCCCACCTACCTTCAATTCTCTTCAATACAGTCCTTCAGTCCTTCTCATAGATCTTAAGCTGTTCTTCTTCTTCCTCTCTTCTCAAGACCTTAAGTTCTCCATTTCCACAGCTCTTCTGCAATCTTTCAATTCTTCAGGGAGGCTACACCATGAAAAATTGGTTTAATATAGCTGCATATGATGATGATGATGATATATATTATATGTGTGTTTGTATGTATAAATTTTATATTCACTTTGATTCAAATCACTTTTTAAAAAAGATTATTTATTTAAAACATACAAAACAAAATTTAAACAATTAATTACTTGAAATACTTAATACTATAAGTGATAATATTTGAATGACTTAGTACTAAAACTGATATTATTTGAATGACAACACGAGAACGTTTCCAGTTGCTTTTATAACATTGGCAAAAGTGCTGATGCAAGTCAGCGATTTTACTGGGTAAACGGACTTGTGTAGGTTTCCGGAAAGTTGTTTGCATATAATTCGAGATGAAATTTGATATCCCTGAGAAGTCACGTACGCTTTAAATTCCGTTGACTTCTCGACTGTGTGAACTAAGTGCTGATATATTTTGCATATAACAACTTCCCTTACATATCAAAAGTTGATGCTATAACATCAACTTTTAGGAACAGAAACATAAAATAATATAAAATGAGGTTTGAATGGTATACATAATAAGTAATAAGTGTATAAAACGAAATATGATTAAAATAAAGTAATAGGTAAAAAATCAAAAATCAATTTGTAAAATAAAATCAAAACATGTAAAAAGAAATAAGCAATAAAATAATACGAGTAATAATTAAATGCTTAACCTAAACATATCAAAAAAAAATATAAAGTAAAAGGAAATGTGAATAAAAATACTGTGTAAAAAAATAAAAAGGTTAAAAATATAAATCAATATTAAAAATAGGTGTTTTTACAGAACATAAAGGGTATACCTAAACTTGCGTCTCTAAGCTTTGTTCTGTTTTCAAAACAGGCCTAAGCTTGGGGAAGAATTTGAGTCTTGGCTGAGGCACTGAAGTCTGGTCAGGATTGCAGTCCTTTGGAGGTTTTACCATCCTCTTTTTGACAGCTTGGAAAGTGATGAGTGCCGCTATGATCATGAGAGCAGCTATGGTTGTATAGGTAACCAAGAGATGTTTTTGGTTACAAACGGCTGGTTTATGAGACCATCGAGGTCTCTGGAATATTGTTCCAATTTGTGATTTGCTACGTCTAATTCTTCTACATTAAGTGTGTTCAGCTTTAGGGGCTGAAATTCAGGAATTCTAATTTTTTCTGGCACTGCATCGCAACAGTTGAACATTGGTTTGTTTACCATATTCGGCTTGAACTTTTGTAATTCCTATAAACGCACTACACTTTGATTGAAGAGTCAATATGGAGTTGAGGGAGATTGTAAGAGTTTTTGGGTTTGTTTGAGCGCAATTCACTGTAACACTTATGGGTTCAGAAGTAATTATGAGCCATGTATTGGGTTCTAGTTTTTGAACGTTGTATCCTTGAGTGAATATTAGTGAGCTTTTACAGTTGTCGGGTACCTTCTGGACATTCTTTAGAAGTTGAGCTTCACATAACGCGTTTGTGTCAATAGGATATGCGTAAAGTTCAGAACACAGTTTCTTACGAGTGGCTAACACGCACTTAAGTCTTTGATCGGAATAAACATTAAAGAATCATCATTCTTTGCAAGATATTTTTGAGTGAAGGATAGCATATGATGTAAATCTGTTCTTTCATCGTATATAGGGATATGATATAAATGAAAGACTGTGTAAGGATGTTGTTCGACTAAAGGGATTCTTATGTTTGAAATGCCTCTAGTTCAATGATTTCCAGATATTGTGTGATGCTCGAGTACTTTATAGCCAATGGAAGGTTACTTTTGACTAAATTTTGCGATATTTCCTGTAATGAGGTAATAAGATGTACTGGTGTTAAAATTGAAGAGTGAAATATTTTCAAACGCGCGAATGTGATAGAATTTAAAACATCATTTAGATTATCTTCTAAGTAGAGTTAATTCTCCATAAGTTTTTCACACATTTCAAGTAATGCGAGTTTTGATTCGACGTAGGCGACCTTATCATTAATTTTTCCGATAGTGTTTTCCAGCTTTTTCATGTTATCTTTAAATAGTTTATCGTCAATTCTAAGATTTTGGATAGTTTCGTTGAAGTTTTTAATTACGGATGTGGTGACACTTATTTGTTTTTTTTGTAAGTTCTCAATTTGAAGTTGGCCTTGATTTAAGCGGTTTATGCTTTCGGTAAAGTATTTTCCGTCGGCGGCGTCTAAATTGCCGGTGATTGCCTTAAAAAGGGTACCTGCCCCATCAAGTATACATCGTTTGTGTCTTTTAGTGTCCATGTGAATGTCAGTAAATTTCTGTTTGATTGAGTTAGAAATCTGATTGAGAAGGTTAATGTGGGTTTGTATGTCTGCGCGAAAGTAGTTCATAGCAAAAGAATTGAAGTTAACAGTTTTTATAAGAGTTTGTAATATTCTGTTATTTGTTGTAAATACTTGTTCTAGTGCAGAAATGTTTCTTTGTACTAAAAGTGTCCATTTATCATTGGATACAGTTATTTCTGCTTCGTTATGGAAGTAGATACCTAAAGTATTGTTTATTGGTTGTATTTGAAATTGGGGTACTGCTGACCCGAACAGCAGGCAAAACCTGAAACAGAAATTAACTTTCTGAGAACGGTTTCATTCGGTCGAAATTTACTTTTGATTTTTGGTTAGTTTTAGGGTTTAGTACTGTTGCGGAGTTTCTGTGAATCTCCAGGATTTCAAAGGACCATTGAATTTATTTTGGAGTTTGTCCTTTCGCTTTATGTTTTTGGATTTCCGTTCTTTCGCGAGCAATTTTATAATAGTGAGAGATACGATTATTGAGATCTCTGATGTACTTAGTTATCAGGGCTTGTTGGTTGTAGAGAGTTTCTGGAGTCCTACTCGAAGTATGTCCATAAACAAGTTCGTAAGGAGTGAATCCATGAGTTTTGTTTACAGAATTGTTATATGCAATGATTGCATAAGGGAGGATGTTAAAAGGGTGTTCGTCAGGTTTTTCTAGTTTATGGATTCTAATCATCTCTAATAAGGTCGAGTGGAATCGTTCTAATGAACCATTTGACTGGGGATGTCCCACACTAGAATAAGATAGTTTGATGTCAAATAGTTTACACAAGTCTCTCATTAGTGTGTTGTCGAATTCCCTGCCATAATCACAATGTATCCGTAATGGAGTACCGTAGTGTTGGAAATAGACTAGTAAGGTACTAACAACGGTTTTTGCGGATTTGTCGGTTATGGGGTAGGCCTGAGAGAATTTTGTTAGTTCGTCCCGGATAGTTAATGCGTAGTTTTTTGCCGGGACTTCTAGAATATAGATGTTGACGCGTTCAAAGGGTGTCCGTGGGGTTTCAGTAATGACAAGTGGGCTGTCGAGATTTTTCCGGTAAACTTTTGCTCTCTGGCAAGTTTGACAGTTTTTGATAAAATTGTCAACGTCCTTAGTCAGTCCTTGCCAATTGTATTTTTCTTTTATTCTGCGGATAGTTTCATTGATACCTCGGTATATATTATTTTTGCCGTTATGGAATTGGTCGAGAATGATGGGTATTTGGTCTTTCTCAACCGTTTGGACGATATTTTGGCAAACTTTCCATTTGATATCGATTTCGGAAAAGATAAACGAAAGCATTTCCAAAATGGGCAGTTCAATGTCATTCTCAACACAGAATACTTAATTTTCAGTGCACACATCTCTACTATTATACAAAGATGCAAAAGAATCTCGTTGACTACTTCTGGGTCCGAAGGGAGAGGGACGATGTAATAGCGTCTTTTTCTGACACTTTTGCTTGCAAAGACATTTACTCTAGGGGTACGGAAATCAGCATTTTCCTCAAAAATGTCTTCGATGATGTCGTGGTGAAAATCTTTCATGAGAGAGCCTTGGGGAAATACTAGGATGTTTTTGTTTCCTCGATCTAAGAGTTGGCAATTAGAACATTGAATTTTGTCGTAATCTATGAGTGAGACGGTTTGATATCGCTCCACAAAAGTTCTGAATTCCTCAGAGATTTGTTGGAGATTAATGGGACTTCTTGTCTGGGGTTCTTGTGAGTCATCGTCAGTTTCGTTTGTTGGGAGTACTGTAAATGGTGTTAGATGATTGTTTGCTTGAAATGATATGTATTCATTAAAGTTGTTAACTTTAATGCGAGAGAGAGCGTCGGCGTTTTTATTTACTTTGCCGGGTTTGTAAATTATTTGATAGCCGTACTCCTCGAGCTTAAGGCGCCATCTGGCAAGTCTACTTCCAGGGTCTTTGATTGAAAATAACCACGTTAACGGGCGGTGGTCGGTCAGCAGTAGAAACTTACGTCCAAAAATTAGCGGTCTATAGTGCTTAACAGCCCACACTATAGCAAGAAGTTCTCTTTCGATGGTAGAGTACTTAGTCTCAGCCTTGCAAAGGGTTCTCGAGGCATAGGCTATGGGCAAATCCTTACCTATAGGACCTTGAGAAAGAACTGCGCCGATAGCAAAAGAACTGGCGTCAGTTGTGAGAATAAATCGTTCCTCGAAGTTAGGGTATATGAGAATTGGGGTAGATGTAAGAGCAATTTTTAATTGTTCAAAAGATTTAACGCATTCTGAGTCAAATTGAAAGGGGACATCTTTTTGAAGTAATTTTGTTAGTGGCTTGGAAATTTTAGCGAACTTTGGAATGAACCGCCTATAATAGCCAGCTAAACCTAGAAATGATTTAATATCTTTTTGGTTTTTTGGCTGGGGAAAGTTGAGAATGCAATCGACTTTTGCGGGATTTGGCTTTACGCCTCAGAAGTTATAGGATGGCCTAGATACGCGACTTCTTTGCGAAGGAACTCGCACTTGTCGGGTTGTATTTTCAGATTGGCTTTTCGTAGTCTTTTGAAAACATCGCTGAGACGGGCTATATGCTCATGAATTGTCGGGGAATATACGATGATGTCGTCCATGTAGACTAAACATCTTTCGTTTTGGATTCCGAGAAGAATGTTATCCATAACCCGTTGAAACGTTGATGGAGCATTCTTCATACCAAAAGGCATCCTAACAAATTCATAGTGACCATTGTCGACTGTGAAAGTAGTTTTGGGAATGTCTTTGGTGTCGATTTCAGTTTGATGAAATCCAGAAGCTAAGTCGAGAGTGGTGAAATTTGCCTAGTTGGTCGAGTAAGTCAGATATATTTGGAAGAGGGTACTTGTCGTCTATAGTCAGTTCGTTTAGTTTCCGGTAGTCAACGACGACACGCCATTTTTGTGTTCCGGAAGCGTCCAATTTTTTTGGAACTACCCATACTGGAGATGACCATGGGGAGTTAGAAGGGCGTATGATCCCTTGATCTAGCATTTTGGATATTTGGCTTTTTACCTCTTGCTTGTGGATTTGGGGGTATCGATATGATTTTGTGAAAGATGGTTTCGCATTGTTGGTATCTATAGAGTGTTTAATTTCATTCGTAAAGGTCAGTTGGTCGCCTTCTAAATAGAAGATATCGGAGTATTCAAGACAAAGTTCTGAAATGAATTCAGATTCTTCCTCGTTGAGATGTTCTAAACGAAGCTGGTTCATTATCGTCATTTGTCTGTCATTCTCGGTTAGGTTATGTGATTCGTTTTCAGAGAAGGTGTTTATTGTGAAATTCTGTATTGGTTCTAAATCGAGTTTGTCAAAATTTATGGTTTTGGGAATGGTATTAGCGTTCAAAACGGAAGTTAGGAATTCACCATTTTCATTGATTTTGACTATGGCATTCGGGAGACGAACTTTCTCAATTTCGATTGAAGAGAGAATAGCATCTGTATTCTTGAGGTGACATTTCAATTTACAAATTTGCTCAGTTCGAGAGTCCAAGGTGTTGACTGGAATATACTTAGTTGAAGATGTAGAGTTACTATTACGCATGATCGTATCATCCGTAACTTTGAATAGTGGCAGAGTTTTAAAATTTGTAAGGAGTTGTTTCTTATTGAAATCTATGATGCAGTTATAGTATTCCAGGAAGTCTGAACCTAATAACCCATCAAATTCGATGTCAATATTACAGATGTACACCTTATGTAGGGATGTTGAAAGGAACAAGGGTGGATTCATTAATTAGAATTTTCTCATCTGTAATGCCTTGAATTATAACATTTTCAGGAAACCGTTTTTTGAAGCGTTGGCAGGTTTCAGGTTTAAAAATTGAAAGTCCTGCACCCGTATCGATAAGAAGTTTATAGGTGTTTGAAGAATCAGTAATATAATAAAGATTCTTTGAGTTGACGGAAAGAAGGGGTCTTACAGAAAGTTCTGTTCTGGGAAGTTGACATTCGGGCTGAAGTCGTCCAGATTCATTGTCTGAATTTGGGTTTGAATTTCTGAAATTTCTTGGTCTGGGGGTTCTGACTGAGTGGGGGTCAAATGAAAATTTACTTGAGAAGAATCAGGTTCGTCAGAATAAAATTCGTATAACTGTTCAGTATTGAAATATTCTGGTTCACCGCTTTGTTCGAAATCATTAGGGTGATAATCTTGAACGTTTCCGTACTCATCGGGTAAAGAGGTGTAATGATTTTCGTTGTGGGAGTAGTTGTAGTCATTGTGATGAGGACCGAATTGTAAATTGTTCAAATGATGAGTCTTTGGTTGCTGATGTTTAAAGAAACTTGGGTTCGCTCTGTAATTGCCAGACATTTGGGGTTGTCTACTGATAGACGGACGAAATTGTTGCTGTGAAAATTGTTGACTGGGATTAACATTTGTGGATTGATTAGCAGGTTGATTGGAAAAATGAGGGCGGTAATTCGAATAGTTCTGATTGGAATTCGGGTTGTGTTGAAATTGTCTCGTTCTCAATAAGCATTCGTTGCTTAAATGGCCCATGCGTTTACAAAAAGAACATTATTTTGGAGGTGGACCGTTATTTGGTTTACGAGAGGGTTGTTGGAAACTTCTATTACCTGAAAATTTCTGGGTTTCTAAATGTGATAGTTGTAGTTCTCGTTTAATTCTGGAAATGGCAGTGAGAATACTGCAGGGGTCGCTAGCGCGAACGAGTTGACCAATTTTGGGCTCTAAACCCGTGAGGAGGCTATTAAGAGCCATTGACTCTATTAAGTCAATCTGTGCTTGTGTTTCTTTAATAGTTAGATTTTGCTTGTTTATAGCTGCTAGCATTTTCTCTTGATGCGTCTGGAGTCTAGCAGAGAAAGTGAGGGGGGATTCATTAGGAGTTTGCCGCATTCGTTGCAAGTCCTGTATAAGAGCCGAGAGATCTCGAGGATCTCCAAAATGATTTTCTAGGAGGGTTTGAATTTCGGCTAGTTGACTAGGGTTTCGCGAATTAATTAACCGCTCTACCGCGTAACTTATTTTTGATATGGAGAATTAGCAGTACTTGCTGATTATCCGTTGCCATGCTGTAAGCAGTATTACAGGAGCATATGAAAGTGTTCAAAGTATCGGATTACCATCATACTCAGGAATTATGGCAAATATTTCCGATAGCTTATAGGGCTCTACAGTTGGTGTAGCTGCCTGTCTAGTCGTTGCCATTTTTAAAATTGTATAGATTCGCACAATAAATCAAAATTAAATGTTGAATAAAAGTTTTAAATTGAAATGGTAGAAAATATATGATTTATCAATTCAGTATTGAGTAATGTTTAATATAGGAGTTGCAAAAACAAAATGGAATGTATAAATGGTAAAATATGTTTAAAATAATGTTTCAAATAGTAATAAAATAGTGCAATAGTATAAAATATTTAGTTTCAAAATTATTTAGGGAAGGTAAAGTAATGAGGAATAAAATATATAAATGAAAGAACTGGTGGTCATTCAAAATAAAATCAAAATAAAATAGTTACTGTATGATTCTTACGTTATTATTACTCGCATTGGACTGTTCTCCGCGTCACTTAGCACTGGTTAGCCTGGTTGCGTGTTCCCTTGCTAGTACTTGGTAGTTGTTGCCCTTTTCAAGTAGATTCTATTCTGCAAAGGCTTGGAAACCACCACAACTAGTTAGAAATCTTCGTGTTCTAGCTGTGTCTGGAATATCCTACTGACTGCGCCAATTTTATATTCACTTTGATTCAAATCACTTTTTAAAAAAGATTTTTTATTTAAAACATACAAAACAAAATTTAAACAATTAATTACTTGAAATACTTAATACTACAACTGATATTATTTGAATGACTTAGTACTAAAACTGATATTATTTGAATGACAACACGAGAACGTTTCCAGTTGCTTTTATAACATTGGCAAAAGTGCTGATGCAACTCAGCGATTTTACTGGGTAAACGGACTCGTCTAGGTTTGTCTAGGTTTCCGGGAAGTTGTTTGCATATAATTCGAGATGAAATTTGATATCCCTGAGAAGTCACGTACGCTTTAAATTCCGTTGACTTCTCGACTGTGTGAACTAAGTGCTGATATATTTTGCATATAACATATATATATATATATATATATAGCTAGGTGGTGTGTTTAGCAACTGTAAGTCTTGGCCCATTAATGTCACAAAATATATACATAATTATTGGGAATGTCCACAGAGAATAGTGGAAAAATTGAAATATAAAGTAGGGGTCACTACTGTTGTAAGGATAATTCACTATCTTCGAAATAGAAAGTAATACGGGCGTATATCTTGATATATACAGTCTTCTATATTATATAGAAGAGAGTTTTATCATTTTCGAAAATTGACACATTAAATGCGGGAAATAGGAGTCACTATTGCTTTACGGAGAATTCAATATCTTCGGAATAGAAAGATATACATTCTTTTAAAATATATACTAGCGGGTTCTATCATTTTTGGAAAATTCTGTTTTCTGATAGGGGTAAGTTGGGTATTTATAGAGTTCCCTATATATACAATATACGGATACCCTTTTAATATCACTCCGGATTTCTACCTCTTTCACATCGCAGCAATTTTCTACTAAACTACTGGCAGGAAAAGGTTGAAATTTGGTATCAGTGTATAGTTGGTGACCCGATTAGGAGTAAATGAGGAAATTTTGATTTTAGGGGTACTTCTGCAGGGAAAACTAAAAACATCGACCTTTCCCCCCTTATCTCCGAAACCAAAAATTTTGAAAAGGGGAATATAGAACGTTGCTTGAAGTTTACAGGAAAAATAAGAAGAAACAATTAGCTTTAATTTTTGGGGGGTAAATTGAAGAATTAAATGAAAAATTAAAATTTTTTCAAACGCATCATGTAGTATATATCTAATGAAAGTGCGCATTTTGAAGGACAGAAATATATATTTTTTCGCATTTTAAAAATTTACCCTTTACTATTAATTTCGGGGGGCAAATTACAGGATTAAATGGAAAATATAAAATTAAAATTATTTCTAGCGCATCATGTAATATATCAAATTTAAGGGCGTCATTAAGTCGAAAACAAATATATTTTTTTATATTTTTTAAATAATTTTTTTTTAAACAAAAAAATAAAAATGACCCATCCCTCCCCCTTATCTCCGAAACTATAACACATACAAATTTGAAAAGAATTATAGATATAGGGTCTCACCTAAACTTTACTGAAAAAATCAGGAGATACTCCTAATATGAATTTTGGGGGACAAATGGAAAATATAAAATTAAAATTACTTCTAGCACATCATGCAATATATTAAATCAAAGGGCTCATTATGACGAATACTAATGTATTTTTTCATATTCTCAAAAATGAATATATTGAAGATATTAACAAAAATATAAAAAATATACCCATTGCCCCCTTTATTTCCCAAAACCATAAGACCTAAAATTTAAAATAAATTAGGCGTATATGGAATTACTTGAACTTTACAGAAAAAATACGGAGAAATCCCCAATATTAATTTTGAGGGGCAATACACCAAATGAGAGGGCTCATTATGAGGAATATATTTTTTTCATATTTTTGAAATTAACGGTTTACAAGATATTAACAAAAATAAAAAATTCTCATTTCTCTATTTATTTCCGAAACCATATAACCTAAAATTTTGAAAATACTTGGGCGCACAGGGCTCCACAGATATTTTGGGGGGCAAAATATATTGGAAATAATAGATATTTCTTGTAATATATCAACTAAAAGGGTTCATTATGAAATACAAATATATTTTTTCATATTTTTAAAATCATTTGTTTAAAAGATATTAACGAAAATATTAAACATCGACTTAGTCTCCTTTCATCTCAGAGACTACACGATCTAAAATTTTTTAAAATATATTTTATTTGTATTTTTAAGATAATTTGTCTAAAAGATTTAAAAATTTATTATTTAAAACTTGACCCATTTTCCCCTTTATCTTCCGATATAATGAGCCTGAAATTCAGACAATAGATTATATAGCACTTCACTGAAAGTTTAATAAAATCCTAATGTTAATTTTGGGGGCCAAATTAGAAAATTAAAGAAATATTTTTATAAAAATCAAGCGAATCATGTAGCAGATAAAATAAAAAGTCCCTGTGTGAGAAATAAAAGTGTATATTTTTTATAAATTTAAAATGCTTACTTTAAAAGCTATTAAGGTAAATATAAAAAAGCACTCATTCCCCGCTTATCTGATACTGGAATATTAGAAAATTATATACTTTAATTCAGCCAAATTGTATCAAAGGTGGTACGGAACCCTTAATATGCGAGTCCAACTCGCAATTGACTAAATTATTTAAGAAAAAAATTGTCGGGAATCGAAAATAATATAGATATGAGGATTATGATTTTAATTCTTTAAATTAATAGAGAACTGATATGAAATTTTGCAATAATTTTATTACTGAATAGGGGGTTGGGATTCATTAGGTGAGAATAGAGAAACTGACTTTTTCTTGAATGGAATGAAGACATTATTAGTCAGTTTCGAATACCTGATTAATCGCAAGTGAATCTTAAAAAAATAGGAAATGTCGGAAATAAAAAAAAGTTAAGTGAGAATAAGTTATGAAATTAAAATAAATTTCAAAAAAGATAAAAATAATATAAACCTAGAAAATGGCGAATCTGTCCAATATTGAAAATTTAATAACGCAAAAAATATTATAAATGTAAGGGATATCGAAAACGGGAAAACTGTAATATCAAATATCAGAAAATATGTGTTGCTCACCATATTTTAAATATCAAAATAATGTATTTTTAGAGGCCGCTGTAGCCATATAATGTATGGGATGTGAAAATTACCAAAGAAAAAATGTCCAAGTACGTCAAATATGCCCATTTGTCTAACCCTCGTGCGAAGCCAGGACGGGTCAGCTAGTTCTAAATATAAAAAATATATGGTATTATCTAGACGCTAGAATTAATAATATCTCGCAAAAAAAACACTGATTTCTCATAAAAGGAGCTTACTGATAACTAACAGTCTTAAAGCTTTCGTTTATATTTCAAGTTGGATAATTGTTAAATACCAGTCACTAAAATTATTTCGTTATGTGAATACATTATGATATCTAAACTTTTTAGGATTATGTAATTTCTATGTTTTAGTTGCTGTCAACTATTAGTTATTAATGATAGAAGGTAGTCAAGGACTTGATCACAGAGTCTATGAAACACCTACTCCCTCTAAGATACAGACAAAGAAAATATACCAGACATCAAAAGAATTTAGCTCTCACTAGCATGTGTTAGTTTCCCCATTACGTAAGTCTCAATGACATGTGTCAAAAAGGATGTATTATATTCGGCGCGTCTGTTTTACCGGTTTCCAGAAAATCGAAAGAAGGACAACAAATTATAACTGTCAGCAACCACCTCTCTTCATAAATAATCATATTTAGACCTTTGTGTTTAATTATTGATAGGCGAAACGATATACACACAGTGTTTGTAAACGTTATCCACACAATATTTGAAACTGACTGGTTTATTTTATTTATTTATAACGCCCAACAGGCCCTGAAGGCCTAGTACGTGTAATACATTTTACATAACAACTTTCATATTTATTCCATTTACAATATATACATTATACAAGTATTCCTTAACTTTATGCCTCTATTTATGTCTATTTGCAGCTGGCTTTCCTCTGCTCTATCTCCATTTTCCGCAGATCTTCTATTATTTGTCCAGCCATCTTCTTCCAGGTTGCCCTTTTCTTTTCGCTCCAATCGGTTTTCTATTCTTGATTATTTTTGGCATCCTACCTCTCCTCATCCGCTCTAGGTGTCCTAGCCTAGTCTTTGGCGAAACTGAGGGACACTAAAAAGTCGAAAATATTGATTTTCTAAAAATAATATAGGTTTTCAAAACAATACTAAACAGTTGAAAGTAATTAACGAAACATAACATTACACAACTAGCATTGGAATTGACAGAACTATTTATTATGAAAATAAAATAATAGTGACATCATTTGGAAATAAAATTTAGAATGCCGGCTCTACACTATTGCCGCGAAGAGGCGTGAACATAAATAGTTTTCGCGATGTTAACGGGTTTTCACGCCTGGTTCGGAGTCGGTATTTTGTTCACGCCAACTTATCCACATTCTCGACATAGTATTGTCAATGTCAGCAGGTAAAATGGCAGCCCAACGTATTCGTTTGGAACAATATCACTCTGAAGAGGCTTTGTGGAATGCAAAACAGCCATTATATAAAAATAATCAAAAAAAGCTTGGACGAGAATAAACAGTGCAATGAAGATTGAAAATGTTGAATTAAAAAAGAAAAAGGATTCGTGACTGTCCAGTTACCGATTAAATAAAAAAAGTTCAAGACTGGATTCGGTCTGAAGCTGGAGCTTTACAAGCCTATCAGTTTTTTTTATTACTATGTTTTCTTGGGAAATAACACCACAATCGAAATAAAAAGCTGTATATTGAAAGAAAAACAAAACGTTTCAATGTACAGCTTTCTATTTCGATTGTGGTGTTATTTACCAAGAAAACATAAAAATAATCAAGAATATGCCACAAATAACATTTAGCCGACAATTAGAAACGTATCTGGTTTGCATGACTATATGGATTCTTTCCATACATACTATGTTAGAGCGTGTATCTTCTAGAGATAGCCTGCAATTCACAAAATCGTGACAAGACCAGAAACAGAGAGCACTAAAGGCAGTATCAGGTTATTTCACTTGGTTGGTGGAAGCAGCCAATGAACAACACGGTGACCGTATTTCATTGGAAGCCGCTCCCAACCGAGTGAAACAGCCTCTTGCCCTCTCTCTTTTTAGTCTTACCATGGTATTTGTGCACTGCAGGCTATATCCAGAAGGTACAAGCTCTAAGCATACTTTGGCTACCTTCAGATGTATGTGCTCCAAGATTTCGCCACCCTTTGTGCAAATTGGTTCACGGCACGAATTCACGCCATGAGTTCGCGACAATCGTGTGGAGCCGGCATCATAGTTGAATGTACTGGGGAAATTTTTGAAATCTTAGAAGAATAACTTGTTCTTAATAAGAACTAATTTGTGAAACTGTTCCTATCTGTTCTAGATCGAGATAACAGGTATAAAGTAACATTTAAGACAATCTTGTACATTGTCACAAAGTGCTCCACTATATAGAGGATTTACTTAGAATTTATGACAACGTTCGCCCATAACAAGGTGTTTATAATATTAATTGACTTTTTGGGAGTATTCACATTGTTAACATAATAGTTATAGTTACTATAGTCTTGTACCTCTAATTCCAGATCCATGTATTTGGCTATTTATTGGAATTATTTATTATTTATGTTTTTGTTTACAGGAATTTTCACATAATTAAAATTGTTTTTCTGGATAGTTTATCCACTGAAAATATGTATAGCCTATAATGAGAGACATTTTGTTGGATCAGTATCGTGCAATGCTAATACCTCTAATAAAGTTGCTATTTAAAACAGACCTAGTTTTGTTGTTAAAGAAAGGTATTATTACTGTTATGTTTCCACCTTCAATGCTAAATCCTAATGCAATACTTTTGCATTTACTTCAGGCCGTTATTTATATTTAGTTGCAGCAAAGTCTGGAATCCAAAACAGCATTGGAACTCTAGATACAGAAAAGTCTAATGGAAAATACAGAACGATGTAAGCAAACATACAACAAAATACATACGGTAAGTGTGCATGCACTAGTAAAAGAATTAATAAGGTACATGAAATTTAGTAACAACATTCGCCTACTCTAAACTGATATTATGGAACAAATTGGTCAAGTGCGAGTTGGACTCGCATATTACGGGTTCCGTACCACCTTCAAGATGTGATACAATGTGAATCAATGTATATCTTTTTCTAATATTCCAGTTTCAGACAAGCGGGGAATGAATGCATTTTCTTATATTTACACTAATATATTTTAAAGGAAGCGTTTTAAATTTATAAAAAATATACACTTTTATTTTCCACATATAGATTTTTATTTTATCTGCTACATGATTTGCTTGATTTTTATAAAAATATGTATTTAATTTTATAATTTGGCCCCCAAAATTAACATTAGAGTTTTATTTTACTACTAAACCTTCACGGAAGCCTATTATAATAATATTATACTGTGTGAAGTTTAGACTCTATAGATTGAAAGATAAAGGGGAAAATAGGTCAAGTCGATGTTTAATATTCTTGTTAATATCTTTTAAACAAATGACTTAAAAATATATATTTGTAATTCACATAATGAACCTTTTATTTGTTATATTACATGATGCGTTTGAAAATTTAATTTTTATTTTCCATCTAATTGTATAATTTCTCCCCAAAATTAATATTGAGGTTTTCTACTAATTGCTCATTTCAAGTAAGCCCCAGTACCCCTAATTATTCTCAAAATTTTAGATACTATGGTTTCGGAAATTAAGCGGGAATTAAGAGTTTTTTTATATATTCTTTTAATATCTTCTGATCAATTAATTTTTAAAATCTGAAAAATATATATTTATTTTCCTCATAATGAGCATGATGCGCTTAAAAAGTATTTTTTATTTTCCATTTAATTCTATAATTAATAATAAGGGTATCTCCTTATTTTTCCTGTAAAGGTTGAGTAAGCCCATATAAGCCTAATTGTTTTCTTATAGATGGGAAATAAAACGGGGGAATGAGTAGTTTTCGTATATTTTTGTTAATATTCTTTCAAAATATGAAAAAAAAATATTTGTGATGATGCCTTAAATTTTTTTTTCGGTTTTATTCTATTATTTGGCCCCCAAAATTAATATTACGGATTTCTTCGTATTTCTCCTGTAAACAAAAAGTTTTAGGTCTTATAGTTTGTTTCTGACGGGGTTGGTGTGTTTTGGGGTTCTTGAGATTGATGAATTATACGAACAATGTGGTCCGGATGATAATCGTTTTGTCGAAGGATTTGTTGAAGATTATTAAGTTCGTTTTGTCTATTGTCAATATCTGTTAAACGAATAGATCTAAGAGTCAAAGATTTCATTACAGAACTCAATTGGGCAGGGTGGTGGTGTGATTGGGCATTTATGTATCGATTGGTATGTGTTGGTTTCCTATAGACGGTATGTGAGAATCTGTCATTGTTGGTTTTTGTTATGAGGATATCAAGAAACGGGAGAGAAGAATCGGGCTCGATTTCCATTGTAAATTGTATATTAGAATGTATAACATTGAGGTGTTGCAGAAAGAAGTCTGATGAATCTCTGCCATGAGGCCAAATGACAAAAGTATCATCTACATATCTAAGCCAACAGGAAGGTTTTAAATTAGACGAGTTTAGGGCCTGGGTTTCGATTTTTCCATGAAAATGTTAGCAAGCACTGGAGAGGGGTCCCACGGACTTGTTTGAACAGAGTGTCTTGAAATGAAAAATACGTGTTAGAAGAACAGTGTTGTACAAGTTTGATGATGTCAGAAGAGATATTGTGTTTTGTTTTTAGAATATCTAACGTTTCTAAAATGGGAACATTGGTGAAAAGAGATACAACATCGAAGCTAACTAGAATATCATTTTCTGAAATTCTATAAGCCCTTAACATATCTAGGAAGGAAGAAGAGTTCTTTAAGTACGAGGATGCTAGAGGGTAAAGGGTTTTGGCTAAGTACCGGGCTAATTCTTGGGTCGGGGATGGTACCGAATTGACAATGGGCCTAAGAAGAATGTCCGGCTTATGAATTTTGGGTTGTCCGTAAATTTTTGGAATTCTAGAAGACTTTTCACGAGGAACGATGATCTTTTTGACGTGAAGAGGAAGTTGTGTCTTGTTAATGATTTCCTTAGTCTTTTTCTCTAAGTAGTAGGATTATTGTTAATTATTTCGTAGTCTGCTGTGTGGAGTAGGGAATTCATCTTGTGAACATAGTCCTTAGTACTGAGAAGAAGAAGTTAGGTTTGATTTTGGTGGCTTTGATGTGCGGAGTACTCTAGCAATGTCTTGACGAGTATCTTTAGCCTCAATATCTGTTAGTTCAACCAAAGCTACCTCAACTTGAGAAATGATTCTTTAAGTTGGGATTGTTTTCGGCGTCACTGCGAAATTGAAACCTTTGGATAGGACGTGTAAACTGGTAGAGTCTAAGGGGAATTCAGAAAAGTTATGGACGGTCGTCTGAGGGGGTGAGGTGACAGCGGGTTGTTGTTTTATAATAAGTCGTGTTAGCTTAAGTTTTTGAGTGACTGTTTTCTTTTGGGTCAGGGGTTCGGCTTTATCGCTTGAAATGAGATTAAAATTGTCCCACAGAATTGGATGAGGATCGAAAGTATGTAATGACGAATAATTATTTTGGGTGGTTTGATCAAGGTGATATCTGATTGAATGGATGGAATTTCGTAACAGGGCCAAACTTGCCTTGTTAAGAATACTGGAAACTGAACGTGAAGAGGTGTGATGTTTTAATTTGAAAGTATTTGTAATGACGTTATAAATTCTGCAAGATTTAAGGAAAACAAGATCACAAAGAATGAATTCCCTATTCCACACTGCAGACTACGAAATAATTAACAATAATCCTACTACTTACTTAGGGAAAAAGACTAAGGAAATCATTAACAAGACACAACTTCCTCTTCACGTCAAAAAGATCATCATTCCTCGTGAAAAGTCTTCTAAAATTCCGAAAATTTACGGACTACCCAAAATTCATAAGCCGGACATTCCCCGTAGGCCCATTGTCAGTTCGGTACAATCCCCGACCCAAGAATTAGTCCGGTACTTAGCCAAAACCCTTCAACCTCTAGCCGAGCAAGCATCCTCGTACGTAAAGAACTGTTCTTCCTTCCTAGATATGTCAAGAGCTTATAGAATTTCAGAAAATATCCTAGTTAGCTTCGATGTTGTTTCTTTTCACCAATGTCTCCATTTTAGAAACGTTAGATATTCTAAAAACAAAACACAATATCTCTTCTGACATCATCAAACTTGTACAACACTGTTCTTCTTACACGTATTTTTCATTTCAAGACACTCTGTTCAAACAAGTCCGTGGGGCCCCCATGGCTTCACCTCTGTCTCCAGTGCTTGCTAACATTTTCATGGAACAAATCGAAACCCAGGCCCTAAACTCGTCTAATTTAAAACCTTCCTGTTGGCTAAGATATGTAGATGATACTTTTATTTGGCCTCATGGCAGAGATTCATTACACTTCTTTCTACAACACCTCAACGGTATACATTCTAATATACAATTTACAATGGAAATCGAGTCCGATTCTTCTCTCCCGTTTCTTGATATCCTTATAACAAAAACCAACAATGACAGATTCTCACGTACCGTCTATAGGAAACCAACCCGTACCAATCGATACTTAAATGCCCAATCACACCACCACCCTGCCCAATTGAGTTCTGTAATGAAATCTTTGACTCTTAGATCTATTCGTTTAACAGATATTGACAATAGACAAAACGAATTAAAAATCTTTAACAAATCCTTCGACAAAACGGTTATCATCCGGACCACATTGTTCGTATAATTCATCAATATCAACAACCCCCAATCACACCAACCCCGTCAGAAACAGACCAACAACATCGAAAAGCCGTCCTTCCGTACATTCGAGGAGTCACTGACAAAATAGCACGAATTTTACACCGACATCAAATAAAGACTGTCTTCAACACCACTCAAACTATAGGCAACTTAACCGGTAACCCCAAAGACAAAGTACCTAACGAGGATCGAGGAGCTTACGAAATTTAATGGCGCGATTGCCCACAAACCTACATCGGTCGTACCAATAGGTGCGTTAACCATCGAGTATATGAACACTCTCTGTCAGTTCGTAAAAAAGATGCGACTTCAGCTCTCGCGCATCATCATATCTAAACAAGGCACTCTATCAACTTCGAGGACTATCATATCTCTCAATTCTCTTAGGGCATCCACTATTCGCGAAGCCATCGAAATAGAGAAAAGACCTCTCTGTCTAAATAGACGCGATGACAGCACTCGCCTTCCCACAGCTTGGACCTTCGTAATTGCCAGATTAAACAAACTAGACACGCCCACCAACACCCAACCAATCACCGCACAGCCCCTTCATTACGCGACATCCCCTCCTAATCGACCGATAACTATAAATAAAAGAAGCAGCGCAGATTCACCTTCAGTTCAGTTACCTAGTGACTCTTGGGGAGTAGGCAGGTTGAGGCCCCGAGTTCGATCTAGACTCTGAAACTCTTTTTCATTTTTTGTCTCTTGATAATGGCTCCAAAGCAGGAGTCGAAACGTCGAATATTTAATAAATTCAGACGCAGTTCTTACCCGGAACCTAGCTTAGTACAAGATATATAAATATATATATATATATATATATATATATATATATATATATATTTATATATTGTAATGGATTTAATCAGACATAAGATAATATAAATGTTTAGCAATTTGAATAATTAAATGATTGGGAAAATGTAAATAAAATATATAACAAAGAAATGAAATTGCAGAAATCATATCAAAGATAAAGTTAACCTAAAAATACAAACCATGTAAAAAGAATGTTTCAAAAGAAAATTGTTGAAAGGATAAAAAGTGACATATAAACTTAGATATTATATCATGCAAATTTTAATAGAATTTGAATACTTACATAAAGAAATCTATGCAGGGAGTCATATTTAGGTCAAACAGTAAAAAGGTGAAATTCAGTTATGAAAATCACAGTAGAGTTTATAAAACATGTTTTTCTGGATAGTTTATCCACTGAAAATATGTATAGCCTATAATGAGAGACATTTTGTTGGATTGAAACGTCAGAATTGTAAAAACCGTTATAAATTTTAAGGAATGATGGAACAGTAAAGAAATTTATATCAGTAGAAAGAGCTTAGAGCATAGTTTATGAAAATTCAATAGTTCAAAAGATATTAAGTCTAAATTTTAATAAAATCCATTTTTTTTAAAGTACCTGTTAAATGACTGGTGGCCAACAGGTGACAAGTGTCAAATCAATTTTTTTTGAAAATATAAATTAATGATTTAGATAAAATTTATGAGAGTAAACGGTATTAAAATTCAAATTAAAATTTGTTTAGAATTTTGCATATGATTGAAAAGGAACATAGTTGGAAATTAATAAAATAAATAAAAGCGGAAATGGAAATAGCAGGTGGCAAATTATATTACATAAATAGAAAATCTGACATTGAAAGGTTCTCTTTGTTTACCAAGCGTCGACCAGAGCCTTAGATCATTTACCATCTAGATATAGCTTGTCAAGCATAAAATCGTGGCAACGCTAGAAAGAGAGGGCAATAGAGACAGTAAGAGGCTATTTCACTTAGTGGGTGGATGGTCAGTCGACGCAGCCAATGAACAACATGCTTTATTGGAAGCAGCTCCCAACCGAGTGAAATAGTCTCTTGCCCTCTCTATTGCCCTCTCTCTCCTTAGTCTGACATTGAAAGGCTCTCTTTGTTTACCAAGCGTCGATCAGAGCAGTTCAAAATTTCGTTCTTGTAAAATTACGTTTCCATGACAACAAGATAAATGATCTGTGGTATCATTGAAATAAATGTTACATGTCAACTTGACAAGAAATTGAGTTTGAAGTAAATTTTTTTTTAAGTATTTTGATAAAAAATTTGAAATTATAAAATAAATATTCCATAAAAGGAATTATTTGGAATACATTGAATGGAGAAATAAAATCTTTTTTTGTTGGAAGAAAATAAGTATTGGTACAACAGTCCGAAAAGTCAATTAAACAGCAGAATAATTTAGTATAACAAAGATCAGAAATCAGGAAGTATTATTCAAAACCAAAAGCAAGGAGAAGGGAAATTAAAACCAGGCAACTGTGAGTTTTTGAAACATTATTTAATAAACAGATTATAAAAAAATAAATAGTCAGTCAGTGATAGTAATAAAGGTTTTTAAAATTTAGTATAATAAATATTTGTGATTGAAGGATTGAAATATTTTTGTAACAAGTTGATAGAAATTTAATAATATTCAAGTGTCCAGGAAACTTATTTTGTTTTAAAAGCAAGATTATATCAAAATTGTATTGTAGAAAATTTTAAATAAATTGTAACTTAATTGAAAATTTGAAAATTTAATTATTAGTAATTTAAAATCTTAAAACAGAAAAATAAAGTGAAAAATATAATTTCAAAATTTTAAAAAGTGGTAGTGTAACTGAGAAGAAAGAGAGACTTATAAGATAAGTATAAAATTTATTTATTTATTTAATATCTGGAACTTTAACCCAAGCGAAAAAGACCTTGAGAAAATTATAAATTCCAAATTAAATTCAATTACATTATTATTTTACGTGCATACAGTCAAAAATAATATATATATATATATATATATATATATATATATATATATATATATATATATGTTATATGCAAAATATATCAGCACTTAGTTCACACAGCCGAGAAGTCAACGGAATTTAAAGCGTACGTGACTTCTCAGGGATATCAAATTTCATCTTGAATTATATGCAAACAACTTCCCGGAAACCTACACGAGTCCGTTTACCCACTAAAAACGCTGACTTGCATCAGCACTTTTGCCAATGTTATAAAAGCAACTGGAAACGTTCTCGTGTTGTCATTCAAATAATATCATTTATAGTATTAAGTTATTCAAGTACTTTAACTGTTCAATTTTAATTTTGTATGTTTCTAAATAAATAATTTTTTTTAAAAAGTGAATTGAATCAAAGTGAATATAAAATTGGCGCAGTCAGTAGGATTGTCCAACACAGTTAGAACACGTGAATACTAACTGACTGTGGAGATTTCTAAATCATTGTGGACAAAACCTACTTGAAAAGGACAACAACTACCAAGTACTAGCAAGGGAACACGCAACCAGGCTAACCAGTGCTAAGTGACGCGGAGAACAGTCCGATGCGAGGAATAATAACGTAAGAATCACATAAAGTAACTATTTTTTTTTATTTTTGAATGACCACCAGTTCTTTTATTTATATAATATTTTATTCCTCATAACCTTACCTTCCTAAATAATTTTGAAACTATATATTTTACATAATCATATTATTTTATTTCCATTACTTTGACTTACATATTTCGAAGTATTTGAAACATTATTTCAAGTTTATTATTAATCTACCATTTATACATTCCTATTTCAAATTTGTTATTACCCTATTAAACATTGCTTGATATTGGATTTTGATAAACTAGATATTTACCATTTACATTTAAAACCTCAACATTTAATTTTTATTTATTGTGCGAATCTATACAATTATAAAAATGGCCACTACTAGACAAGCAGCTACACCAACCGTAGAACCATATAAGTTATCTGAAATATTTGCCATAATTCCCGAATATGATGGTAATCCGATATTTTTGAATACTTTCATATGCTCCTGTAATACTGCTTACAGCATGGCAACGGATAATCAGCAAGTATTGCTAATTCTCCACATCAAAAATAAGTTACGCGGTAGAGCGGCTGAATTAATTAATTCGCGAAACCCTAGTCAATTAGCTGAAATTCAAACCCTCCTAGAAAATCATTTTGGAGATCCTAGAGATCTCTCGGCTCTCATACAGGACTTGCAACGAATGCGGCAAACTCCTAATTAATCCCCTCTTACATTTTCTGCTAGACTTCAGACGCATCAGGCGAAAATGCTAGCAGCCATAAACAAACAAAACCTAACTGTTAAAGAAAAACAAGCACAGATTGACTTAATAGAGTCAATGGCTCTTAATAGCCTTCTTACGGGTTTAGAGCCCAAAATTGGTCAACTCGTTCGCGCTAGCGACCCATGCAGTATTCTCACTGCCATTTCCAGAATTAAACGAGAACTACAACTATCACATTTAGAAACCCAGAAATTTTCAGGTAATAGAAGTTTCCAACAACCCCCTCGTAAACCAAATAACGGTCCACCTCCAAAACAATGTTCTTTTTGTAAACGCATGGGCCATTTAAGCAACGAATGCTTATTGAGAATGAGACAATTTCAACACAACCCGAATTCTAATCAGAACTACTCGAATTACCGCCCTCATTTTTCCAATCAAAACGCTAATCAATCTACAAATGTTAATCCCAGTCAACAATTTTCACAACAACAATTTCGTCCATCTACCAGTAGACAACCCCAAATGTCTGGCAATTACAGACCGAACCCGAGTTTCTTTAAACATCAACAACGCCAACAACCAAAGACTCATCACTTGAACAATCTGCAATTCGGACCATATCACAATGACTATAACTACTCTCAAAACGAAAATCATTACACCTCTTTACCCGATGAGTACAGAAACGTACAAGATTATCACCCTAATGATTTCGAACAAAACAGTGAACCAGAATATTTCAATACTGAACAGTTATACGAATTTTATTCTGACGAACCTGATTCTTCTCAAGTAAATTTTCATTTGACCCCCACTCAGTCAGAACCCCCAGGCCAAGAAATTTCAGAAATTCAAACCCAAATTCAGACAATGAATCTGGATGACTTCAGCCCCAATGTCAACTTCCCAGAACAGAACTTTCTGTAAGACCCCTTCTTTCCGTCAACTCAAAGAATCTTTATTATATTACTGACTCTTCAAACACCTATAAACTTCTTATCGATACGGGTGCAGGACTTTCAATTTTTAAACCTGAAACCTGCCAACGCTTCAAACAACGATTTCCCGAAAACGTAGTCATCCAAGGAATCACCGATCAGAAAATCTTAATCAACGAATCCACCCTTGTACCTTTCAATGTCGCCGACCCACACAAGGTATATATTTGCAACATCGACATTGAATTCGACGGATTACTGGGTTCAGATTTCCTTGAACACTATAACTGCGTTATAGACTTTAACAGCAAACAACTTGTCACTAATTTTAAAACTTTACCTCTCTACAAAGTTACGGATGATACTGTCATGCGTACTCAGAACCCTTCAACTTTCAATAACTGCATCCCGGTTAATACAATCTGTTTAGAACCCCGAACAGAACAAATATGTAAATTAAAATGTAACCTCACTAATACTGATGCTTTCCTATCATCTGCCGAAATAGAAAAAGTTTATCTTCCCCGTGCCCTTGTTAAAATTAATGAAAAAGGCGAATTCCTTACTTCAGTTTTAAATGCAAATGCGATCCCCAAGACTGTTAATTTCGACAATTTGGAACTCGAACCGGTAAACAATTTTTCCGTAAACATTCTTTCTGAAAATTACTATCAAAACTTGACCCAGCCTGATAGACAAACTACAATTATGGAACAACTTCGGTTAGAACATCTGAACGAGGAGGAAGCCGAACTTATTTCTCAACTTTGCCTCGAATATTCCGAAATATTCTATTTAGAAGGTGACCAACTGACCTTTACAAACGAAATCAAACATTCAATAGACACTAATAACGCAAAACCCTCTTTCACAAAGTCATATCGGTACCCCCAAATACACAAACAAGAGGTAAAAAGTCAGATATCAAAGATGCTTGACCAAGGCATTATACGTCCGTCTAATTCGCCATGGTCATCCCCGGTTTGGGTAGTTCCCAAAAAACTAGAAGCATTTGGTACCCAAAAATGGCGTGTCGGCGTCGATTATCCTAAATTAAATGAACTTACTGTTGACGACAAATATCCCCTACCGAACATTTCGGATTTACTTCACCACCCTCGACTTAGCTTCCGGGTTTCACCAAATCGAAATCGATACTAAAGACATCCAAAAAACAGCATTCACAGTTGATAATGGCCATTTCGAATTTGTTAGAATGCCCTTCGGTCTTAAAAACGCTCCATCCACCTTCCAAAGGGTAATGGATAATATTCTTTTAGGTGTTCAAAACGAGAGATGTTTAGTCTATATGGACGACATTATCGTTTATTCTCCGACTATACATGAGCACATAGCCCGACTTTCTGAAGTTTTCAAACGATTGCGAAAAGCCAATCTAAAATTCCAACCCGACAAATGCGAGTTTCTTCGCAAAGAGGTCGCGTATCTTGGCCACCTTATAACTCCCGGAGGCGTGAAGCCTAACCCCTCAAAGGTAGATTGTATCTTAAATTTCCCCCAACCAAAAAACCCAACAGATATCAAGTCCTTCTTAGGGTTAGCTGGTAATTACAGGCGATTCATCCCCAATTTCGCCAAGATTTCAAAACCTTTGACAAGATTACTTCAAAAAGACACACCTTTCCAGTTTGATTCAGAATGTGTCAAATCTTTTGACGAATTAAAAAGAGCCCTTACTTCTACTCCCATACTCATATACCCTAATTTTGAAGAGCCATTTATTCTTACAACCGACGCCAGTTCATTTGCTATCGGCGCAGTGCTCTCTCAAGGCCCCTTAGGTAATGATTTACCCGTAGCCTATGCCTCCAGAACTCTCTGCAATGCTGAAACTAAGTATTCAACCATAGAACGAGAACTCCTTGCAATAGTGTGGGCGGTTAAACACTTTCGTCCGATAATTTTTGGCCGTAAGTTTTTACTTCTGACCGATCACCGCCCGTTAACTTGGCTGTTTTCTATAAAGGATCCTGGAAGTAGACTTGCAAGATGGCGCCTTAAGCTCGAGGAGTACGACTATCAAATAATTTACAAACCCGGCAAAGTAAATAAAAACGCCGACGCGCTCTCTCGCATTAAAGTTAACAACTTTAATGAATACATATCATTTCAAGCAAACAATCATCTAACACCATTTACAGTACTCCCAACAAACAAAACTGACGATGACTCACAAGAACCCCAGACGAGAAGTCCCATTAATCTCCAACAAATCTCCGAAGAATTTAAAACTTTTGTCGAGCGATATCAAACCGTCTCTCTCATAGATTACGACAAAATTCAAATTTCTAATTGCCAACTCCTAGACCGAGGAAACAAAAACATCCTAGTATTTCCCCAAGGCTCTCTCATGAAAAATTTTCACCATGACATCATCGAAGACATTTTTGAGGAAAATGCTGATTTCCGTACCCCTAGAGTAAATGTCTTTGCAAGCAAAAGTGTCAGAAAAAGACGCTATTACATCGTCCCTCTCCCTTCTGACCCAGAAATAGTCAACGAGATTCTTTTCGCATCTCTGTATAATAGTAGAGATGTGTTTACTAAAAATTAAGTATTCTGTGTTGAGAATAACATTGAACTGCCCATTTTGGAAATGCTTTCGTTTATCTTTTCCGAAATCGATATCAAATGGAAAGTTTGCCAAAATATCGTCCAAACGGTTGAGAAAGACCAAATACCCATCATCCTCGACCAATTCCATAACGGCAAAAATAATATACACCGAGGTATCAATGAAACTATCCGCAGAATAAAAGAAAAATACAATTGGCAAGGACTGACTAAGGACGTTGACAATTTTATCAAAAACTGTCAATCTTGCCAGAGAGCAAAAGTTTACCGGAAAAATCTGGACAGCCCACTTGTCATTACTGAAAGCCCACGGACACCCTTTGAACTCGTCAACATCGATATTCTAGAAGTCCCGACAAAAAACTACGCATTAACTATCCGGGACGAACTAACAAAATTCTCTCAGGCCTACCCCATAACCGACAAATCCGCAAAAACCGTTGTTAGTACCTTACTACTCTATTTCCAACACTTCGGTACTCCATTACGGATACATTGTGATTATGGCAGGGAATTCGACAACACACTAATGAGAGACTTGTGTAAACTATTTGACATCAAACTATCTTATTCTAGTGTGGGACATCCCCAGTCAAATGGTTCATTAGAACGATTCCACTCGACCTTATTAGAGATGATTAGAATCCATAAACTAGAAAAACCTGACGAACACCCTTTTAACATCCTCCCTTATGCAATCATTGCATATAACAATTCTGTAAACAAAACTCATGGATTCACTCCTTACGAACTTGTTTATGGACATACTTCGAGTAGGACTCCAGAAACTCTCTACAACCAACAAGCCCTGATAACTAAGTACATCAGAGATCTCAATAATCGTATCTCTCACTATTATAAAATTGCTCGCGAAAGAACGGAAATCCAAAAACATAAGGCGAAAGTCAGATTTGATGAACACGTTTCTGAAAATCTCCCTAACTATCAAATAGGCGATAAAGTCTATATTAAAGAATCCCAGATCAAGGACAAACTCCAAAATAAATTCAATGGTCCTTTCGAAATCCTGGATATTCACAGAAACTCCGCAACAGTACTAAACCCTAAAACTAACCAAAAATCAAAAGTAAATTTCGACCGAATGAAACTATTCTCAGAAAGTTAATTTCTGTTTCAGGTTTTGCCTGCTGTTCGGGTCAGCAGTACCCCAATTTCAAATACAACCAATAAACAATACTTTAGGTATCTACTTCCATAACGAAGCAGAAATAACTGTATCCAATGATAAATGGACCCTTTTAGTACACAGAAACATTTCTACACTAGAACAAGTATTTACAACAAATAACAGAATATTACAAACTCTTGTAAAAACTGTTAACTTCAATTCTTTTGCTATGAACTACTTTCGCGCAGACGTACAAACCCACATTAACCTTCTCAATCAAATTTCTAACTCAATCAAACAGAAATTTACTGACATTCACATGGACACTAAAAGACACAAACGAGGTATACTTGATGGGGCAGGTACCCTTTTTAAGGCAATCACCGGCAATTTAGACGCCGCCGACGGAAAATACTTTACCGAAAGCATAAACCGCTTAAATCAAGGCCAACTTCAAATTGAGAACTTACAAAAAAACCAAATAAGTGTCACCACATCCGTAATAAAAAACTTCAACGAAACTATCCAAAATCTTAGAATTGACGAGAAACTATTTAACGATAACATGATAAAGCTGGAAAACACTATCGGAAAAATTAATGATAAGGTCGCCTACGTCGAATCAAAACTCGCACTACTTGAAATGTGTGAAAAACTTATGGAGAATTATCTCTACTTAGAAGATAATTTAAATGATGTTTTAAATTCTATCACATTCGCGCGTCTGAAAATAATTCACTCTTCAATTTTAACACCAGAACATCTTATTACCTCATTACAGGAAATATCGCAAAATTTAAGTCAAAAGTAACCTTCCATTGGCTGTAAAGTACTCGAGCATCGCACAATATCTAGGAATCATTGAACTAGAGGCATTTCAAACATATACCGATCTTATATTTGTGTTAAGAATCCCTTTAGTCGAACAACATCCTTACACAGTCTTTCATTTATATCCTATCCCTATATACGATGAAAGAACCGGTTTACATCATATGCTATCCTTCACTCAAAAATATCGTGCAAAGAATGATGATTCTTTAATGTTTATTCCGATCAAAGACTTAAGTGCGTGTAAACCGTTATCCACTCGTAAGAAACTGTGTTCTGAACTTTACGCATATCCTATTGACACAAACGCGTTATGTGAAGCTCAACTTCTAAAGAATGTTCAGAAGGTACCCGACAACTGTAAAAGCTCACTAATATTCACTCAAAGATACAACGTTCAAAAACTAGAACCCAATACATGGCTCATAATTACTTCTGAACCCATAAGTGTTACAGTGAATTGCGCTCAAACAAACCCAAAAACTCTTACAATCTCCCTCAACTCCATATTGACTCTTCAATCAGAGTGTAGTGCGTTTATAGGAATTACAAAAGTTCAAGCCGAATCTGGTAAACAAACCGATGTTCTAGAAACCTTCCAACCAGTAACAGTGCCGTTCAACTGTTGCGACGCAGTGCCAGAAAAAATTATAATTCCTGAACTTCCGCCCCTGAAGCTGAACACGCTTAACGTAGAAGAATTAGACGTAGCAAATCACAAATTGGAACAATATTCCAGAGACCTCGATGGTCTCATAATCCAGCCGTTTGTAACCAAAAATATCTCTTGGTTTACCTATACAACCATAGCTGCTCTCATGATCATAGCAGCACTCATCACCTTCCAAGCTGTCAAAAAGAGGATGGTAAAACCTCCAAAGGACTGCAATCCTGACCAGACTTCAGTGCCTCAGCCAAGACTCAAATTCTTCCCCAATCTTAGGCCTGTTTTGAAAACAGAACAAAGTCTAGAGACGCAAGTTTAGGTATACCCTTTATGTTCTCTAAAAACACCATTTTTAATATTGATTTATATCATTAACCTTTTTATTTTTCTACACATTATTTTTATTTACATTTCCTTTTACTATATATTTTATTTTGATATGTTTAGGTTAAGCATTTAATTATTACTCGTATTATTTTATTGCTTATTTATTTTAACATATTTTGATTTTATTTTACAAATATCAATTTGATTTTTACCTATTACTTTATTTTATTCATATTTTATACACTTATTACTTATACCATTCAAACATCATTTTATATTATTTTATGTTTCTGTTCCTAAAAGTTGATGTTATAGCATCAACTTTTGATATGTAAGGGGAGTTGTTATATGCAAAATATATCAGCACTTAGTTCACACAGCCGAGAAGTCAACGGAATTTAAAGCGTACGTGACTTCTCAGGGATATCAAATTTCATCTTGAATTATATGCAAACAACTTCCCGGAAACCTACACGAGTCCGTTTACCCACCAAAAACGCTGACTTGCATCAGCACTTTTGCCAATGTTATAAAAGCAACTGGAAACGTTCTCGTGTTGTCATTCAAATAATATCATTTATAGTATTAAGTTATTCAAGTACTTTAATTGTTCAATTTTAATTTTGTATGTTTCTAAATAAATAATTTTTTAAAAAAGTGAATTGAATCAAAGTGAATATAATATATATATATATATATATATATATATATATATATATATATATATATAAATTAGTTTATTGTATATTTTCTTAATTTTAGGTCGTTACAAATGTATCATATCATTTGTAACGACCTAAAACATCACTCAACTCTTGTAAAAGAATAAACTGGTCATTTTGGAGTAGTTTATCGTTGTCTCTGAAAGGACACACCATCTTAGTTTAGTTTTGTGTCAAATTATAAAAAAAAATGTAAAATCTTTAACAGAAAAAATTGTGACTTTACAAGTACTAACGCTGTAGGTAAGTCAAAATTATTAGTCTATAATTTCTTAAATGCTTAAATGCATCAATAATGTTAATAGTTTTAGAATAGAAACGAAAAAGGCCAAAAACATGGCCGAAACATCATCATTAAAACATGAAATAAGCAGTCTTATCATTTGTAACGAACTAAAATCAAGAAAATATATAAGAAAAATGTAAAATCTTTAACAGAAAAAATTGTGACTTTACAAGTACTAACGCTGTAGGTAAGTCAAAATTATTAGTTTATAATTTCTTAAATGCATCAATAATGTTAATAGATTTAGAATAGATTTGAAAAAGGTCAAAAACATGGCCGAAACATCATCATTAAAACATATGAAATAAACAGTCTTATCATTTGTAACGACCTAAAATCAAGAAAATATACAATAAGAAAACTGCATACAATACTTTATATATATATATATATATATATATATATATATATATATATATATATACATATTGTTACGAAATTTACCAAATGTCAGTACGACACCGATCGCTTCTAAGATAAAAAATGATTAATTATACGAGAATTTTCGATGCTGGTTTTAAAAGGAAGCAGCCTCGCTTGCAAGATGGACATACAGCGAGGACTAGCGTATATTGCAATGTTATTGTGAATCAGCTGTTCTGTATAATTTGATGCAAATAAATGTTCTAGAAAAGTGAAAGTGAATATTAGT
Source organism: Octodonta nipae (assembly GCA_034190945.1). Classification (NCBI taxonomy): domain Eukaryota; kingdom Metazoa; phylum Arthropoda; class Insecta; order Coleoptera; family Chrysomelidae; genus Octodonta; species Octodonta nipae. The sequence continues at coordinate 69,691,458 of CM067217.1, forward strand.
TGTATAATTTTAAATTGAACCCACAAACTATATAACAAAATTTGGTGATCAGAAGTGCAGGATTAAATGCAGTTGCGTCAAGAAGAGTAATGAAGCTCTACTTCGGGCTTTGGAAGCAGAGGCCGTCATGAACATTTCCAAGCCGAGGGTCCGAGCAGTTTCCTTCAACCAGGAAGAGTCAGAGTCACCATTTCAAGCGCTGCTGGCTGCTCTGAACAAAATATTAGAACGGTCACAAAGAACTGGCACCAGAGGGGCATGTTACCGCTGTGGACGGACAGGGCACTTTCAACGTGATTGTCGAGTGAGGCTACCTGAACGATCACCCACCAGGGGTAACCAAAAGAACAGCCACATGTCCAGGGACCGTCAGCCAGTCAGCATAACTGACCCTCCACCAGCTCCCAAAACATTATCGATCTAGGGATTTTGCCGAGATAGCAGCAGCCTAGTCATCAGGGGCACCATCAATGGCCGAGCAATTACCATCACCATCGACACCGGCACCGCTGTGCCCATTGTCAAGTCCAGGGTTTTGAGAGCATCAGAAATTAGGCCAGCTTACAACAACATCTAGCTCAGAACAGTCACCGGCGAGTCCATGTCAATACAGGGTGAGGCAGATGTCGTGCTGCAGATAGGGGACAACATGATCCGGAATAGGGTCCTGGTAGCGAATACTGAGGACGATTTTATACTGCGTATGGACCTAATTAGCCCGCATGAATTTATGTTCGACGCGAGATATGATGTCTTTCGGTTCCTAAATGAGGAAATTCTATTGACACGGCCCGTTAACAGCTCATCGGCCTCCATAAAAATTGTAGCAATATCCTCAGCTAGAATTCCCGGTCGAACGGAACAGGTTATTCATGGGCAGCTAGACAGCAATCCTGGGAGCTGCATTGGAATGGTGGTGCCCGTACACTCAGCTCTTGACTACTTAGTTGGACGGGCTATAGTTAAAACCGGACGAGATAGTCGAATCAGAGTCCTGAATTTGTCCAACAACGACATCAGAATTGCCAATGGTCAAGAAATAGCTTGTTTCAAGCCAGTGGAGAGCATAATCAATTGCGAAGAAGAGTACCTGACATCGGTGAAGGAGACAGGGCCCAGCAAAGAGTTCATACAACATTTTGCTGACCATTTGAAACACCTTACACCAGGGGAACAGAAGAAAGCCAAGCAATTTATTACAAAACACTGGCGAATTTTCAACAGTTAAGATGGGACCACCGGTCGCACAAACATCATTCCGCACCGAATAGATACCGGAAAGGCTCAACCCATCAGAATACCGCCTTGACGTCTACCATTGGGGCAACAACAAGCAGTAGAGGATAAGATCGAATCCATGTTACAAAATGGAGTTATTGAGCCATCCAGCAGCCCATGGTCCGCTCCCGTCGTGCTAGTTATAAAGAAGAATGGAACCACCCGATTTTGCGTGAATTACAGAAAGCTGAATGACGTCACCAAGAAAGACAGCTATCCACTACCCCGAATTGATGACACACTGACCACACTAGCAGGCTCTCGTTGGTTCTCCACACTACATTCAGTACGACACCGATCGCTTCTAAGATAAAAAATGTTCTCGAATTGGCTCGGCGGCTGTGGAGTTGATGATTAATTATACGAGAATTTTCGATGCTGGTTTTAAAATGAAGCAGCCACGATCACAAGATAGTTATACAGCGACGACTAGCGTATATTGAAATGTTATTGTGAATCAGCTGTTCTGTATAATTTGATGTAAATAAAAGTTCTAGAAAAGTGAAAGTTGTATAATTTTAAATTGAACCCACGAAGTATATAACAATATATATATATATATATATATATATATATATTATTTTTATATTTGACTATATGAACGTAAAAAATAATGTAATTGAATTTAATTTAGAATTTATAATTTTCTCAAGGTCTTTTTCGCTTGGGTTCAAGTTCCAGATATTAAATAAATATATAAATTTTATACTTACCTTATAAGTCTCTCTTTCTTCTCAGTTACACTACCACTTTTTAAAATTTTGAAATTATATTTTTCACTTTATTTTTCTGTTTTAAGATTTTAAATTACTAATAATTAAATTTTCAAATTTTCAATTAAGTTACAATTTATTTAAAATTTTCTACAATACAATTTTGATATAATCTTGTTTTTAAAACAAAATAAATTTCCTGGGCACTTAAATATTATTAAATTTCTATCAACTTGTTACAAAAATATTTCAATCCTTCAAACACAAATATTTATTATACTAAATTTTAGAAACCTTTATTACTATCACTGATTGATTATTTATTTTTTTAGAATCTGTTTATTAAATAATGGTTCAAAAACTCACAGTTGCCTGGCTTTAATTTCCCTTCTCCTTGCTTTTGGTTTTGAATAATACTTCCTGATTTCTGATCTTTGTAATACTAAATTATTCTGCTGTTTAATTGACTTTTCGGACTGTTGTACCAATACTTATTTTCTTCCAACAAAAAAAAGATTTTATTTCTCCATTCATTGTATTCAAAATAATTCCTTTTATGGAATATTTATTTTATAATTTCAAATTGTTTATCAAAATACTTCAAAAAACATTTACTTCAAACTCAATTTCTTGTCAAGTTGACATGGAACATTTATTTCAATGATACCACAGATCATTTATCTTGTTGTCTTGGAAACGTAATTTTACAAGAACAAAATTTTGAACTACTCTGCTCTTAGAGCATTTACTTTCAAGTAGTGCAGTGCACAAATGTCGTGGTAAGACTAAGGAGAGAGAGGGCAATAGAGAGGGCAAGAGACTATTTCACTCGGTTGGGAGCTGCTTCCAATAAAGCATGTTGTTCATTGGCTGCGTCGACTGACCATCCACCCACTAAGTGAAATAGCCTCTTACTGTCTCTATTGCCCTCTCTTTCTAGCGTTGCCACGATTTTATGCTTGACAAGCTATATCTAGATGGTAAATGATCTAAGGCTCTGGTCGACGCTTGGTAAACAAAGAGAACCTTTCAATGTCAAATTTTCTATTTATGTAATATAATTTGCCACCTGCTATTTCCATTTCCGCTTTTATTTATTTTATTAATTTCCAACTATGTTCCTTTTAAATCATATGCAAAAATCTAAACAAATTTTAATTTGAATTTCAATACCGTTTATTCTCATAAATTTTATCCAAATCATTAATTCATATTTTCTATTTTCAAAAAAATTGATTTGACACTTGTCACCTGTTGGCCACCAGTCATTTAACAGGTACTTTAAAAAAATTGGATTTTATTAAAATTAAGACTTAATATCTTTTGAACTATGGAATTTTCATAAACTATGCTCTTTCTACTGGTATAAATCTCTTTACTGTTCCATCATTCCTTAAAATTTATAAAGGTTTTTACAATTCTGACGTTTCAATTCTCTCTTTATTTAACAAATTTATGTATTTAAAACTTAATTTTGATCTAAAATGCATGATATAATATCTAACTTTATATGCCACCTTTTATCCTTTAAACAATTTGCTTTTGAAACATTCTTTTTACATGGTTTGTATTTTTAGGTTAACTTTATCTTTGACATGATTTCTGCAATTTCATTTCTTTATTATATATGTATGCATTTTATTTACATTTTCCCAATCATTTAATTATTTAAATTGCTAAACTTTTATATTATCTTATGTCTGTTTAAATCCATTACAATATATATGTTTTAGGTGTTTTCCGGGAATTCATCGGCGTAGTTGATAACTGATCCCTGCCGGGATCGATGGTAAAATGACGACGTTTCGGCAGAGTCACATCTGCCCTCTTCAGGTCGGTTCGCATAATTCTCGTAGCCTTCTGCTCTCGCTTCTAATTACTCGAATACTCGATTACACCTGGAAGGTTTGTCCAGGTGTTTGAAGAACATCAGCTCATTTCCTGCTTGACAAAATTAATAATAATTTTTTAAATTGTTCCTAAACAAGTGAACCGATTTTGATGAAATGTTTTGGTCATACTAATAATTTTTTTGAACTATTGCTAAACAAGTGAACCGATTTTGTGAAATATTTTGAGTGTGTTTAAATGGGCCCTCGGCTGACGAAGCCAGTCAGTCACCTAGTGAAACATTTTTCAATCATATAAATTTAAAGTGAAAATTACCAAAATGTATTTATTTGACTGAAATTATAATCATAGTTATTTATTATTTTTATGTTTTTTTTTGGGCATTAACACCACAATCAAAATAAAACTGTTGAAAATAACTGAAAATAATGAAGAAAGGTAGGCGGCTTGCTTTGTTGTATTTCTCGAATAATCTAGTCTAGTCCCGGCAGCTCTTTGACGTTCTAGAGAATTCCGAGAAATATATAAATACGAGAACTGAGGAAGCATTCATTCAGCTTTCAACTGCCGTATAGTTAATATAAATTGTAAATTGTTCTGTAAATATAAATTGTGTTAAAGTAGTCAAAACAAATTAGAGTGAGTTTAGATATAAATCCAAGAACTAAACTGAACCCGAGTGTGAAAATAAAAACATTACAATATGGTAGCCTAGGTTTTCCTCCCCCAACCCATGAACCAATTTATAGGCAATTTAATTCAGTAAGCTCTTGATTAGTTGTATGACCGCAGATGCGTTAAACAATTTTAGAATTAATTTTGGTTGCTTCAGATGATAATTTTTTTTACAGTAAATATCAACAAATCAGTTAGAGGCAAGAAACAAATACATTTTATGAATTAATAGCATTTATTTACTCACGGGTGATGGGTACAGAAATAATTAAAGCGTTTGCTTGGTAATACAGAAAGAAAATATTTCCCAGAAGAGATTTCTAGTATAACAATGTAAACCAAATTACAAAAGTTAATTATCTTGTTTTAAAATTTACCCAACATCACTATTCCCCAAGTATAAAACTGTAATGTTTGCGTTATCACTTGTTTTGCGTCTTCACACGGCAACTCAACTTATCTGCGAGTAATTTCCTGAATTAATTATTACCACTGATTCACAGGGGATTGTAGCTTCAAATAAATTGGTTTTCATACACTCCAATACGCTAATAACATCTAACGAATCGAAATTGGGATTCACTAGTTTTCACTGATTAATTTTCGACAAATGTTGTTTAAAATACCGTCCAAAACGGCATAACTTATTAATTCATTGAAAATTGAAAGGTGATCAACCCAATTAAGTTATGAAAATTTCCAACTGCTAAAAAAAGTCAAGTCAAGTTAACCACCAATATCAAATTTCATTAGAAATATTAACATTGAACATATTTCCCATATTATAATCTTAAAAGAAACCCCCCAACATGTGGCTTTGAATACCAAATGTAACCTGACAATTTACATTATAATGAAACATAAATTATCTAACAAGCAAAATTGTTAGAAGTATATGTTAAAATGTTGTACAAGCAAGGCAATGAAATGGAAACAATTTTTAAAAGTTAGCCAATACTTTTTACAGTAATACCTAACTCTGTTTAAATGAATTAAACCAACATCAGGTTTTTAATATTTATATTAGAAAGTAACATTTTCTATTTATGAGATTCTTTTAAGAGTTCTTGATAATGCTAAAATTGGCAAATTAAGACGCTACAGTAAGCAAATTACTAAAGTACTCTGCGATTGCACCAATATTTTTATTGTAGAAACATAACTGCTATTCCATACCTAAAAGTATATAAATCTGGGACTGGAGGTAGAGCAGAGAAGTCACCTGCAAAACGAGCAGCTTCCAGCGATAAACCCGAGCCGACAAAGAGGCTGGTTGCAACCAAAGCTAAGAAAGTTGACGCAATTGAAAAGACATCAATTCCGAAGTCCACCTCATTGACAATAACTTCATCGTCATCATCATCAGTTTCGCTTGCGTCTAAAGTGAAGCCTCCTTCGAAAGCAAAAAAAAAATGTAAAGGTGCCCCTACAAAAAACCCGAAAACCGCAAAATCCGCGGCATCCCCGAAGCCGAAGAAAGCAGCTTCTCCCAAATAGAAGAAATAAATAGAAAGCAATTTCATCGACATTATTTTCACTCTAAAGTGTGAGTACCACAACATTTTAAAGACAAAGTAAATTGTTGAGTAATGTATTTATTATTTTATGTTATCCAAAGTATAGAGTTATTCTGATATTTTAGTCTCTTCTTTTTTTTTCATTAGATAAATATAAATTTTTTTTTACACATCTTCCAATGAAATTTAGGTTATCTTCACTAAAATCGAAGTAGATTTTATAATTTTACATATTATGTATTTTTTAAATGTTTACTAGTATTGTTTTTGAAGGGGAGATATTATTAAAAAAAGAGTTATGATTGACATTCTTTGCTTAGAATGGAATTTCTTCTAAAACTTATGAATATATCCTACTGTTTATATCCAAATGAAGATGATCAAATCAAATTGACAGAAATATATTTTCCAAAAACCTTATACCAGTAGAATGTCACATTTCAAGCTTTAATATATATATATATATATATATATATATATATATATTTGTTTTTAAGTTTTCGCGGACACTAAATGTATGCGAGTAACTAGAAGTGAAAGCAGAAGGCTACGAGAATTATGCAAACCGACATGAAGAGGGCAGATGCGACTCAGCCGAAACGTCGTCATTTTACCATCGATCCCGGCAGGGATCAGTTATCAACTACGCGGATGAATTCCCGGAAACCATCCATCTAATATATATATATATATATATATATATATATATATATATATATATATATATATATATATATATATGTATATTAGAATTATGTGATTAATTTAATAAGTTTGTGTTTAAACATCCTTAACACACCACAAATTTCTAGTTGACCCTGTCTATTTAGTATCTATCCGATATATACGCGGACACAGGCATTGTTCACAAAAATACTTCTAGGTTGGATATTTTCAAATGCAAAATAAATTTATTGTTTTTCTAAATTGTTGTCTCTATCCAATTGTTGCGTACAAAATTTTTTGAAACTCTCCATAATATCTGTTGAGGAAAATATGCTATGTTTCTTTGGACTCCTGTAGTCACTAGGTAACTGAACTGAATGTGAATCTGATCTGCTGCTTTTATTTATAGTTATCGATCGATTAGAAGGGGATGTCACATGATGAGGGGGCTGTGCGGTGATTGCTTAGGTGTTGGTGGACGGTGTGTCTAGTTTGTTTAATCTAGCAATTATGAAGGTCCATGCTGTACGAAGGCGGGAGCTGTCATCGGGTTGGTTTAGACAGAGGGGTCCTTTCCCTATTTCTATAGCTTCGCAAATAGTGGAAGGGAATTAAGAGATATGATAGTGCTACATTTTTACGAACTGACAGAGACACAGAGAGTGTCGATGGTTGACGCGCCTCTTGGTACGACCGATGTAGCTTTATGCGTTCTTAGCAGGAAATGAACTGATGTTCCTCAAACACCTGGAAGGTTTGTCCAGGTGTTTGAAGAACATCAGCTCATTTCCTGCTTGACAAAATTAATAATAATTTTTTAAAATGTTCCTAACCTAGTGAACCGATTTTGATGAAATGTTTTGGTCATACTAATAATTTTTTTGAACTATTGCTAAACAAGTGAAATTGTGAAATTTTTTGAGTGTGTTTAAATGGGCCCTCGACGACGAAGCCAGTCAGTCACCTAGTGAAACATTTTTCAATCATATAAATTTAAAGTGAAAATTACCAAAATGTATTTATTTGACTGAAATTATAATCATAGTTATTTATTATTTTTATGTTTTTTGGGCAATAACACCACAATCGAAATAAAACGACTTACTTATATTGATGGAAAAACCAAACGTTTCAAAGTCTAGACTAGGTTTTTCCATCAATATACGTCGTTTTATTTCGGTTGTGGTGCTATTGCCCAAAAAAAAAATAAAAATAATGCCACAAACAACGTTTAGAAGACAAATAGTTATTTATGAACTGAAAATGTATAGTTTTAAAGATATTCATTCAAGTACGTCATGTACCTAATATGTTAAATGAAAAGTGCATTTTGGAAAACACAAATATATATTTTTTAATTTAAAAGAAGACATTACTCAAAGCAGCAAAACTTAAGTGAAATTCCAAATTTTGAAATTAGAAAAAAATAATAAAATAAAAAAGTCAACCAATTTCCGAAAGAATTGGATGTAAATTTTGAGGAAAAAGTAATATAGAGGGAAAAAGTAATATAGAGGCTGTCTTGAAGTTTATAGGAAAACCTAACCTAACATTCTGGGGTGAACGTTAGTGTCAAATTAGAAAATTTAAAAAATGGTTGCATATTGTGCAATATCAGATCAGACTCATTATATGAAAGCCAAAGATAGATTTTTTACGATTTCAAAATGCATAGTTAAAAGTTGTTCTAGAACATATAGGAAACATAAACGAAAATTATAGAGTTAATTTTGAAAGATAAACTAGAAAATGTAAAAAATATAATATACCCCAATTATGTGAAATCTCCAAAGTGGTATGGAACTCTTAGTATGCGAGTTCAACTCGAAATTGATCAAAGTATTTTATTTCAGAAATTATTGTCTTTTAGCCTGCATTATGCTCAACTGAAAACGATTCAGTTCAGAAATCCAGTTTTTGTGATTAATAATAATTATACATATATATTATGTGCTTGTATCAATATATCATATTTGAAACAATCATATTGAAACAAAAATCAAATTTCCAAGTTACGAGTATTAAGGGATATAAATTTTAATATTCAACCCTACATTTTGAAGAAGATTAATCACATGATTATTATTTAATGCTAATTGTTTTGTAAATGTTTGTAACTAATTCAGTTGCATTCATTCATTATATACCAACAATATTAAAATTTCTTGTGACGGGGTAGATGTTCGGGTGAAAGGGAAAGTGTTAAGAAAAATCGCCACAACACAGAATTAATCAGGTAACGGTGAACATCTAGGTATATAGCAGTTCCATGATTGACAGACAACGCACAAGCTAAAGCACTTAAGATTGAATTCATGAAATATACATTTCTTAGAGGTTGCAGAGTTACATGACAGGAGTTAGTGGCTAGTATATTTTGTTTATGAATATTAAACATCTATAATATTGTATGCGTTGCTTATGAATATTATATATAGTGAAAATTCGGGCACATTGAAATGAGAGTTTCGAAAAGCAACTACTGCATAAGGGGCAATTGAGGAGGTTTTTTTAGTAAAATACTCTAGGGAAGTTAATATTGCAAAAAAATTCCACAGGTGTTTGATTAGCTTTTCTTGAAGAATGTATATAGGATAACACATAAAAAATGTTGTTAACAAATTTTTATTCCTTAATTAATTAGAAGGGGAGTTTCAAAAATCGCAACTTTGGTAGTATTTGCAACTTTTCGGCAATTGAATGAAAAGTTATAGTGTCAAAAGTAAGCTTATTTTACACCAATTTTCAATAGCTACTAAATGATAGGGTCGTGTAGCCGATTGGATAATTAGTTATTGAGTTATTTGCAAAAACTGTAAAAAATTCACATTTTGCAATCGTTTATAGTTATTGTTTCAAAAACGTTGAACTTTTGAAACTCGTTATAAAGATTCATTTTTATCAGGTAAATAAGTGGCGGAATTTGAACTCTACGGCTTAGAAGGTTTTCTCGCAATTCTAATTTTTTTCCAAGCCATTTGATTTTATGTGAAGTTTATAATGCTCCCATTTTGAGCTAAATTAATTTTTTAACCATCTGAAAGGAAAATATTAATTATCAAACCTTTCAGCACAACCTCTCAACATTAAATTCCTAATAATTGCCAAGACGTCTTTGAAAATTCTGGTATTTTGACTCCTCACATCATTTCTATAACAAATAAGTAATTGAAAATTGTAAAGAAAACAAAGTGTTGTAGGAGCAATTTGGCCAGATTACTGTTATTGCAGATCAGAAGTCTCTACAATATAATCAATCAGTTTTTCTGTGCACAAATAACTATATTATCTATACTTATCTGTTGTGAGACTTTTCAACTCCAAGTCTGGAGTCCTTGCCCTTCACTGTTTGTATTATTCATCGAGATTTTTTAAATATTTGCTAAGATGTACAATTTGTTGTGTTTGTTGAAAATTGTAAAGGAAACAAAGTATTGTAGAAGCAATTTGGCCAGATTACTGTTATCGCATATCAAAAGTCTCTATACTATAAGCAATCAGTCTTCCTATGTACAAATAAGTGTATATCTATACTTATTTGTTGTTAGACTTTTCAACTCCAAGACTTGAGTCGTTCCCCCATCACTGTATGTATTATTCATCGTAATTTTTTAAATATTTGTTAAGATGCACTATTTGTTGTGTTTGTCGAAAATTGTAGAGGAAACAAAGTGTTGTAGGAGCAATTTGGCCAGATTACTATGGTCACGTATCAAAAGTCTCTACAATATAATCAATCAGTCTTCTTGTGTACAAATAACTGTATTAACTATACTTATCTGATGCGAGACTTTTCAACCCCAAGTCTGGGGTCGTACCCCATTACTGTATGTATTATTCATCGTAATTTCTTGAATATTTGCCAAGATGCACAATTTGTTGTGTTTGTTGAAAATTTTAAAGGAAACAAAGTGTTGTAGGAGCAGTTTGGCCAGATTACTGTTATAGCAAATCAAAAGTCTCTACAATATAATCGATCAGTCTTCCTGTGTACAAATATGTGTATTATCTATACTTATTTGTTGAGAGAGTTTTCAACTCCAAGACTGGGGTCGTTCCCCATAACTGTATATATTAGTTATCGTAATTTCTTGAATATTTGTTAAGATGCATAATTTAGTGGGTGTTTGTCAAGTAAAATTGACAGTAACGGTTTATGTCTATATAGCTTCTCGAAATGCTGCATAAATCCTCCGTTCTTTTAGAGTGTCGAAGTCTCTCAAGTGTGGCCATAAACTCAAGGTCCGGTTTTCTATGTTTGAGCACAGATCACAATATATTATTTATATTTAAAACCGTTGTCACTTCGTCTATCGTTCTACATCGTTTAATTATTACTAGCCTTTATTTAACTGCATGTAAGTAGTGCGTCTCGAAAATTGCAAATCATTTTTCAATCTACTTAACGATTGAGTTGAAATTTAGCTTACTTACCTAGTCTCTGATAGCAAATCTTACGACATCGGATTTGGGCTAGGATCCTTTATTATTATAAGTACTTTCCTTTATACATTATGACGGGGGACTTGATACATGTGATGATGGATTAAAGAAGGAGCTGGATAGTCGTCACTAGAAATTATTGATGTCAAATGCACTTAATACACAAAATATTCACAAAATGGGAAAGCCGGTTTTATTGACCATGGTTTTAAGGATGTCTTGCTTCTAACGTTTCATCTATTGCTGAGGTAGACATTTTTAAAGGCGTGGAGTAATGGTCTGAATCATCTTCCAAGTGACACCTGTCAGTGATAGTGACAGCGCTTGTATTCTTTGTATTATTTTTATTTTCATTATTATATTTCAGGTCATTGTAACGAATCGTCATCATTCATGCTTTAGCTCGTTTCTTAAGTGTTCCAGAGGTGTCCCACTGCCAGGCCAAATTTTTAGACTGAGAACTTCATGTGTTATATTAAAACTTTTAGAATTGTTGTATTTCGATCGCTTCTCGATACGAACGTGCATAGTAACCTGATGTCCTCATTAAAACCTATGTGTCTTCCAAAAGATTATAGTTCTGTAAGAGCATGAGTTGCTACTGAAGAATTGGCCGTCACTCTTCTCCGCCAGTTATTGTTGTGTTCTTTTAAACGGATGTTAATACTGCGTTTTGTGGTTCCGATATACACATTCGTAAAAAAATTTCTCCAGTCTTTGGCATATCTCACACTCTGTAGCATCGTTCTAGTTGGTTTAAAAATGTTCTTTACCCTATGTTATGTTTTCCTATGCCATCTGTTACATTGTTTATATAGGATAGTGAGGCATTGTACTGCCAACATCATTGCAAATATCGAGTTTAGTATGCGTGATTGCCTCAGCAAAGACAGGAAGAAACCCTAGGTTTCTAAGCAGAGCGAAACTACCTAAGACTAATCTAAGAATGACGAAGAGATTAGCCATTAAGAACTCAGATTCTGATTATACCTGCTGATAAACGAAATTCCCCTATCGTCCTGAATACTTACGATTACAAGAATATAGTTGAGGACGAGTTAGAACCTAACTCCCATAAGAAACTTTGGAAAGACCCGAAAAAACAATTTTACGGGAAACTAACAAGCTCAAAATTCAAACTGAGACCAGTAAGAGACTTATAAAAACTTAAGCGTTTACCGAGAACTTACAATCGTTAATACAGAACGATGTTGTCATTTTTCTTCAACCACTTGTAGGTATAACAGAGATTTCTGTCAAAGTTACCGTAGGTCCAGAGGACATTTTGCTAACTTCCGGTGTGTATTATTTTACCAAATTGCCTTTGAAAGAACCTGTGGAAGTTCTTGTTAACCAGGAATTCCCTAGAAATATCAGTGTCTTGTTGAAATAGAGTCTTACTACCACATATTTTAAATGGAAGAATATTTTTTAGGAACAGATACACAGTCAACATCTTCACTGAGAAGTTCTAACGCAGGCTGTACAAAGAATGATAAAAAACTTATTGTTGGCTGTCCCACTTGGATAACATATTTGTGGTAATGAGTCATAGAAAGAAATAATTGATAGGTCTCTTAAAGTTACTTAACTCGATAATCCACAGTATAGAGTATAGTGCTGAGAAGGATCAAACACTTGCCTATCTGGATGTGTTCGTCAACAGCAAGTGGATGGGAAATTAGGACATCATATGTCATATATCATAAACCCCCCTGATTAATAAATACCTGAGAAAACGATCTAGCGGTCATCCAAAACAGAACCGCCTAGTCATAAAAACTCTGAGAAAGTAGTGTGCTTATGTAAGCCTGAAAAAGTTCGAGCCTAAATTGACCATATTTAGATAACTTTCACGAATAAACCAACCATATCTTTCATCAAATATCTTTGTCAAAGATATTGTATAGTGTAATACTCAGCCTTTAATTATAAATGATATGTCTTCGAAATATATCTTTTATTACATTTACCCCTATCGTCCTATCTGTGATAAAAAATTTAACATTAATTGTCAATTTAAAGGATAAATGATGGCGCCAAGTTTGGGTGTAGAATTGTACATTACCTTTTGAGTATGTACTACTCTGATTTTGTATAATGATAGAGATATAATCTATACAATAGAAAGAAATAGTTAAAGCCTATAACGAAACTTATTAGTACTATTGCCGATGGGCGTGTAACGTCTTTTAAGAAAAAAACTGAAAGGATTAAAATGTCACTAACTATGCTGAAAAAAATTAAGTATATATATTTTTGCAGTTATATAGTTAGCTGTAAATGGCATCTCATATCTGGGTTAATATAGAATATTAAGGGTATTTTGGAATTTGATTAGAATACTGAAGAAATAGAAAATATTTGATAAAATATTTGATCTAGTGTCAGTTAATGAAATTTGTTTTGCCATTCATATCAAATATTTGATTAAAACCTTTGACAAAAGTTCTTTATCAAATGTAATACTGGCCTAACAGGTATTCGAAACACGGCTAGCTGGCAAAAAGACAAAACAAAAATGTATATTACATGAAAAGGCAAAAGTAGTGCATCGTGCCCTAGCTGCATGGCGTTTACTTGGCTTTCTTTGAAGTTGATACGGGTCCTTCATTTCAACATATTTTTGAGGCCGGAAATAGAGCGAAACATTTTACTTTCAAGTATAACAAAATTATTTGTCAACTTTTTAACTTTTGTCAACAAATATTGTGATAATCGAATCGACTTTAAGTGAAATTTTATGATTCAGGGTATATGAAAAAATATAAGCTTTCTTGCAATGAAATAACTATAACAGATCTTAACCCCAAAATTATCGTATTGCCTTTAACAAATTATATTTACAAAAGAAACATAGAATAATTTGCTAAAGAAAATAATACCTAACACGTGGAGATTACCTTGTAAAGTTGGTGCTGATGCTTGAAATGTATTCACAAGTATGCCGAATGAAAATGTTGCAAAGTGCACGAGACAAAATGTGGGTTGTGCAGTAACCGGAAAATTTCAAGAAAAAGATAAGAGTAAAGCACTAGTGATTATGACCGCATTGCTAAACACTTACTAGTGAACACTTTAGGGTATTAGCTGAAATAAATCTAACAGTCTGTGTTTCACAATGCTTTGGTTAAAACGCCTGATCACTCAACGCCTTTCCTTAATTAGTTGGGTTAAATGGGATAGGAATTATGTTCATACCAGAAAGGAGATTTTTCCGCTCCATGTTCGCCGCTAAAAATATGGGACCCATTATAAAATATTCAGTTAACCTTGAAATGATCTTAATGAATTTAAAGGAAAATCCCACACGGCCCTAGAGGCATTACTTTTACATTTCTCTTAAAAATTTTCAAGTCACCCGCTGAACGCGGACCTTTGATTTTTATATCTTAAATTGGACCTCGTAGTTCAAACTGGCCCAAATTTTAAGCGCTTTCAATTTTAGGCGTCAAAACTATAAAGTCTACCAAAAAAACTAAAGAACCAACAATAAAAAAACCTTATAAAACACCAAAACAGTATTTTATTTCTATTCCCACCAACGTAAAGAAACTTGTAAATTGGTTATATGAGCCATAAATAGGTAATATTCATTCAGTGAAGTATATATATCCAAGTAAACACTATTAAAGAGCATCTAATACGAAGTCAATATCCAAAGGGATTTATAAATAAAATTTTAACCAAAATACAACCAAGGTCAATTCAAGAAAACACAAACAAAATATACATAGTTAAGAACAACTTAACTAAACACCAAACAAAAGTATTAGTTCCAAACCTCAGTATAAAGTTCGGTTATTCATCAAATAGTTTTTTATTATGAATTAAGTTTGCCAAAATGCTTTATAGTAGCACTGTCAGTAAGTAAATGCATTTAATATAATTACTGGGATGCAGTAAAAAAAATGATAAGAAGTCAATATTGCTTCAGGTCAAAAATTGGGCACTTAAATTTTCAATAATAAGTAACACCAAAATAATAAATGTCTGTTTTAATATACAGAAAGTGATCAATTTCTGGCTACAGGAAAAAAACAGTGTTAGTGCTTTCTTCCAGCCCATTCTAGTTGTCTTTCAAATTTATATTGTTTCTAACATATTATGTATATATTGCAATAGATTCCGTAGATTTAATTTCACAAATATTCACATTCATTTTAAAAGTTTAGATTTACCAAAATAAAACCTCTTATTTACAAAACACCGTCTTTAATCAGATGGGGTCCTACACGCTGCTTCCAATTCAAACTGTCTCACACCAAGGCATTCCTGTCTTAGGGAACATCCATAAATTACGTAAGACATTTTAGGGTGGGTGAGTGTCTGCTAATATCTTACGCAATCTTACATGGGTGTTTGTGGGTGTTTGAAATGGACTTTACGTAAGATTATTTGAAATATAGTATTTTAAAAGGTTATGACTTTTATTTCACGATTTTAACTATAGAGAAATTAAAATTCTACTTAATATGCACTTTCAAATATAAATATTGTGAGTAGAATTCATCCGACAGCTGGTGCAATCCGCCATCAACTAATTCGTGGAAGGGACATTATTCCGATACTTCTGGGAATCCGAAATGTTTTGTTTCTCAGCAGGCCGACCGCTGCCGTTACTGGGAATTCCCTTAAAGCTTCCAAAACACATGAAAGAAGTTTCCTGATAGTTTGTTGACTTGGTAGAATAATTACAAGAGAAATATTTAAATACGGACAGCTGGCGATGGGATTCATTCAGTTGGCGAGGGTCGTATTGTAGTTAAGATAAATAGTAAATAGTTCTGTGAATATAAATTGTGTTAAAGTAGTGGAAATAAACTAGAGTGAGTGGGACTGTTTTTAAATAAATCCAAGAACAGAACTGAACCCGAGTATGAAAACAAAAACATTACAGTGATGTCAGGTGTAGGGTGTATTTTGGAAGTGGAAAAAAAATAGACTAACGATGTTTAAAGCAGTGAATTTGGACCAATTGAAATTGACTGATTTAAAAAAAGAACTGGAGGAAAGGGATTTAAAAATTAGTGGCAAGAGATGCCCTAATAAATGAGGTAACGATCCCGATACTTATTTGTTTGAAGTTTCTGGTAATAGAGATATGAGTATGCTATTAAAAAAAATGGAAGAAAATTTAGAAAGAAAACTACAAACATTACAAGATAATTCTAAAATCATGAAAGGGGCTCTAGAAGATAAATTGTTAGAAAATGCTAAGTCCTTAGAAGATAATTTGCTATAAAATTCTGAATCCCTAGAAGAAAAATTAGTAGAAAGATTACAAGAAAATTCTAAAGCGCCAGAACACAAACTGCTAGAAAATTTGAAGTCTTTAGAAGATAATCTACAAAAATTACACGGAAATGCGCAATCCTTAGAAGAAAATTTGAAAAGCATGGTACACGAAAGTTCAGAAATGCTAGAAGAGAAAATAGTCGAAAATGAAGCCCGAATTGAAGATCTGAAGCAGACGACGGTCAAATATGAAACCCGGATGGAAGACTAAAGCAAACAATAGTTGAAGAGCTGAGTCAGACGACAGTTAAAAACAAAACGCGCATAGAAGAGTTAAAACTGATAATGGAAGGCGAGATCACCAAAATAAAAGAACAGGTTGTAGCAAAACAAAGGGGAGAAACACCATCAAAGACCGAAAGCAGAAGCAGTCTGGAAGTAGTGGATTCGAAAATTGGCCTCGAGGGAACAAGGCACAACATGAAACTTCAGAAATTTGAAGGAAACTCGTCATGGACTAATTAGTGGCGCCAATTCGAGGCTGCAGCAAAGCTGAACGGATGGTCGGCAGAGGAGAAAGCAATAGCATTAACCCTCGCTTTAAGAGGGTATGCTACAGATATTTTGCAAACCTTGAATGCCTCTGAGCAAGAAGACTACTATCAACTGGTCAAACATTTAGAGTTGAGGTATGGCCAGACATATTTGGAGCACGTCTACCACTCCCAATTGAAAAATCGCCACCAGAGATCAAATGAATCCCTACAAGAGTTTGAAGCTGATATTGCCCGTCTGGTTCGCTTTGCCTATCCAGCCACACCGGAAAATGTAATTGAAAGGTTAGCAGTTCAAGCGTATTTGGATGGACTTTGGGACCACGAAGCCAGACAGGCATTGACCCTAGCTGGACCGACTCAATTAGTCGATGCACTGGCTCGAGCTCTAGAATTCGAGGCTGCGAAAAATAACTACAGAGGTCAAGCCAGGGTTCGAATCGTTGACGGAGAATCCGAAGATGGTGGAAACGATGAAGCCTCTGTAAGAAAGATAATAGAGAAAGTCCTTACCGAGAAAAGACAACTGAGATGTTGGAAGTGTGGCAAGGTAGGACCCATAAGGAGTCGTTGCAAGGAGAGCAACGGAGGCCCGACTTCCTCGTCGGAAAACTAAAGAGGGTCGATGTGAAGGGGCCATCGTCGACCTGTAGCCAACAAGCCCCAACTATCTACGCACGTGTCGCTTCGCTACGTAACCACGTTAACAGTGTCTTTGTAGATGGCCTTATTAATAAGAAGCAAATTGCAATGCTGCTGGATACTGGTGCGACGAAAACAGTAATTGTTTTAGAGATAATGATAAAACCAAAAAAATGACAACTGCTAACAACGACAGGAGAAGAACTAATGTCCATGGTGAAATAGAGGCTGAAATGACCTTGAGAAACATAACCTTCCTACATCGGGCATTAGTGGCAGGCATCGATCGCCAAGTCATCATTGGAATGGATGTCATGAGCTCCAAGGAATTTCAATTAAACTTTAAAGATGGAATTCTGCGAGTGAATGACGAAGAAGTGGTGCTTCATGGAAAAGAATCATTGTAGATGCTTGCCTAGATGGGAAAGCTAAAGCTGGAACAGTCATGATGTTTGATCCCGAACTTAACGACGGAAATGTAACCAGAGGAGTCGCACTGGGGAAGGCTCTGTTTCGTGTCAAGTAGATTGTGCCAGTAAGAGTAATGAACCTGAATCAATACTCGGTGTTGCTAACGAAAGGAATAAGATTAGGTCATTGTTCAACAGTTTCCTCTGCAGTCAGAAGCACCCATTCATCCAAGAATTGAAAACCAAACCAGAAAGCAAAGTTGAGGGACATCGTTAGAATCTACCAGGATATCTTCGACGTAGGGAAAGGAAAGAGAGGACGGAGTAATCTGGTTGAAACATAAAATTAATACCGGCGATGCTCAACCTATTCGACAGTCGGCGAGAAGACTAACCCTAGCTAAAAAAGACGAAGCCAACAGGATAGTCCGCGAAATGGAGGAAGAAGGTGTTCTCCAGTTGTCCTGGTTAAAGAGAAAGATGGTTCGACCCTATTTTGCGTGGACTATCGGCAATTAAACCACGCTACAAAGAAAGACAGCTATCCTCTCCCAAGAATAGACGATACCTTAAATACGCTGGTTGGATCGAATATGTTTTCTACCCTGGACTTGAAAAGCTGTTATTGGCAGGTGGAACTAGCTAAGGAAGACCGGGAAAAGACAGACATCAGTTCGGGACTTTACCAATTCAGGGTAATGCCATTTGGGTTGTGTAATGCTCCAGCGACTTTTGAAAAATTGATGGAAACAGTGTTAAAAGGGCATTCATGGAAAACATGCCTGGTGAACCTTGACGACATTATCGTGGTTGGAAGATCATTTGAAGACCACGTGAAGAACCTGGAGGAGGTGTCAGCTGTTCCAAGAAGAGGTGCAATTTCTTGGACATGTGGTTTCCACAGAGGGAGTAGCTGTTGATAAACAGAAAATCAAAGCTGTCCAGAAATGGCCGATACCTAAAGATGTCCACCAGTTCAGAAGTTTCCTGCGGTTATGCACGTACTATCGTCGGTACGTAGCCGGATTTGCCAACATCGCCAAGCCACTTACCAGACTCATTGAGGGGAAGGTGCAGTTCCAGTCGGAAGAGGAATGCCAGCGATCATTCGAGACACTGAAAAGAGCATTGACCAGTGCCCCCATTTTAAGTTTGTCTTGGATACCGACGCAAGCAATGTTGGAATTGGTGCTGTTCTTTCGCAGATCCAAGACGGTAAGGAGAAAGTCATCGGATACTTCAGCAAGACCTTGAGCAAGCCTGAACGGAATTACTGCGTTACTCGCAGGGAACTCTTGGCTGTGGTAAAGGGGGTAGAACATTTCTACAAGTACCTTTATGGTAAAAGATTCCTCCTGAGGACTGATCATGCAGCACTGAAGTGGCTCTTTCAGTTAAAAAACCCCAAAGGACAAGTGGCCAGGTGGATTGAGCGGTTGCAAGAATTCGATTTCGAGACTGAACATCGACCTGGAATAAGCTATAAGAGTGCTGATACTCTATCGAGGAGATCATGCCCTGATGACAGCAAACATTGTCAGCGAGCTGAAGAAAAAGGGGCTGTGCTCTGTAGAACTACCCTTATCGATGACTATTGGCAATCTGAGGAGATCCAGAAAGACCAGAAAACGGATCCGGAGTTAAAAGAAGTTATCCGGTGGAAGGAAGAAAACAGCAAACCTATGTGGCAGGAGATTTCCCGTTTCTCGCCCACTATTAATTCATACTGGGCTCAGTGGAACTCCCTCATCCTGGAGAATGGACTTCTGAAGCGCGTCCTGAAACCCTCAGAGGAAGGCAAGGACAGAAAGCAGATTGTAGTCCCTAAAAATCGGAGACCAGAAGTTCTGCGAGAACTACATGACGGTACAACCTGAGGACATCTGGGAGTGACCAAAACCCTGGGGAAGTTGAGAGGACGCTTCTATTGGGTCAACTGCCAAGCAGATGTTAAGGATTGGTGCCGGAAATGTACAGTTTGTGCAGCAAGTAATGGGCCTCAGAAGCCACCAAAATCTCCAATGAAGCAATATAACGTGGGCAGTCCATTCGAAAGAGTAGCCATTGATGTTGCCGGTCCATTTCCTGAATCCGACTCTGGAAATAACTACATTGTGATGGTGATGGACTATTTTAGTAAATGGGCCAAATCGTATGCCTTGTCGAAGGAGCCTAGACCGTTGCTGATGTCCTTGTCAAAGAATGGATCAGTCGTTTTAGAGTGAGTTGGACTGTGTTTTTAAATAAATCCAAGAACAGAACTGAACCCGAGTGTGAAAATAAAAACATTACAATATAGTCATAACATTAACCATATTTTATTAAATAAATAATAACCAAATCCTTATTTATTATATGTATTTCCTTACAATAAATAACGTGCAAATATTTTAAGGAATAATATCGTCAAAAATTTTAATATATGTAAAACTATTTTAGTAGTAAACATGTAACGGCCTAATTCTACGAAAACTTGTCTTTCGAAATTAAATATATCGATATGTATATTAGACTAGGGTCCCATAATGTCATCTTAAGGGGTCTTTCTTCGCGAACTTCGATTTTTTAGAAACAGAGTGGTTTATCCGTTACAAAATTCCAAAGCTAGAAAATTAAATCGTAAAAACAAATAAATTTTTATAGAAAATTCAATTTCCTTCAAAATATATTGTTTTTTTCAGATATGTTGTTTAGAAGATTTGACTGAATTATACTTGTGAAGTAAAAAATTGAAATTCGGGATGACAGGCCTCTTAATATTAAAACTAAGGGCTCAAAATTTGATGTTAACTTTTTTTGTCATGATAAATAATATTTTTGGTTCCCAATCAAAAAATAATAGTGAATTTTTTTGGCCCAGTTTAATGTAGGTTCGTTCCAACAGAACGTATTACCGATACACAACCGATAATCGCCGTGCACAGTGACGAGTTACCGTTTACAATGACGTTGCGTTGCGTTGCTTATCGGTTTTGCGTCGTGTTGGAACACGCCTTTACTTAAGTGTTTTCATAATGTTAAAATGCTTCTTGCATTAATATTATGAGTCAGAGACTTTATTTTATAAATAGATTATAATAGATATATTGCATTGTATAATATATGTAAATCTTTATATGCTTAAAATGACAAATTAAAAAAAAAAATACGTAAGAAAAGACTGGACTCTTGTCAAAAAATGACAGGTAATATGTAACAAATCGTAAAACATCTGAGTTGTACAACAAGTATTGATAATTGACATAAATAATTAAATAAAAATTTTAAATAAACCCTTTGTATTTTGTATCATTAAAATCTCGGAAAAATACTGGTTTTATTGACATAAAACTTGTCTTACAATTCATTTTTAGTCTTGTATTTTGCAATTGAAATTCTGTGTTACAATATTTTCTTTTGAACTTGAATATTTTTTTCTAAAATGAATTCCCTACATAATTTCCTCCTGAAATGTATTCTTTGAGCCTTCCTATACCTTTTAATATACTTTAACACTTTTGAAATCTTTTTTATTTAGTTGTGTATTTTAAATGAAATTTAACCCGTAATACCTTTCTTTATTTTCCCCAAAATTTAAGTTAATTGAACTGTTCTTGACCTATTCTTGTTTACATTATACTATTTGAATCTATGCAAATATTTCTAACTAATTTCCTTTCTCTTTGCTGTTATATTGTTACAATTTTTTAATACCTGATAACCGTTTTACTCTAACTTTACTTTTTGATGTTCTACCCCCTTAATCTTTATCAATTTAACTATAACTCTTTTTATCTGTTTAATTTGTTGTCTACTTTAAGAATTTTATATATTTTCCCCCTTTATGTGATTGATTTTCTGTTTTGGACCTTGACTTTTTATTCATGGTACTTTACTTTTAAATTTACATATTTCAATTCTATTCCTCAAATTAACTTTAATTCCTGTTTCAATTGGATTCTAATATGATTTTGTATTTTTAGCTACTATGAATTTGATTTGGATATGTGTTTTTACTGTGCAAGATTTTCACTGATTTACCTGATGTTATTGAATATTGGACATGATGATCATCGTTTTGGACTTTAGCACTCAATTGTAAGTATACCTTATATTTTTCCTATTAGATCTATGATATTTATGGTTTTTACAATACATTTAATTATATACTTACTCACAGTGTCATGTCTCCCTTGTGAACAAACATGCTATTACGAATACCCTAAATTTCATATCTGGTTATACAATATTGATAGTTAAATTTTGATTCTTGGAACCTATATTATTATACTCAAACTTTATTTCATTACAATATATACAGCGTTTTTTTTGTAGAAGGTTCTCCAAACTTGGAGGGCAGATAGGTGGGCTCATGTGCTATATTATGTAGCCCATATAACATCTAGATATCTTATGATTTTTGTTTTTTTTTATTTAATATTTTTAGGGTTCCGTATATACAGTATACGGATACCCTTATAATATCACTCAGGATTTCTGCCTCTGTCACATCACAGCAATTTTCTGCTAAACTACTGGACGGAAGAGGTTGAAATTTGGTATGAAGGTATAGTTTGGTGACTTGATCAGGAGCACATATCGCAAAAGAAGAAATTTTAATTTAAGAGGTACTTCTGGGGGGAAAAACTAAAAAAATCGACCGTTCCCCCCCTGATCTCCGAAACTACTGAACCTAAAATTTTGAAAAAAATAGAAAATATAGAACGTTGCCCGAACTTTACAGGAAAAATAAGGAGAAACCATTAATATTAATTTTGGGGGGGGGCAAATTATAGAATTAAATAAAAATTTAAAAATAAAAAAAAATTCAAACTCATCATGTAATATATCAAATGAAAGGTCTCATTCTGATGAACACAAATATATTTTTTTCATATTTAAAAAAAATTAATTAAAAAGATATTAAAGAAAATATACCAAAATTTACCCATCCCCCCCCCCTTAACTCCGAAACTATAAAACGTAAAGTTTTGAAAAAAAATACTTTCATAGGTTCTGACCTGAAGTTTACTGGAAAAATAAGGAGAAACATCTAGTTTTCATTTTGGGGGGCAAATTACAGAATTAAATGGAAAATATAAAATTAAAATTGTTTCTAACCCATCATGTTATATATCAGATGAAAGGGCTAATTACGACGAAAATAAACATATTTTTTTCATATTTTTAAAATAAATAAATTAAAAGATATTAACAAAAATATTAAAAAATTTACCCATTCCCCCCCCCCCTTATCTCCGAAACCATAAGCTGGAAAATTTTGAAAAAAAATTGAGTTATAGCTCCTCATCTGAACTTTACTGGAAAATTAAGGAGAAACCCCTAATATTTATTTTGGGGGGCAAATTATAGAATTAAATGGAAAATATAAAATTAAAATTATTTCTAACCCATCATGTTATATATCAAATAAAAGGGCTCATTATGACGAAAACAAATATATTTTTTTCATATTTTTAAAATAAATTAATTAAAAGTTATTAACAAAAATATAAAAAATTTTACCCATTCCCCCCCTTATCTCCGAAACCACAAGCTGTAAAATTTTGAAAAAAAATAGGTATAGCGCCTTACCTAAACTTTACTGGAAAAATAAGGAGAAACCCCTAATATTCATTTTGGGGGGCAAATTAAAGAATTAAATGGAAAATAAAAAATTAAACTTGTTTCTAACGTATCATGTAATATATCAAATCACAGGGCTCATTATGACTAATACTAATATATTTTTTTTTATTTTTTTTAAATAAATATTTTAAAATATATTTAAAAAAATATTTAAAAAAATACCCATTCCCCCCTTTATTCCCCAAACTATAAGACCTAATTTTTTTTATTTACAGGAAAAATACGAAGAAATCTTTAATATTAATAATGGGGGGCAATTTATAGAAATAAACGGAAAATAAAAAATATTTTTTTAACGTGTCATGCAATATATCAAATGAAGGGGCTCGTTATGAGAAATACAAATATATATTTTTAGAATTAATTGTTTACAAGATATTAACATAAAGATATAAAAATTCTCATTTCTCGCTTTATTTCCAAAACCATACTACCTAAAATTTTGAAAATAATTAGGGGTACTGGGGCTCACTTGAAATTTATAAGAAAAATTATTAGAAAACCTCCATGGTAATTTTAGGGACAAATTATACAATTAAATGGAAAATAAAAATTCAATTTTCAAACGAATCATGTAATATATCAAATAAAAGACTCATTATGTGAATTACAAATATATCATATTTTTAAATCATTTGTTTAGCAAAGATATTAAACATCGACTTAATTCCCATTTTAGAAACTATACTATTTAAATTTTGAAAAATATATTTTATTTGTATTTTTAAATAATTTGAATAACAGATTTAATAATTTATAATTTAAAACTTGACCTATTGTGCCCTTTATCTTCCAATCTATAGAGCCTCAAAATTCAGACAATAGATTATAAAAGGCTTCTCTGAAAGTTTAATAGTAAAATAAAACTCTAATGTTAATTTTTGGGGGCCAAATTAGAAAACTAAATACAGCGAATCTTGAAGGTGATACGGAACCCTTACAATGCGAGTCCAACTCGCACTTGACCAAATTATTTTTCTTAATTCTCAGATTTTTACATTTGAACTGTTCTAACTTTTTTATTTTTCACTGTATTTATCACCAAATAAACTTAAAATCTAATGTATGATTTTTGTTTGCTCTACTGCATTCGATATTTGACACAAATTATTGGTTGAAAAATGATATGAGTTCACAAATGGCGAGGTTCCATAAAAACGTGATTAAGTTAAACAATTTATCACTTTACAAAAAAAAAAAATAGAACCACATCGAGAACTTCGAATGCTTACAAAAACTTCTCTACTTCAACCCCTTTCCAACCATATATCAAATGTATTGGAAAGTAATCAGTATCATAATACAATTTGAGATTGTAACTTAAAAGGTTAGAACTACAAAAAATATAACATACATCAAGTTGCAATAATTTGTTATAAATTTGGTTCAAACCTGCTTTTACCCCTACGGATGCAATCGCGATACCTTTTTCTGACTCCTACAGTGGTAGTCTCTAGTCGCATCTCATCCCATATATGGGGCCAGTTCTCTCAATTCATGCGTCTATAACTTGCTGTACAGCCACCTTTTTTAATGTTTTCACCAATTTAATTGGTCTTTCTTTCAATGGAATTTCATCTAATAAGATCGATCATCCCGCATTGTTTGGAACGCAACATTGATATATTTCTCTTAGCTTATTAGATGAAATCTCATTGGAAGACAGGCCAATAATATTTAAAAAAGCTGGCTGTCCAGCACATTAGAGGGGAACTGTCAAAGAGCTCCTGTAGATTACATTCCTAAACGCGTGAATTGAGAGAACTGGTCCAATACTATGGCCTCTAAGGTCGCCAGACATGACTCCCTTTTATTTTTTTATATGTGGACGGGCCAAGTAATTCATTTTAATTTATGAGAGAGAACTAGAAACCAAAGAGCAGTTAAGAGAAATAATAAATGTTGCTTTTGAAATAATATGGGATGAGATGCGATTACAGACTACAACTGTAGAAGTCAGAAAAGGGTGTCGCAATTGCATCCGTAGCCGTAGAAGCCGGTTTTAACAAAATTTATAACAAATTATTGCAACGTGATGTATGTTTTATGTTTTGTAGTTCTCACCTTGTAAGTTACAATCTTAAATTTTATTATGATACTGCTTACTTCCCAATACGTGCGATATATCGTTGGAAAGAGGTTGAAGTAGAGAAGTTTTTGTAAGCATTCGAAGTTCTCGATGGGTTTCTATTTTTTTTTGTAATGTGACAAGGTGTTTAACTTAATGACTTTTTATGGACATATTTGTGTCAAATATCAAATACAGATAAGCAAACAAACATAATAGATTAGATTTAAGTTTATTTGGTGAAGTAAAAAATAAAAAAGTTCAAATGCAACAATCTCAGAATTTAGAAAAAAAAATTAAAGTAAAAAAAAACCTTAAGGTATCTAGATGTTATATGGGTTATATAACATTAACCGACCTATCTGCCCTCCAAGTTTGGCGAATTTTCTACAAAACACCCTGTATATGTTTATATATATATATATATATATATATATATATATATATATATATATATATAAGTTTATACCATGAACTTAGTACGAACTTATATCGCAACGATAGTTCAACACTCCCAGCTGACTCAGCGGCACGTGTGGTGTCATATTACGGCGCCGCCAACATCCGTGGGAATCGCAGCGACGACTTTGCTTATTCGGCATATTATATGTTATAAATTGTAAAACTGCTCTAATGTTGTATTCATTATTACTCAGTAACTCTGTCACTTTATATCGTTATTTTTCATTTGTATTTTAAAGTTATTATTTTGTATTGTTATTAATAAAATCTTTTTTAAAAAGTTAATATTGAGAAGTGTGATATAACAAATTGGCGCAGTCAGTAGGATCCGTCAACGTTACTAGAACACGAGCTTAATTCTAACTGGTAGCGGCGGATTCCTATCCCTCAACGGAGCAAAGAACCTGGAAGAAGTCCCAACTGCGATAACAAGGAGAACACGGATCTTCCAATGTTCCTGTTGATGTGAGTAGTAGTGAATCGTCTAACGTTTCAGTTTATTAATAATTGATTTTAATATTTGATTGATTTGATATTTTGATTATTTGATATCTTTTATTCAGTGAATTGAATCACTGATTTACTATTTGATTGCATTAATATTTTATGATTTAATTGATTATTTTGATTTTATTCATTCGATTGAGTGAACTATTTGATTTATTGATTTTATTTACATTTTATTAATACCATTCTATCATCCAAATAACTTTGGTATTTCCCCATTTACATATTTATTGATTATTGATTTTTACACCATTTATTTTATTGATACCATTTTTTCTATCACATTTTATTATTTTGATTTGAACCTTTTTCGTTTTGAATTCTATTAAATCAAAATGGCACAAGCACAAAACAACACTGTTGCCGAAGAAACTGAAAAATATAGGTTGTCGGAAATATTTTCAATAATTCCAGAGTTTGAAGGCGACCAAATTTCTTTGGCCACATTTATTCATGCTTGCAATTGTGCATATAACGTGTCAACTGCTGAACAAAAATACTTGTTAGTAATCCACATTAAAAATAAATTAAGGGGAAAAGCGGCGCAGTTAATCAACTCGAGGAATCCTGCGTCTTATCTCGAAATAAAACAACTTCTAACTCTTCATTTTGGGGATTCTCGTGATCTTTCCTCATTAATACACGACCTTCAACGGTTAAAACAATTATCCAATGAGTCTCCCCTAACATTCTATAATAGGCTTCAAGTATTGAGTACGAAAATGCACTCATGTATCCAAAAAGCTCCTAGTCTGAGCACCGAGCAGAAAGACGCTCAAACCACTCTCGTTGACACCATGGTTTTAAACACATTACTTACCGGTTTAGAACCTCGATTAGGCCAAATTATCCGTGCCAGTAATCCGAAGGATCTTCTTGAGGCACATTCACGGATAAGAAGAGAACTTCAACTATCCTATTTTGAGGAACAAAAGATACATAAATCTGTTCCACCTAAGCCATCTTTTCAGGCTAGAAAACCAACTCCAACTCCTAAATGCTTAAATTGTGGGCGATTAGGCCACATTGCTGTGGATTGTCGCCTGAGATATCAAAATAACCCTCAGCCTTTCAATCAAAATAACAGACCAAATTTCGTTGGGCCGAATCAATCTTCGAGGCCAAATCCAATCAATAATAATAACGATCATCAAGGTCAACAATTCCGACCAAATAATTTTCAAAGACCTCCTTTCAAGCCTAACAACTTTCGACCGTCTGTAATACAGACAAACCCAAATTATCGTTCCGAAAGAACCCACCATTTTAACAACCATCATAATGTCAACTATCCCGAATATTCTGCAAATGACTATGATTATTATAGTGATAATAACCAGCAGAATTTCGATTATAACGACCAAAACTATGAAAGCCCTGAGTTCGACCAAATAGTAGATGATACCCCTGTCGAACCTTTCAGTCCTCACGAATACCAGGATTTTCTAGCGCTTCCGAGCCTAGATCAGCCCCCCGATTCGACAACTACCCTCTCAGAAGTCCAAACTCAAATACAGAACTTGAATTTGGAAGACTTCCATCCCGATCTGAACTTCCCAGAACAAACATTTCTTTAAGTCCCCTTCTGACAGTAAATTCCAAGAACCTCTATTATATCAACGACGCTTCTGGAAAATTTAAACTCCTAATTGATACCGGAGCTGGTATCTCCATTTTCAAAGAAAATACTGTCAAAAACTTCTCACAACGATCTCCCGAAAGAGTAACAATTCAAGGCATTACTCATGAGAAAATCCCGATTTCACAATCCACCCTCATTCCTTTCGCTCTAGGCAATCCACGCAAGGTCTTTATCTACGATCTAGATATTGAGTTTGATGGAATATTGGGTCTTGATTTTCTCGAGCATTATGAATGTATCGTCGACTTAAAATGCAAACAATTAATCACTAACTTTAAAACTATCCCCCTACATAAAGTGCCCGATCACGACCAATCTAATACACAACCAACAGACACCCCCAGTACTAACGCACAAACTCATATTTATAACAATCAAATAACAATCCAAGCACGAACCGAACAAATTTTTCAACTTAAATGTGAACTTAGAAATACTGACGCAATTTTACCGACACAAGTAATTGACAAAGTACGACTTCCCAACGCGGTTGTACGTGTTAATTCAAAGGGAGAATTTCTGACTTCGATAATAAACGCGAACGCAATGCCAAAAACTGTTAACTTTTCCAATCTTCATTTAGAACCCCTTGACAATACACACCCTCTCCTAAATCTGAATACACACGATTACTCTGAATCTACAAACTTAGACAGAAACTTTACAATCAGAGAACAAATTCGGACAGAACATCTTAACGACGAAGAGCGAGAACTTATCACGAATCTCTGCTTAGAATTCGAAGATATTTTCTATCTCGAAGGCGATGTTTTGACGTTTACTAACGCCGTCAAACACTCTATTGACACCAATAATGCCAAGCCCGTTTTCACAAAATCGTACAGATATCCTCAAATCCATAAGGAGGAAGTGAAAACCCAAATTTCCAAAATGCTTGATCAAGGCATTATCAGGCACTCTTCTTCTCCTTGGTCCTCCCCCGTATGGGTCGTCCCCAAGAAACTCGATGCTTCTGGTAAGCAAAAGTGGCGAGTTGTTATCGACTATAGGAAGTTAAACGAACTAACTGTAGACGATAAATACCCTCTGCCCAACATTTCTGATCTCCTCGATCAACTTGGTAAGTGTCAATACTTTTCGACACTGGATCTCGCTTCCGGGTTTCACCAGTTGGAAATCCTGTTGACAATGGCCACTACGAATTCGTTCGTATGCCATTTGGCTTGAAAAATGCACCTTCTACTTTTCAGAGGGTCATGGACAACATTCTTTTGGGCATCCAAAATGAATGTTGCCTTGTTTACATGGATGACATCATAGTCTATTCATCAACCATCCATGAGCACATGTCCCGTTTGACAGAAGTCTTTAAGCGTCAAACTTGAAAATTCAACCTGACAAGTGTGAGTTTCTCCGTAAGGAAGTTGCTTACCTAGGTCATCTGATCACCCAAGAAGGAGTAAAACCATACCCTTCAAAGGTTGAATGCATCCAGAATTTTCCTCAACCCCAAACTCCTAAAGATGTTAAATCTTTTCTTGGTCT
Source organism: Octodonta nipae (assembly GCA_034190945.1). Lineage (NCBI taxonomy): Eukaryota > Metazoa > Arthropoda > Insecta > Coleoptera > Chrysomelidae > Octodonta > Octodonta nipae. The sequence continues at coordinate 69,721,258 of CM067217.1, forward strand.
CGCCGGTTATTACCGACGTTTCATCCCAAATTTCGCCAAGATCTCAAAGCCCCTAACGAAACTCCTGCAGAAAGACGTCAAATTCATCTTCGACGCAGATTGCAAGTCTTCCTTCAACGAACTGAAGCAAGCCCTTGTATCTGACCCTATCTTGATCTACCCAAATTTCGAAGAACCATTCCTGCTTACTACTGATGCTAGTGCTTTTGCAATTGGAGCGGTTCTCTCACAAGGCCCCGTAGGAAAAGATCTTCCTATAGCATATGCTTCCCGTACACTCTGCGCTGCAGAAACTCGATATTCCACTATCGAACGGGAACTGCTAGCCATTGTTTGGGCGGTCAAGCACCACAGACCGTATCTTTTTGGGAGAAAGTTTACACTCCTGTGTGATCACCGTCCGCTTACTTGGCTCTTTTCGATCAAAGACCCTGGCAGTCGTCTAGCCAGATGGCGCCTCAAACTAGAGGAGTATAACTATAAAATCGAATACAAGCCCCGCAAGGTAAACTTGAACGCAGACGCTCTTTCCCGTATCAAAATTAATCACTTCAAACAATGCACCGACTTCCTTTCAAAGATAAAATTTTTCGCAAATAACGAAACCGACCCAAAACAACCCGATCCAGGTACTAGTCACGATAACTCAGACGACTCCGACAACGATCAAGAACGCGATGATCCTGACGAACGCATGACAACAGAATTTAATAGATTTGTTCAATTGTATAAAACCGAGTCGATAATCGACTATTCAAAAATAGAAATTTCTAACGCCCAATTTCTAGACAAATCTCACAAACAAATAGTCACTTTCTTCTGGCAAAATAAACTCAATGACTTGCATTACAAAATCATCGAAGACATTTTCGAAGAAGACCCAAATTTCACTACCGACACATTAAACATTCTAGCCAGCAAATCTGTCCGGCATAGAAAATATTTAATTGTCCCTTTACCATTCGATCCCGAAACTGTTGTCTCGCATCTTTTTAACATCCTCTATAATAACCAAGATCAGTTCGACGAATCAGAAACCTTCTGCATTGAAAACAACGTCGAACTACCTATTCTCGAAACACTATCTTTCATACTCGCAGACAAAGACATAAAACTAAAGATTTGTCAAAACATTGTAACAACCCCTTCTCAAGACGAAATTCCCATTATACTGCAACAGTACCACTGCAGCAAAAATAACCTACACCGTGGAATTAATGAGACTATTCGACGTATTAGGGAAAAGTATAACTGGACTGGACTAATCAAAAGCGTAGAGCAATTTATCAAGTCTTGCGAAACTTGCCAAAAGGTAAAGTTTTGTAGGAAAAACTTAAGTGCTCCTTTTGTCATAACCGAAACACCAAAAACACCCTTCGAACGTATCAACATTGATATTTTCGAATATCCAACGAGAAACTACGCACTGACTATTAGGGATGAACTCACCAAATTTACTCAAGCTTACCCTATTGGTGACAAAACAGCTAAAACAGTCGTAAACACCCTCTTAGTATTTTTCCAACATTACGGTACCCCTCTTCGCATCCATTGCGACTATGGACGTGAATTTGACAATACTCTAATAAGGACCTGTGCGAACTATATGACATAAAGTTATCCTTTTCAAGCGTCCACCATCCCGAATCAAACGGTTCTATCGAAAGGTTTCACGCGACTTTAGCGGAATTGATAAGGGCAAATACAGCCGAACATCCGAACGAACATCCATTCAACGTCCTCCCTTACGCAGTTATCTGCTACAACAACACTAAAAACAAGACTACTGGTTTCACGCCCTACGAACTCATCTTTGGGCACACTTCTAGTAGACCCCCCGAAACAATATACGATCAGGAAAAACTCATTTCCAAATATGTTAGGGACCTTAACAACAGAATGAACTACTATTATAGACTTGCCCGCGCAAAAACCGACCAACAAAAACAAAAATCTAAAGTTAGATTTGACAAACATGTTTCGACTAACCAACCAGAATACAAAGTAGGCGACAAAGTTTACGTGAAAGAATCTCAGATTAAAAGCAAATCTGAAAACAAATTCAATGGACCTTTTGAAATTACCGCGATTAGAAAAAACTCTGCCACAGTTATAAACTTACAAACTAACCAAATCAGTAAAATTAACTTTGACAGACTAAAACCATATTTTGAATGAATCCCTTCTTTTCAGATCCTGTGGACTGTTTTCAGTCGTGAACCTCCAACAATACTCTCTTACACCCGTTAACAATACAATAGGGGTTTTCTTCCATGAAGAAGGCACACTTAAAATTTCAAACGACAAATGGTCACTTCTTGTCTTCAAAGACCTCAGCCCTTTCAGAGGTGCTATTTCAAATAACGACGCCATACTAAACCGAATTTTAGAGACAATCAACGAAAACACAGCTAATACGAAATCATTTAAACCAAAAATACAAACACATGTTAGCCTCTTGAAACAAATTTCTAAATCCGTTAACTCTAAATATACAGACATCTTCGCTGACACTCAAACTTACCCTACTAACAGAAGAAAACGCGGACTTATTAACGGACTGGGATCAGTTTGGAAAGCTATTTCAGGAAACTTAGACGCAACAGATGGTGAATACATAAATGACTGTATAACTAAAATTACTAAAGACCAACACCAAATTCAGGACTTAGTAAAAAAACAAATATCTGTAACAACCTCAGTCATTACTAGCCTCAACAAAACTTTACAAAAATTTCAATCCGAGGAGAAATTATTCTCGAATAACATTGAAAAAATAAGGCAGTCAATTTTATACATTTCAAATGATCTTGATTTTCATGAATTTCAAATCAATATCTTGGATCTGTGTGAAAGCCTAATGGAGAGTTACATATTTATCGAAAACACTCTCTATGATGTTTTAACTGCAGTCTCTTTCGCCCGCTTAAAAATTTTACATAGTTCGATCATAACCCCAGTAGATTTGGTCGATTCCCTTCAAAAGATTTCCTAATCACTACATGAAAATAATTTACCACTTCCTATTTACAGTTCAAATGTTGCTCAGTACATTGATTTGATAGAATTGAAAGCTTTTCAAATCAACACCAAAATCATTTTTGTACTCAAAATTCCTTTAGTTGATCCTGAGATTTACACCCTTTACCACCTTTATCCGATCCCAATTTTGGATGATCGAACAGGGTTTCATCATATACTTTCAATAAAGACAAAATTTATCGCGAGAGATGACGATTCGTTATTATACACATCCTTCGAAGACCTGGGTGACTGCAAGCCCTTAACTAAACATCATAAGATTTGTTCCAAAGCTATATCACATCCAATAGACAAAGATGCCATCTGCGAAGGTCAGCTTCTCAGACAGCCAGCCACACTTCCAGACACCTGCAAAAGTTTGATATTATATGCAGCAGACTATAATATCCAAGAGATTGACGTAAACTTTTGGTTGATCTCGATTTCAAGACCACTGGCCATCACCATCAAATGCAAAGGGCAAGATGTCGTGACACAAACCATATCGACAAATTCAGTGTTGCAAATCCAACCCGACTGCAATGCCTTTATCGACAACACAAGGGTCCATGCTACAAGAACTTCTAAAAATGTCCAAAACATCACATACAGAAACCACCCAGTGGACATTCCTTTCAACTGCTGCAACGGCATGCCAGCCGCCAATGAGATGCCAAACCTGACACCCCTACAGCTACAAGAATTAGATGTACAAGACCTAGATGTTGCCAACCATAAGCTCTCCCAATATTCTAAGGAACTGGAAAAGTTGATGGAACAACCACCCTTAGAAAAGCATACGTCCTGGCTCACAATCACAACGACCACCTTAGTAGTAATTGTGATTATCCTGCTCATAATGAAGTCAATCCAGAAGAGGTTCAAGGATACCACTACACCAAGCTCCGCTGTCCAGCACACGCCACCGACAGCACCACCAAACCCTAAGCCCAAAGGAAAGCTACACAGCCTCCTGAATCCAACCGACGATACAGAACTCCAGAACTTGACGTAAAAGTTGATGCTGTACCATCAACTTTTTTATATGGATGGGAGTTGTTATATAAGTTTATACCATGAACTTAGTACGAACTTATATCGCAACGATAGTTCAACACTCCCAGCTGACTCAGCGACACGTGTGGTGTCATATTACGGCGCCGCCAACATCCGTGGGAATCGCAGCGTCGACTTTGCTTATTCGGCATATTATATGTTATAAATTGTAAAACTGCTCTAATGTTGTATTCATTATTACTCAGTAACTCTGTCACTTTATATCGTTATTTTTCATTTGTATTTTAAAGTTATTATTTTGTATTGTTATTAATAAAATCTTTCTTAAAAAGTTAATATTGAGAAGTGTGTTATAACATATATATATATATATATATATATATATATATATATATGTTTAGCCCATTAAAATACACGAAATCGTTTAGCAAGAATTAACCGTTTATCAATAACATCCCTTTCTTGGTTTGTACTCTGGAAAGAACAGTTAACCTGACCTTTTGCCAAACTCTCATTTGGCATTTTCAAAAGTGAAAATCTAAGAATAGGCTTTTGATTTTGTAAGTATAATATTAAAATTAACAAAATGTTGTCACAAATAAATTGATTAAAAGTTGAAAAACCATATTTACAAAGTAATGAAAGTTGCACACTTGTGAAAGCTCAATAAATGACGATTATTAGGTAATATAAATTTTCCTGGTTTCTATTTCAATAGCATGGCGATGTTGAATAACTTTTGGGACGGTTTCAAATTTGTTAGTTTTTGATTAATTTAGTATAGTCTTTCACATTCGAGTCAATCCATCTTACGATTTTCCCTCCAAGCAATCTGGCCGCACTGTTAGGCACTGACAGTATGAATATAAAAAATGTTTTTTAATGACTAAACCAGTATTACAAATTTATTTTAGCATTCTGCACTGAAGGTCGTCAGTACTTACTAAATAAAACAAAACGAGGAACAAACAACGACTGAGGAGAAAATAGTACGCACCCGTTTTGTCTTTCCCTATTTATATATAGATTTGTATCTCTTACCGTTTCTTAGAGAGCAATGTTATCCCTTGATATAAAAGTCTAAAACTCTTGACAGAGACATATATTGTATAGTTAAGGAATTATTTGATTATTAAATTTTTGGAAATTTAGTAACCTTGCCGTATGTACAAAGACTATAAGCTATTCAATCTAATATTGAAATAAAACTAACTATTTTAATGCAAACCAACCACTCCAAAATTAATTAAAAATAATTATTAAATTACTTTTTAACCACCTTCAAAAAGAAGGATCTTCTCAAATCGTCTATATATATATATATATATATATATATATATATATATATATATATATACATATGTTTTGTATGTGTGTAAACCGGCTCAACGAAATTGGGTCGTTTAATCTCGGTACCATGAAGTGGAATCTTGAAGTGGTCCCATATTTTTTTCTGGGTCCAAACTTATACTATATTTTAGAAAATCGGTAAAAACTCTTTAATCGATTTTCTTATATAGTAACTTTTGGTGGAGACGATAGTAGTAAAAGAAATGTCTCCGTTCGGAATTTGTGGTATAATAAATTGAAAATTCCTTGGAATAAAAATAAATGTCATTTAATGAATTTGAAGTTCTCATCTGGTCTCTAAATACAGTGTCTTCATAAGTTGGAATCAAACGGGAAACTTTCTTTTGAGTAATATTTGGAGAAAAAGTTATTCATCATAAAAAGTTTGCATGATATAAAACGTATACTCTAATCATAACATGTCACTTTTTCAATTGTATATGAGGTTTTTCAGCAAATATAAATCTTGATTAAAAGTGAAGTACTTTTATTTTTGTTAATATCTAATAATTTTATGAAGCAGAATAATTTCAGTCAAAAATTTCAGTACTTATGGCATTACTCGAAAAATTGTATAATAAATATTCATCTAACTTTTCCAGCTATATAGTAGGTTTGACAAAAAATTAACCGACCTAACCTTTGGTGGAGGCGACACTATTAAAAAATCATTTGTCTCTTCGGAACCTGGGGTGTAATAAATTAAAAATATATAGGAATGAAATCAAAATAAATGTTAGTTAATCAATTTCAAGATAGAGGTTGTTAATTGCTCTCTATATACAAAGTGTATTCATAAGTTGGTATCAAACGGAAAACTTTCTCTAAATAGGATATTCATCTTTTTAATGAAAAAGTTTTTCAAAAAAATGTTTGCATGGTTTGAAACATATACTGTAATCATGTCACTTTTTCAACTGTATATGAGGTATTTCAGCAAATATGAATGTTGATTTAAATTGAAGTACCTTTATTTTGGTTAAAATCTAGAATTATGAACTAGAAGTAAATAGAATTAAAAACTGCATCTAATTATGTTATTGCAGTAAAAATTGTATAATAAATATTCATGTGTCTTTTCCAACTATGTACTAGGTCTTACAAAAAATAACAATTTTGCTTAAAAATAAAGTCATACTAGCTTAAATTGTTATCAAAATTTATTTGAACTGAAAACTGCATCCGAGTATGCAATATCACTAAATTTCGCGGAGGAGAAATTAATATAATTCGAATGAAATCAAAATCTCCGATAATTGACACACCTAAAATGTGGAAGATTTCCCAATCATCTACAACTCAGTGGGCCAACCTAAGTTTTCTTAATACACATAAATAATTAGAAAACAAGTTCCTGTATCTATTCAACCGTAAACGAGATTGGTCAAAATAATGAATGTTGCTTAAATGTAAAATATCTTATTTTTAGCAATATCCAGAAAGGTAATTAGATTTGAAAACTGTATCCAATTAAGCCAGTACATCAGTAAAAACCGACTTAGAAAAAGAAATGTAAAAAGCAAAAAATATGTTTTCCTGGAACAATTAAATATTTTTTCAGAAGTGCTTTAATGAGTTGTAATGGCTAACTTTGCTGTTCAACTTAGCAGAATAAATATATAATTGTTGTAGTTCATTTGATAAGAATGGTAGATGATTTTGTTAATTATACTGTTTAGTTAAGTTTGTTGCAATTTTGCAAATATATGGTTAAATACACACGTAAGTTCTTGACAATTTTTTTGTTCTGACATAAGACATATAACTATGACTCTTTTATTTAAACCGATTAGTTCTATCATCTACCATATCTGCATATCTGCATTGTATATTATATATACAATATATATATATATATATATATATATATATATATATATATATATATATATATATATGCTAAAAACTTAATTACCTTGTTTTAAAAGATTTTGAAGATACTTTTGTAACAGCGTTACTCGGGTAGGAATTGGAATGGAGTGTGAGTTGTTCAATTTCCTTTCTTGGATTTAAAGTATCTAACTATTTATCCTCGAATTACGCTTCTTGTTAGGGTTCAATATATTATGAGATTTAGTTTGCTTGTTTCCAATTGACTCCGAGTGAACATCGCTTTTGTGGCCTGATCTTAAGAAAACTTCGTTTGAAGTGGCCTAACAATACTGGAATTCTTGTTGCGTGTGTTTTCCTTTAATGTGCGCGCGCGCTTTTCCATACGCCTTGGAAACTAATCACACAGAAGAACATTAGTATTTGGCGCGATATCATGATATTCGGATTGAGTTTGTGAAAATCGACAGCAACTGTGCGAAAGTATTACAAGAGTGCAATTTGAAACTGTCTTAAAAGTGGAACCAGCTCTGAGGTAACACAGTGTTTAATCTTTTGATTGCATGATTTTCATTTAAGACTAATCCTAGGTATATATTTTAAAAAAATTATGATTAAGCTAGAGCGCCTATGATTTAAATTAACGAATTTTTATTATGACGTCTGAACATTTAGCATGCCGTTAAGAATTATACATACTTTCTGGAAAATTTATTGTTTAAGTGAGGTGTACTCAGCAAGCCCGTTGAAAAGACAATTGTAAGGTAATTTATTAAAAGGAACAGGACATAATCTTTATGTAGTAAAGAAAGAAAGTTCTTCAGTACTTAGAAACATTAATCGTTCTATTCTTTAATTTAAACCAGACACAAATATATCTATATTGTATATATATATATATATATATATATATATATATATATATATATATATATAAACAAAATGTGTTGTAATGGTGAATAGTCAAAACAGAAACTTCAGTTAATGGAAAAGCAGCCCGGTAAAACTACAGGTTTTAGGAAACTCTTTCGGATATCCTTTTATCAGTCAGTCACTAAAAATAATTAAATTATAGAATGTACATTATTATAAGAGAGTTATTTACAATAATCAAGGTTATAATATGAATAGATGGTTCATCACTTAAATATAAAGAAAAAAAAACAATTTAATTCAAATCTTAATTTCAAATATTCATACATTTCAAAATCACGCATCATTTGTCTATCACAGTATCATTTCATAGCTTGGTTCGTATTCAAAAACATTTTTTGATCTTTCTAATTGACAGACAATTCTTGTCACTTCACATACTCACAAAGTATGAAAGTATTCTTATATTAATATTATGACCTGTAATTTTTTAATTGATGTACCTCTATTCATATTATAACCTCGACTATTGTAACTGTCTTATAATAATGTACAGTGACTGACGAAGGATAAAAGTATATCCGAAAGCTTTCATAATAAAAAGAGTTTCCTAAAACCTGTAGTTTTACCAGGCTGCTTTCCCATTAACTGAAATATATATATATATATATATATATATATATATATATATATATTTATGTATATATAGATAGATAGACAGATAGATAAATAGATAGATATTCCTTTATGTATACTACAAAGCCAAGTTTGGCATACTACAATGTCACAGAATACACAACAGAATTACACAGAATTATTTCAAATAAACACAGATTTTTTTACCTCAGTCTTACCCTGTCTGGATTATTAAAGAATTCATTTATTGAATAAAATGCCTTATTGACTAAATAATTTTTTAAATTTTGGCTTGAGGCAGGTTTCGAATACATTCAGGCACACTATTAAATATTTTTGTAGCCATATATGTCACATTTTTTTGAATATAACTGAAATTATATTTTTGTGGGATCAAAATAGACCCCAGTCTTGTTTCATAGCTATGACTCAACACATCTCCTTCAAAAAGATCCTTATGTTTATGGACAAACATAAAGCAATCAATAATGTACATACTAGTTAACGTCATGATTTTATTATTTATGAACACAGGCTTACAGCTATCTCTTTTTTTCATTTGAAACATACTTCTGATACATCTTTTCTGAAGTAAAAATACTCTCTCAACTTCGGTGGAGTTACCCCAGAAAATTAGTCCATATCTTATTTTTGATTGGATATATGCATGATATGCTGACAGTGCTGCTTCACGGCTAATATTCTGAGCTACAGTTCTTAGTGCCTAGCAATATTTAGATATACTCTGAGCCACACTCCCAACATGCGCCCTTCAGTCCAGCCTTTTATCAATATTTAGCCCCAAAAAAGAAACTTGTCCTGAAGGCTGAATATCTGTATTTCTATACGAAAAAGTGAAAGTGTGGTCTTTTCGGTTACCAAATAAAATACATTGTGTCTTTGACATATTTAACAAAAGGTCATGGGCCGAGAAGTACATGTCTAGAGTGTGGCATGCCCTTTGCACACTTGTCAGAAGTCTATCCGAGTCTTCTTCACTATATATTAATTTCGTATCGTCTGCATACAGAACTGTGAATTCATCAGTTATATTGGTAAGTTCGCTAATATAAATGATGTATAATAGGGGCCCTAAAATCGAGCCCTCTCGTAATACAAATTTTGGTTGAGATTATCTGTCTACCATACAAGTCATATTCAAAAACCTGTTGAGTGCGATTACTTAAATATGAGTTTAATAGATGGAAAGCGTTTCCTCTAATGCCATGACTCTCTAAGTAAGATGATTCACATTGTCAAAAGCTTTTGACAGGTCCATACACATACCTAAGGTAAGTTTTTTACTATTTAAAGAGTCTATAATTTTATCAATAGCCTGATATATCGCTCGTATAGTTGACTTTCCACTGCGAAATCCATTCTGATTATTAGGGTTCCGTATATACAGTATACGGATACCCTTATAATATCACTCAGGATTTCTGCCTCTGTCACATCACAGCAATTTTCTCCTAAACTACTGGACGGAAGAGGTTGAAATTTGGTATGAAGGTAAAGTTTGGTGACTTGATCAGGAGCACATATCGCAAAAGAAGAAATTTTGATTTAAGGGGTACTTCTGGGGGGAAAAACTAAAAAAATCGACCGTTCCCCCCCTGATCTCCGAAACTACTGAACCTAAAATTTTGAAAAAAATAGAAAATATAGAACGTTGCCCGAACTTTACAGGAAAAATAAGGAGAAACCATTAATATTAATTTTGAGGGGCAAATTATAGAATTAAATAAAAAATTAAAAATAAAAAAAAAATCAAACTCATCATGTAATATATCAAATGAAAGGTCTCATTCTGAGGAACACAAATATATTTTTTTCATATTTAAATAAAAATTAATTAAAAAGATATTAAAGAAAATATACCAAAATTTACCCATTCCCCCCATCTTATCTCCGAAACTATAAAACGTAAAGTTTTGAAAAAAAATACTTTCATAGGTTCTGACCTGAAGTTTACTGGAAAAATAAGGAGAAACATCTAGTTTTCATTTTGGGGGACAAATTACAGAATTAAATGGAAAATATAAAAATAAAATTGTTTCTAACCCATCATGTGAAAACAAATATATTTTTTTCATATTTTTAAAATAAATTAATTAAAAGTTATTAACAAAAATATAAAAAAATTACCCATTCCCCCCCTTATCTCCGAAACCACAAGCTGTAAAATTTTGAAAAAAATAGGTATAGCGCCTCACCTGAACTTTACTGGAAAAATAAGGAGAAACCCCTAATATTCATTTTGGGGGGCAAATTATAGAATTAAATGGAAAATAAAAAATTAAACTTGTTTCTAACGTATCATGTAATATATCAAAGCACAGGGCTCATTATGACTAATACAAATATATAAAATACCCATTCCCCCCTTTATTCCTCAAACTATAAGACCTAATTTTTTTTATTTACAGGAAAAATACGAAGAAATCTTTAATATTAATAATGGGGGGCAATTTATAGAAATAAACGGAAAATAAAAAATATTTTTTTAACGTGTCAATATATCAAATGAAGGGGCTCGTTATGAGAAATACAAATATATATTTTTAAAATTAATTAAATATTAACATAAAGATATAAAAAATTCTCATTTCTCGCTTTATTTCCGAAACCATACTACCTAAAATTTTGAAAATAATTAGGGGTACTGGGGCTCACTTGAAATCTTATAAGAAAAATTATTAGAAAACCTCCATGGTAATTTTAGGGACAAATTATACAATTAAATGGAAAATAAAAATTCAATTTTCAAACGAATCATGTAATATATCAAATAAAAGACTCATTATGTGAATTACAAATATATCATATTTTTAAATCATTTGTTTAGCAAAGATATTAAACATCGACTTAATTCCCATTTTAGAAACTATACTATTTAAATTTTGAAAAATATATTTTATTTGTATTTTTAAATAATTTGAATAACAGATTTAATAATTTATAATTTAAAACTTGACCTATTGTGCCCTTCATCTTCCAATCTATAGAGCCTCAAAATTCAGGCAATAGATTATAAAAGGCTTCCCTGAAAGTTTATTAGTAAAATAAAACTCTAATGTTAATTTTTGGGGGCCAAATTAGAAAACTAAATACAGCGAATCTTGAAGGTGGGACGGAACCCTTACAATGCGAGTCCAACTCGCACTTGACCAAATTATTCTCTACTAGCGAATGCTTTTCTAAAAAATTAATTAACCTACTATAAATTGCTCTTTCAAAAATTTTATTGATATTTGAGAGTATAGATATGGACCGTTAATTTTTTTCTTCATCTACTTCTCCAGTTTTATATATTGCCTTAACTAGTGCATTCTTGAGAGAGTCAGGGTATATACCTGTTTTAAAACAGAGATTTAATATGTGGCACAAAGGTCTTGCCATATAGTCTGCCGTTACTTTAATAATTACAACCGGTATATTATCATCCCCTACTGTTTTTTTTGTTTTTTAAACTTTTTATTATTCTACATACCTCTAGACAATCTGCTGGCCTTAGGTACACTGAATTTAGAGATGTCTTTGTTGGAAAAATATTTTCTGTATACTTATTTACATTTGGGCACGCATTTATAAAATAACGATTTAATTTATTAACTGTTTTTGATGAGTTGTCATATTTTTTTGAGAAATTATCAAGACGATCTCGGATTCGAAGTAGTCCGAAAAGGTCCGAACCTGCAGCCACCCTTCGTGTTGGAAGAAGAGGAAAAGCCTTATGAAAATGCCAAGTCAGGCGACCGTTCCTTTACAGGGACAAAACTTTCAACGGACGAACACCCGGACCATCAAGAGAGCTATATATATATATATATATATATATATATATATATATATATATATATACAGGGTGTAAACGGTTTGAGTGCAAAGATTTTGAAGAACAATACTTCAGGCAAAAACAAATCAAAAAGCTTTATAACATTTTCTAAAATAAACTATAGTTTTGCCAAAAAGGACACATAAAGTTATAGTTTATGTAGCCCTTGCTACAGTGAATAATACAATAATTTCGATTTCAAAATGTCGGTAAATCTAAATATGTAAATACTCAATAGCTTATACATCTTTAATAGCCACATAATGAAAGTTGATTATTTAAACTCGAAATATGCTTTTATAATTTAGTGTAAGTTTCTCCGAATAGATATGGCAACGTGGCATACAGACCAACTTATTTACTACATTGACGACGACTGAGAGTTACGATTGTTTTTTGCGATTTCGATTCTTGTAAATAAGAATGGATAAACGGTAAACTGATTTGAATGATATCTATTTGATGTAGACTTCATGGTTTGCTTTCCATTTAATATATTTTTTAAATAAATAAAAACGGTTGTGATTAGTGTGTAAGTTCGAAAATTATGAATAGTGCGACAGTATTTATTTGTGATAAGTAATGGCCGATTATACAATTAGGGAAAGACATGACATGCTCTTAATTTATGGGGAAAGCAGACGTAATTGCACAATAGCAAGAATGTTATACAGGGAAAGGTTTCCAAACAGACGTCTGCCCAATGCTAGGACATTCGTAGCTGTTTCGCAGAGGCTTCTGGAAACAGGTAGTGTAATACCACAAATAAACAATCGCGGACCACAGCGACATAATCGTATCTTAGCTGCTGAGGATCAAATACTAGACCTTATCGACATCAACCCATATCGTAGCACACGGAGTATTGGAAGTGAGCTGCAAATTTCTCACACTGTTGTTCATAGAACATTACGGGAACAATTGCTCTATCCATATCACATGCAGCGGGTTCAAGGGCTTTCAATTAATGATTTTCAACCAAGACTCAATTTCTGTCGTTGGTTCCTCAGAAAACATCGACAATTTCCTAATTTTGTGAACAATATTTTAACAACAGATGAAGCAAGTTTTAATAGGAATGGTATAATAAATTTTCATAATACGCATTCGTGGTCTGAGTTAAATCCACACGAAATACGCCAGTCAGTATTTCAACACCAATTCTCAGTTAACGTGTGGGCTGGAATAGTTGGTGAATACTTGGTTGGGCCATTTATACTGCCTGCACGTTTGACAGGTGAGAATTACCTTTATTTTTTGAACAACACGCTACCAGATTTGTTAGATGAAGTGAACCTACAAACACGTTCCAATATGTGGTACTTACATGACGGAGCACCTGCCCATGCAAGTCATCTAGTTGTCGACTTCTTAAATAGAACATTTCCCCGTCGTTGGATTGGTCGAAACGGACACATACGTTGGCCAGCAAGATCTCCTGATCTCAATCCTTTAGATTTCTACTTATGGGGACACATGAAAAGTAAGGTTTACACGACTCCAATTATTGACGAGAATGACCTTAGACAACGCATTTTTGACGCTGCTGACGAAATCCAAAATATTCCAGGAATTTTTTCTCGCATACGTGAAAATTGGATTAAACGGTGTCGTGCTTGTGTCGATAGTAATGGTGGGCATTTTGAACATTTGCTGTGAATAATGTGTTGTTTCAACTCAGTTCTATCATTATAATAAATTCGGTAAGTAGGATTACATATTTACTTGTCTAATATAAATAATATTATTTAAATCAGTAATAATGACTCTTCGAATAATTTAACTGGTAAAAAACTACATATACAGATCTCTTGAGTTGAATATCATATTTACCCAACTTTGTATAATTGCATAAAAGAAACCGCCATATACAAATTCTAATTGCAATACCTTGTATTATAAACGTAAATATTTTCAACAAAATATTTCATACATTTTTATTTAATTCTAAGGTCAATATCATCAGTCAATACAAAAACACAGGTGTTGTTTTTTTTGTCGGCGTAGTCATTCCTTTATTATTCGCGCTAAGAGTGAATCTGCTTCGAACGCGAGCGACGTTGCCGGATTGACAATAATTTACTTAATATGTTTTAGGGATTTTCTTGGTTATTAAGGCCTACTGTCCATAGTGGTATAAGAGTTTTTTGTTTAAATTGGTGTATACTACCTCCACCTAAAATATATGCACTCAAACTATTTACACCCTGTATATATACAATGTCACTTAACGTTTATAAATATCCTTTTGCAAAAAGATCTCTGATCCCAGTTTGTTTACGAAAATTTGTAAACGGACATTCGAATATCTGGACAGATAAAATTAATTATTTTAATTGTATGATATATAGCTCCAAAGTACATATTTAGTGTAAATATTTTTTGATACTGTTGAAACATTCGATTCTTAAACGATTTCTTTATTATTTTAATATTACAATTTACAATTGATTTGATGCTTATTAGTGAAATACCAAAGAATAAAATAACAATTTTACATTTGAATGTACCTAGTTTTGTGTGAATTGGGGAAGCGGACTAAAGGTACTTCATCATATTTAATTATAAGATAAATATTTGATTTTATAGCGGTCATTTATAAGTTAAATTTGATGTTCAACTATATGTATATATATATATATATATATATATATATATATATATATATATATAGACTGCCTCAAGAAAACGACCATTTCTTTAAAAAAAAATTATAGTAAAAGTTTGACCTCTTAATATTATGGGGTGTATTATTACGACTATTGGTTTTTTAACAGTAATCGCATTTTTTACCCAAAACTCGTAATTCAGCAATCTTTGTTCTTAAATGAAATTAAATTCCCAACATTTTATTTTGTGTAATTTGACGTAAAACGACCCATTTTCTAGTAATGTTGTCTTAACATTGATTTGATTTGCAATTTTTTGTTTCGATTTTGGATTTTAGTAACTACCAGAAATATCAATATTTTTAATGATAAAAACACATAATCTAGAATAGAATTTAATACACTGCAAAAAAGGTTTGTAAATATTCTAATTAAATTCACTCCTTTTAATGTTGTTGGGCGTTCAAATGAAATTCAAAATTACTTTTTTATTAACGAACTAGCCGTTACTCGCGGTTTCACCCGCGTACGGAATGTTCAAGCCTTTCCAAAAAGAAATAATTTATGAAATATATGGGTTATCCTATATAAAAATTTTTCTAAGTTGTTTGAACCACCCTACTTAACCATAAATTCACCAATCCCGAATATATTTCACCCAAACTGCAGGAGATTTTTTGAATCACCTTAAATAACTGTAACTCCACTTCACCCTTTATTGCAACCATCCTGTATATGCTGCTGTTTTATAATTTTTTGAACACCTGACTAATAACTTTTCTCTACCCTATACTTCAGCTATGCAACTGCTTATGGTGTAACAAATATTTCTGATATTTTTTTAACCACCTTTTAAAGTAAAATTTCTCTTTACTATAGATATATATTAATAAACCTTTATATGAGTTTTTCTAACATTGTGTTAATCACTGTAAAACTATAATCTTGCTACTCCCCATATTTAAGATGTTCCATATAGTAGAATGCAACTGTTTATGGTCTACCCTATTTAACAATTTGTTTTAAACTTTTTTGATCCATCCTAATGGAAATGATGTGGAACCCTTCGTGAGTCACAAATATAAAAACACAGTTTTGCACCCTAACACCAAACTTTTATTGAAACTCAATATAACTTTTTTTGGACCACCCCGTATAACTAATTCCACTCCCCCTTATTTCCACCACATCGTATATATCCAGCTGCTTATAGGACACCAAATATAACTTTTTTTTAGATTTTTTAAATCCATGTAATTCTACTCCGCTCTAAGTTTCCTATATACAGAACACCCTGTAAAATTACGGGTGATATATGTTGATTTTTGTTAAATCGAAACATGTTACATTTGCACATTCCGAATTTTGAATAAAAGCTAAGCTGATGCCAGTATCTAATATTTTGTGAGTGCTGTGGGACCAATTGAGCAATTGAATTACCCAACATGGTAGAAGTTTTTTCGCTGTATCTACTTTTTCTGTCAATTTAGAGAGATAAAATTTCTACCAGATTTTAAGTCAAACTATAGGCTTCGCAACAAAAAATTCAGCAAAATCAGTTAACTAGTTCTTATGTGATGCCCAAACAAACAAACAAACAAACAAACAAACAAACAACACAAACAAACAAACAGATAAACTTACAATTTTATAATATTACAGATTACTTATTAATAAACATACTGGTATTTCTGGTAGTTACGAAAAACGAAAATCGAAACAAAAAATTGAAAAAAATAATCAATGTTTTAGGCACGACTACAAGGAAATGCTCGTTATACGTCAATTTACTAAGTGAGCTTTTTGTGGGGAATTTACTTTTCTTTACGATGATCAAATGTAACTAATTCCTTTTTTTTCTATCATTGAATTTATTCACAATAAAAATGTTTGATAAAAAACATTTTAAAAAAAATATAACCGTCTTCCACCTATAACTAAAAAGCCTAAAATAATTATAACAAAATACAACTCTAGCAAATAAATAACACATTCAGTGTTGTTAGGTACCTATCCAGGAAGTAAAAAATGTAAACATTAAAAGGTGCTCATTTTGTACAAATTAATTACCTACCAATCTAGTATATTTTTGAAGTCGGTGCCAAGCAAATCTAAAATCCTTCATTGCGTACTTATATACTACTTCATCAAACTTGATTGTTGCTTGACACCGACTTCAGAAATATAGTAGATTGCTAAGTAATTAATTTGTACAGAATTAGCACCTTTTAATGTTTACAGTTTTTACTTCCTGGGTAGGTACCTAACAACATTGAATGTGCTATTTATTTGCTAGAGTTGTATTTTGTTATAATTATTTTTTGCTTTTTACTATAGGTGGAAGTCGGTTATATTTTTTAAAAAATGTTTTATTTTCAACTTTTTAGTTCTTTTGAACTCAGGTAGTTTTCATTCTCTATTTTTTATTTTGTATGTATAACCTTAATAGATAGGACCAGGTAACATCAAAAGCCTCAACATTACACAATGATACATTTTCATTTAAATTGACAGGTAAATGTTTACGAACAAAATGTACTAGTACGCGTTGACTTAATAAGCCCAAAATATATTTATGTCTTATAGACCATGCCAGGTAAAAGGTTTTTTCAATTTTTTTTACAACTCTGTATAACTATAGATAATTCCACTCTACCCTATGTACCAACCATCCTGTACATACGACTGCCCACGGACAAGCATAAATTTGTTAGCTGCCGCCTGTTAACTATTTACGGAGTCAAATCCGTCCTATATTTCAACTATAGTATTTAACTCCTTGTGGGCTACCCCATAAATTATTTAATTTTTAATATTTTATATTATCGCCCTGTGTAACATTAATTCATCTCCACACTTTATGCAACTTCTTATGGGCTAAAAAAATAAATAATTTTTTAATCACACTGTATAAATATAATTCAACCGCATATATTTCAACCATCTTGTATATGATTTGTTTACCTCCACATCATATAACAATTTTTTAATCACCCTATATAATTTTAATTTCACATTTTTTCCAACATTTTTATACCACTAAACGTCTACTCCACCCTATATTCCAACCATCCTGTATACACGGCCGCCTGTGGACCACTATCATTCTACTCCGTCCAATCAATCATATAAATGCAACTCCTTCTATCACTTTAGTTTGTGATTTTGTTTGCTATAACTAAACACCCTGTGTATAAACGCACCAAGTAGCAATTTAGAGTTTGACATGTGTTGTCACTGCCTGGTATACAAACAAAACGAGCTTGGTACTCATTGATTTAAGGAGCCGAAAATACTATGGTTTACTACCTATATGCTTGAGATGTACATAGAAAGTTTTCAAATTCGCAATTCAAACTTCCAGTGTCTAAAATTCCCTCACTATTAGGTTGGAATTAAAATATTTACGAGGAAATGTTCGTTATGTCATTTCGATGAAATTTTTGATAATAATTTTGTTTTTTTTTTCTGCGATTTTCTGCAAAACTGCAAGTCGCTCGTAGCAGAAAATTATATAAGAACACCTAGGGATCTTCCTTAATAGATTAAACGTTAAAAAAATATACACATCCATAAGGAGTTTTCGAAAAATCGACCAATATGTTAGAGATATTGGTTGATTTCCATGCACGCATGTGTTCATTCACAAATTTCATCACTTTACCAATAGAATTCTTTTTCAAAATTTGAAGTTTCACCAATCCGGATATATACTCTATTAAACAAGACCATATTCATTCAAAACGGTTCACCACAGGAGAAGAAATCAGGTAACATACACACAAAAAAAAATTAAAAAAAAATACTCGACGAATTCATAACCTCCTGCTTTTTGGAAGTCGGTTAATAATTTCTGTTATAATTTAAAATTACCGTGTTGTCAAGTGAAGGGAAAGTGTGTACTGTTTGCAGTACGGGATTAGAAAGGGTTGAGTCTGTTTTTTGTAATCTATAAGAACGGTAACTGGTAGAAAAATTTCTTGTAGTCATTCCAACATAAAAGATGTTACAATCTGAACATATAAGCTTATTAACCCCTGACCCGTTGTATATATTTTCATTGTCTTTAGCATTAAATAATAAGTTTGATAGCTGAAATTGCGATTTAAAACAGACTTCACTTGAAAACAATGTAATTTTAAATTAAAACAGAAATTATTATCAAACATCTGTCTTAGAACAAATCCAAATTTTAAATCTGACAAAAATTACACATGATTATTACTTAACTACCAAATTAACCCTCAAATTAACTACCTGTTTGTATTACTGATTTAGAATGGGGGTTTTCCGTGTATTATTAATTATATTCCTAGTTCAATTTGTATTCAAATTTCATTCTGAATGTGTTTTTACTCTGTTCAGTTCATACATCTAGTTATGTAACTTTTTGTTAATGATTAAAATGATTTAGTTTTAATTTTTCATTGACGTGTATACTTTTGAAAATGACGCCTAAGCCTCGAGACCAGTCACATATTGTGAATAAATTCAGTGATAGAAAACAAAGAAATTAGTTTCATTTGATTTATTGACTATCACAAAGTAACGGCTTCCATAATACAATTTTCTTTATGAGTTTACATACCTCAAATTTTTACAGAATCATGATTTACGATCAAAATAATGGATTTGTACTTTGCCAAATGCTTAAAATATTATGGGATTTTATTCACTCTTCATTACTTTAAAGGAATTTATTTTTCGGATTTCTCATGCGCAGTAAGGTTTTGAGAAGTACAAAGAAAACTGCATTTAGAGCAACAACATAAACAACATAAAATATAACCAGAAGCAAGAGTAGACTAGAGCAATGCAATTTAGCATAAAAAGAGCAGATGTGACTGCAGAAATGTGATCAAGCAAGTAGTTTTGCAGGCAACTTCCACAAATTGCACCTACTTTGATTTTCGATCATTTATCTTACCTGTTTTTCAGAAAGAAAACCGATATCAAAACATTTTGTTTAATGTATGAACATCAAATTCTATTAAATTTGACAGGAGAACGGTTCAAATAACAATCGAATTATACCAAGACTTTTTCAAGCAACAACCTTATCCATAATAGTTCCCTTCAAAGCAATTATTTTTGACAGAAGAAAATATCCAATGTAGACTGCCTGTTAAAACCCAAGGCTTTTAGGCTTCTGAATAAAATCATAACAAATAAGGAATATCTACTTACTAAATGATCTGGTATATTACTTGTCTATTAATCCCTTTTGGTGTAAATTAATAAGATCTTTGTTTGTGTCTGTACTCCCTGTTAATGGTAATATTCTTATAAGTATGTTCTAAGAATACATTCAAGCAGTATGTCTAAGATGTAAGTAAGGGATATGAAAATCTTGATTTTCACATTTACAAAAATCGAAAGAGGTTGCCTAAATAAATCAGCGGTAAAACAAAAACTTACTGAAATTAAAATAATATTCATATGGACATTTATTATTATTTACTTTCAAGAGTCTTGCACCCATCTAAAAAGTTTTATTTTATTGAAATATTAAATGAAACTGAATTTTAATAATGCGTTATTTTACTGTTTGGTATGTGGTAACATCACTAAATGGCAGGATTTGAGTTGTTCGAGTTTATAAGACGCAGAATTATTGTTCTGGTGCAAGAAGGTTTATATCGTCAACAGATAGGGAATAGACTGAACATTACTTGAAGCACAATGACCGGAACCTTAAGCCCGTACGAAGAAGCGGGTGAAGTTCAAAGCAGACCTGGAATTGACCGACCCCGTGTTACCACACCACGTGAACATCGGTATATTGCCCAATCAGCCCGTAGGAGTGGTCAATGACTGTTTGAGCCCTAAATTCGCAGTTCGAGAGCCCTTATCACAGGATAATTTCGAAGGCAACAGTCGCAAGGAGAGTTTTGGCCTCTGGTTTGGGATCCAGGAGACTTTTAAGAGTCCCCATATTAACTGCTCGTCATTGAACTGTCTTTATACAGAGGGCCTCAACAAAACTGGCCTTTATTAGTTTAATGAAGAAACGTGCTTCTTACTGATGAGTCCCGGTGTGGATTGGGAATTGATTACTATCGAGTAAAAGTTTGAAGAGGATCCGGAAATGCACACAGACTGGAAAGAGAGTTGCCCGTTACCGTGGCTGGGCAGAAATGTTGGCACGTGCATATTGCCTTAAGAATGTTATGAATTCAATTATTATATCTCTACCCAATGAATTATGTGACCAGTTTGTTTTAATGGACGGCAATGATCGGCACTTTCTGACTAGAGCCGTTCAAGAAGAGCTGCTAGATCAAGATAACAATAGATTTGAATGACCATCGATGTCACCTGATATGATTTCCATCGAACGCACCCAGAACTCCACAAGAACGGATCGTTGCTGCTTCAGAGGAATGTGAAAATTTATCTCCAAACCTGTGGATGCTGTCATAAGAAGCAGAGGTTCCAACACCCAACATTAACTTGACTTGTTTAGTTATGATAAGTTTTATGAAATCCTTGATATACATGTCCCTTTATATAAAAATTTCAAACATACTTATCCCACTTGGTATACAAGTGAAATCATAAAACTTATTTAACACAAAGCAAGGGTACATAAGAAGCTGAAGCAAAGTAGTAATAATACTAGTTATACGGAATTTAGTAAATTAAGACAATTAATTAAACGCAAAATAAAAGAAGCATATACAGTGTACTTGGATAACAAACAAACTAGTTTAAAAGATAACCCTACATACTTCTGGTCATTTGTAAATAAGAAAAACAAGTCTTCTAGAATTCCAGGAAATATGTCATACAATAATAAAGCACTAAACAATCCTCAATCAATTTTAAATGCATTCCGGGCATATTTTGAAAGTGTATTCTCCCCTCCCAAAATTCAAAACGATCCTGTAGATATAAATTTAAATATTCATTCTAATACTTTGTCAGTTATTAGCTGCGAATTTATTACTGAAACAGAAATTCTAATTGCAGGAAAAAAATTAAAAAACAAGTTCACTTCTGGTGCCGATAAAATACCATCCTTTCTAATAAAAGATTGTTTGCGGGTCTTACTACGTCCGTTACAAATTATTTTCAACTTGATCCTAAAGACATCCATATTTCCGGATACCTGGAAAGTAGCTAAAGTTTGTCCTATTTACAAGGCTCAAGATCAGAAAGATGTCACTAATTATAGACCTATATGTATACTGAACAATTTTGCCAAAGTTTTCGAGACCGTGCTTTATCGTCGGATATACCAATCAGTTAAGAATATAATATCTACTCAACAGCATGGATTTATGAATTCTAGATCAACAGTTAGCAACTTAGCTATATTTAGTCAATATCTTTGTGAAAAATTAGATAATAGAGGACAGGTGGACGTAGTCTATACGGACTTCTCGAAAGCTTTTGACAAAGTGAGTCATTCCAGACTTCTACGTAAATTAACTTGTTTGGTTTTCAGTGATAACTATCTGGGACTTATAAGATCTTACTTGGACCAACGTAAACAATATGTATTTTACAATGGTTATTGTTCAGACGTTTATCTTGCAACAAGTGGAGTTCCCCAAGGATCAAACTTAGGACCACTATTATTTTTATTATTCATAAACGATTTATGCAATGTTTTAGAATGTAACAAATTACTGTTTGCGGATGATTTAAAAATATATATGTCGATCTCTTCCCCAGAGGACTGCATTAAATTACAAATGCAGATTGATATGTTGCAAGACTGGTGTCTGAAGAATCAACTGTATTTGAATATATCTAAATGTAAGATAGTAACGTATTGTCGTAAGAATACACCGGTGAAACATCCATACTCAATTAACTATATTGTACTAGAGCGCACGAATACAATCAAAGATCTAGGAGTCCATTTTGACAATCAACTTAAGTTTAATGATCATATTAATATCACCGTTAATTCTGCTTATCGTACTTATGGTTTTATATATAGAAACTGTAGAAATTTTGACAACCCTTCGGCACTATCTGCCTTATACATTAGCCTAGTAAGGTCAAAATTGGAGTACGGAGGCATCATTTGGAACCCAATATACACACAATATGCAGATGGTATTGAGAAAGTGCAGAAAAAGTTCTTAAAATTCCTAAACTTTAAAGTAACTGGACACTATCCACCAAGAGGAAGCAACTATCTGAACTTGCTTCATAGGTTTGGCTTTGTCTCGTTGGCTAATCGTAGATGTCAAGCATCAGTTACATTTCTACATAAATTGTTGAAAGGTAATGTGGATTGTCCACAACTACTATCTCAAATTAATATTTTAGTCCCTAGATTGAATTCGAGACGAAGTGATACATTTTTATGTAAAAACACCTAAAACCAATATATTATTAAAATCACCTTTGAATTTAATGTGCAGAAATGCAAACAAGATATCCAATATTTGTGACATTTTTACATGCAACGTACATGATTTGAGAAAGGCTTGTCGTATTACATTTAATTAATATCTCATATTAAGAAAAAAGTTCTTTCACTAATTTACATTTTGAGTCAAGCAGATATTTCTTAGTATGTTATTATCATCATTATCTTACTCTTATTAAATTATTATCATCATTATTTTACTCTTATTAAATTACTGCAACCAGAAAATATTATTGTTTTTTATCTTGTTTATACTTATTGTTATTAGGTCTGTTTATTATTACGACACTACTGTCATCATAATTATATTATTATCTATTTTACTATGTATGCTTTTTATATTTTTATTTTAATTTAACTTTTCTATATTGTTAATATTTTTCTATTCGTATTTTAAATTAAGATTTATTTATTTTTCTTCTTTAATTTACTATTTTATTGTAGAATTATTTCATTGTAAAATTGCTCTGTAAATGGGAAACTGTTGGGCAATAAACGCTATTATTATTATTATTATTATTATTATTATTATTATTATTATTATTATTATTATTATTATCTCTAAGAAAATTTAATTTAAAATGATTTATTAATTTTGGCAGAACTGTTTTAATTTAATTGTTACATTTTAATTTTTACATTTTTTTATGATTGAATACTGACATTCAAAATTATTTAAACTATTAACGATATATCTTATACTTATGTGGTGCAAAACTTTTAGTCATTATAAGAATGAGATTTAATGACAAAAAGTTTAATGACCAGAGTTTAGTATTTCCACTAATATGAGATATAATGCATTTGTAAAAATTTCTATCTAAATTAAATCTTCATGTTGCCATGTGTATACTTTAGTCTTGCGTTATAAAACGCTAAAATTAAAACAACAAACGACTATTTCGAGCGTATGTTTAACTCCTATTGTAACTTTTATTTAATTTGTCCACTACTTTACCAATGCATTGTATATTAATAGTTTTTAGGGAGAGTCGGCTCCATGATATTTTATGAAGCATTTGCATCTGTCCGCTGTTAACAGACTTCGCTCTAGTGCAATAAATCGTTAAAGAGATACAAAGCATGTATTGGTGGAAAAGTAGTTCGACATCATGGAATGAAATGGAGACAATTGTTCGACCGCATTTAGTATCATCCGAGGAAGTCATAAGTAACACTTTTAGGTATTTCCTCAATTTGCCAGAATTTGGCGAATGTCGTTTCCAAAGTACAAAGAACATAATTCAATGTTAGAGCGCAAATACTAGGTAATACAAGAGCTTCAATGGAGAATACAGGAATTGTTTAATGTATTTGTATTACTGAAATTCCTATAAGCATCCAAATTCTCAACATAAGCAGTACATAGTACAAAGATGCTGATTGTCTTTTGCCTAGTTGCAGCTTTGTGAGTTAGTAATACTAGTGCAAGAAGCCCTTTAGTTAGCAAAGCATTGTTCATTTAGCCCTAGCATAAAATCAGAATGTGCAATTCTAAATCCGCATTTAATGAGAACAATGAATACTCTTTGTGTTAATTAATATAGTTACTTTGCTAACTATTGTTCCTTGCAGATCTTCTATTGGTAAAAGTTTGCTAGTACAGTTGGTGGGATAATCTAATCTGGCGGTTGTAAGAAGGGAATTTCTGTAACAGTCGTCTTTAGTTAAAAACATCTAAATCTCCGGTGTATGATCTCTCTAGAAGTACGGTGGTTATCAACTAGACTTTAATGAACAACATATGCTCTACTTTATATAAAAAAATTATGGTATAAAAACCAATAGAGTGAATATATGAGAAAATTTTCTTATAATTTATTAACAAATTAAAGTTCATTTTGATGAAATTCTGATAGAAAGAATATGTTACCAGCTATTAATTAGTTCAAACAGAGACTTGAACAGACTTCTGAATCATATGCAGGCTAAACCTGATTTAAGCCCATATCTTTCATCTATTGACATAAATGGTAAATAAATGACAAATATTCATTACTAAACCAAAATATGTTCCTGCTGAATATTATTAAATATGACAACCACCTCAAGTTTCTTCAAATGCTTCAAAGTTGACTTTTTTCATTTATTTATTATAAAACCACATATCAATTGATATCCAATTAACATAAAAATTAAAAATAATTAATAGCAAAATTCTAAGTAATCAAGCATATAAAATCCAAATAAAAATGTAAAGAAATTTATAGAATTATTCAACTTATCAAATTATGTAAATGCATCAATCATACAATTCATAACAAATTAGCAAATCTAAATTAAGCACAGAAATTTATTAAATTTTATATAAAGATATATTCTGTCAGTCAATTGTTTCGAAGCAACTAATTTCTCAGCAATTTGGTGAGATTAACAGAAATTACTCCCATAAGGAAATTTTCAAACATGTTACTGATAAGTGGTTCGAAAAACTAAATAATAGCCTGGGAAAAAGAAATATAAAGATAAGGGTGATTTTTTTCAACTTTTTATTTTTTTTCGGTCCCACCATGAAATTTGGTTGGAAAGCCCCAAACAAATTCCCTCAAAGTTTAAGACCTTAATATTAATATTAAGTGCTCGATCAAGACATGTAAAGATTTCCCATTAAAAATACACAAAAACTGTGAATTATTTTTTTCTTTCTATAGCTCAGCGGCATTTCATGTCATCGTTATGACTGTGTGCAGATATTTTTCAGAATTGAACGCTCTACAAAAGTGTCCATTGCGGCCAAGTCGTAACTCACACCGGCGAAGTAGTACGGACCACTAAACCTGATTTTTTCAGGAAATTAGCATCTCTTCCCAATTATCTCGTAATTGACCAGAGCTACAGGAAAGAGGTAAATAAGGAAGTTCAATTTCCTTTAAAAAAAGGTCCTATAAACCGGATCGCCAAGATCAATATTAAGCGAGATATTAATCCTTAAATCGAATCATTTTCGCCAATAAGTGATTCAAACGTATTAAATAAAAATCACAGAAAAATCAATTCAAGGCTTAATATCTTGCTAAATAATGATCTTAGCGATTCGGTTCATAGGTCCTTTTTTGTAGGAAGTTGAATATCCTACAACTTTTCAACATTTTTCTTATAGATCTTGTCATTTTTGAGATATTTGCGAAAACATGTGAATTTCGTTAAGAATCAGGTTCGGTAACCCGTACTACCTCGCCGGTGTGACTTACGACTTGGCCGCAATGGGTATTTTTGTTGAGCGTTCAATTCTGAAAAATATCTGTCTATAGTCAAAGCCATGCCATGAAATGCCGCTGAGTTACAGAAATAAAAAATCAGAGTGTTTGTATATTTTCAATGGGAAATCTTTACATGTCTTGGTCGAGCACTTAATATTAATAGTAAGGTCTTAAACTTTGAATGAATTTTTGTTTGAACCATTCCAACCAAATTTTATGGTGGGTACCGGAAAAAATAAATAAAAAGTCTAAAAAAATCAAGAGAGGTTAATAACAACTTTTAATAAGAAATTAGAAAATCGAGTAACCACTATGGATAATAAAGAACAAACTTTGATTACGACCATGGAAGGCGAACAATGTCAAAATACCAATATTGTAAACTATATCCAGAATGGAAATTGAATTTATGCTAATGAAATAGGCATCTGATGGCTTCAGATATTAATGCTTTCCTAGTTACTAAAAGGTTCCACTAATGTCTAAAACAATCTTGTCAATTTCACAATATTAAAATCTGTATAAGACAAGTGCTGATACTGTAAGGGTCAACAGTCAAAAAGTCTTTTTTGGAGTGTAACCAAATTTCGCAATCGATCTCTTTTCTTCCACCATTAACTGAATCTGAATCGGCTTCTCTTCAAGAAAATTCTTTAAATACATTGCAACGAGGTCCAATTTAATGAAGGCTATAATGAAGATTGACGTTTCATTCCTATTTTTTTGACGTTTTTGGTGTTTTTACATTTTCAATGTTTTGGCATTTTTGTCTTTTTTACTTTTCATTGCATTTACGTTGACATTGACATTATTAATTATTTTTTTATAGTTTTAGGTTTTTGCCACAATAAATTTGAAAATTTTGACTAACTTTATATTGTGGTGTTTGGTGTATTTTAAGGGTAAAAACGGTGTATCTCGATTTCCGGCAAAACTATAAGTCCTATTGAAGAAAGTTAAATGGCATAGTTGTAGGTAATTAATTTATATGACAAATACAAAAAACTAAGATTTTTGTTTTTAATTTTTATCTTTAGAAAAAAATCTTTTTCGCGAAATTTGGTGTAAATTTACATTTTTATTGTCTTCTAAATCTACCTCAATAAATATAAAGCCATTGACAACGAAGTCAGAATAGACTTTGAACCGTTTGGTATTCCTGCAATATACGTCGTTTTATTTCTATTGTGGTGTTATTGCCCAAAAAACATAAAAGTTACATTTTATATCCCAAACACACTGTACTTTTTTTTATTTAAAATATTTATTTTGACTTAATATCGAAAAAGAACTTTAATTTTCAATCGAAAATTCTCACGTCAAAATATCTGCTTCTTTAAAAATATTTAGTAAGACATATTTTGAGAAAGTTATAGAATGTTCTTAATTATATGTGTTGATGCCTATTTATTGCAATTTAAGATTATACATACATACCTGAGTGACCGACGGAAAATTGTAGCCCATCAAAAGGTATTTTATAGAGAACTGAGGAAGGGACTAGAAGGGTCTGGGCATTAATATTTAATTTTCGGATTCGAGTTTCTTTTGTTTCTTTGCATTTTCAAATAACATTTACCATAGTAATGTATATATTAAAAAACAGATATTTTGACGTGAGAATATTCCATTGAAAATTAGGGTGCTTTTTCGATATTAAGTCAAAATAAGGTGAAAAAAAAATTTAAATCTAAAAAACTACAGTGTATTTGGGACATGAAAAAGTAAATTTTCACCAAATATCGTGAAAAAATCAATTTTTTAAGAAAATTTAAAAATACAAAACCAAAAACTTGGTTTTTGAATTTTTCACATAAATTTTGAGGTTATATGAAAAAAGTGTAAAAACAAAAGTTGTAGATATTTTTTACCTACACCTATGCCATTTAACTTTTTTCTATAGGACTTTTGCCCGAAATCGAGATAAACCGTTTTTTACCCTTAAAACCCCACCCTTTCCTCCTTCCCGACCTCAGATCGCCAGTAAATTAGTTTTTCTTTTATAGTTGTTGTATTCCTAATGGACTTCATCTTACAATATTTTTTTTTGGTTTAAAAAATTATCGACCATGATCTAAAGTGATTAAATTCAGTTCTAGCTATTTCACGTGGATGAGCATGTATCTTTTTTGTTCCCTAATAATTACTGACACCCATCCCCCCATTCAATCGCAAAATTTTTGTAAAATGGCTCCTCAAATCTCTATTAATTTAAGGAATTAATATTATAATTCTCATATCTGTATTATTTTCGGTTTCCGAGAAATATTAACTGCTTTCTTAAAGAATACCACACTTGCCTCCTATTGGATAACTGAATGTTCGCAAATTGATAAATCCCCCTTCTATTTATTTTAGAAGGATATGTATATCAAGATTCACACCACTATTACTTGATATTTCAGATATATTGATTCTTACTAAAACGACATTTTTCCCATTTCATATTTTCCTCATATTTTTGTTTTGTCAAAATGACAAATCATGTATTACTACTTAAAAGAGGAATCAAGTTCTTAATTCTTATGACTTCTTATTACTTTAGGTTCCGTAAAAATAGTAAAATCTTAAAATTTTAGCAAACACTTAATAATCGTTATTATTTCTTTGGGGAGAGGAATATATACACCAATTTTCATTCCTGTACCATATTTTGTTTCCCATATATTTTTTTAAATTTTTAATCAATATTTTTTTCTGGATAGGGACACTCTAATCACCTAGCGAAATATACTTTACGATACCTGTTTTCATGCCTATCAAATATACACAAAAATTCTGTGAACCCTCTTCCTAGGAGTTCGACCATAAACACCCTGGCAGGACATATTTATATATTATAAATATATTGTAATGTTATATTTTGTATAAATTTTACTTGTATTTAAGAATTTATTAAATAATGTTAAAAATTTTGCTTCCTTATCTTTTGATGACTCTTTTTGTCTTTTCTCAGGTCTTCGGTCCTGGGTTTAATATATCTATTTAATTCAATTGTTTATTCACTTATAACAAATATGTGTTATTTTATTAATAATATTTAGTGGTACCTAATTTTCTCAGACTATTAATATGTTATTAGTTAATGATTGCTACAATCTTGAATCTGTGAATACAAGTTGAGATGAGAATAGTTGTCAAAATTACTTTTTTAAAATTATTTTACCAAATATTTTTTTTTCTGGATACCCTAATCACCTAGAGGTATGATATACTTTACGACCTATTCTCATACCTATCAATATATATATATATATATATATATATATATATAAATCATAAAAATCGAGGGAGTCATTTCAGAGGAGTTCGACCACTAACACCGTGACATGAGATTTTTATATATTACATTACATTAAAAGTAGTCATCATTTATTTTAATCTATTACTGAATAGAATTTAACAGATCTAAACATGATTAATGTTTTTTATTTAGGATAGTTTCCAAAATATTTTATTAACACAACATCAAAGGGTAAAAAATTCATTCATAACTAATTATGATTTTATTGGACCAGTGAAAATAAGTCCTAGAATAACAATCTATATACCTACTTACAACAATATAAATACCTACTTCCATATATACAATTTTTGATTGATAGGCAACTGCCATTATAATATCTAATATAATAATAATGAGTATTTGAGCTAATAATTAAACCTACGTGCTCAGATTTTACTGCTTATTTCAAGTGCACGAATAATAATAATTTTCCAACTTGATAAAAGAAAACTTATGATGCTGTTAAAGTTGATATTATGAGGCTTGTATGGGTGAGATTTTAATTAAACTTATTTAAAATTATTGTGTGTTTGGTTTATAAAACTTTTAATTAAATTTAGCGGGTCGCGAAGTTCAGATGAGCTGAATAATAAGGTAATTTAGAAAAGGAATGTATGGCGTTTAATTGTTTACCTTAATTAATAAAAAAATAATTGCACTACGTGTAAAAGTGATAGGTAGTGTCATGAAACGACTTTTTAGACATAACAAAGCTTTTTTCTTTTAAAGTTCTAAATTGGTTTTCTGCCCTAGAGCATTTTTATAATGTTAATTTAGTTAAGACAGAAGTTAAAACCTTTTTTTTCTATACAAGATTGCATGTTCCAGATTTACTAAAGCCTTTATTATATTATTATGCTACCTATTGACATATTTGTTAAATTATTAAATAGAAATAATTCGTTTAAGTAGGTTTTAATTTTCCTAGTATATTTAAAGCTGATTTGATTTTAAATTAACTTACCAAAGTTACACTTTAAACATAGTTAAATGTAGTTTGAAAATGGATGACAACGCAGTTAGTAGATACATGCACTGAGAAGAAATGAAATCTCGAATGACAGCATTAAACTGCTGCAGGTGCCGTGACAGGTTCAGTTAACTTTAACAGTTTTTCGTGTGGCATTCATGACATTAATTCTTTGAGTGTCATATATAACATCAGTTGTCTACAAATAAATTTTGTAGCCAAATTGAAATTTCAAATTTAAGATTCATATATACAATACAAAAATATTATTATTGATATTAAGTCTCATTATATAACCCTTGCTTGTTGCACTTTTTCGCCTTAAACCTACTTTTATTATTAACTGTTTCAATCTTTTAAGGCGCGAGATACTGAAAAATTTGAAATATTTTTTTACAAAAAAATTAACCCACTGCAAAAAATAAAATAAATCAAAATTGAAAATATTTAAGCAAAATTACAGCACGAAAAGTATATATAGAATAGATAAGTGCCCAGTAATTAATAATATACCTCATAATAATATAAGAAATAATACACAGTTGCGAGGGACCTCACACAAAGTAATAAATACAAATAATAATAGGTGTGAATGGTGTGTATTATGTATAAATTAACTACTAAAAAACTAATGTCGTTCAACTAGACCGAATAGCACAGAAAAAAATTATTTTCAAGTTTTCATACCGGCTGAGTTAAATCTAGTGTTACAGCAAATCCAAAATCTCGAATATATCGTCTTAGGTTAACAAAGAAAAATAGTTCAGTGTCAAATAAGGGCGTAGTGAAGGAGGAAATAAAACATTTTTTAAAAAAATATAACCGACTTCTACCTATAACTAAAATGCTAAAAATAATTATAACAAAATACAACTCTAGCAAATAAATAACAAATTCAATGTTGTTAGGTACCTATCCAGAAAGTACAAAATGTAAATATTAAAAGGTGCTCATTCTGTACAAATTAATTACCTACCAATCTAGTATATTTTTGAAGCCAGTGCCTCCTTTTCGGAAGTCGGTTAAAAATAGAAAAAATAATTTGGTTATCTGTGAGTTAAACTATCATACTAAGGGTTGGCCACCTTATGGATTTGTTATGATTAATGTAAATATTAACCTACATTTTTCTAATTTTCTACCCAGATAAGCAGGGAATGAATAAATGAATTTTCTAATATTTACTTTAATATCTCAGCGTTTTAATATTATAAAACTATACACTTTTAATTCCCATAAACGAGTCTTTTTATTTGCTCCTCTATATGATCCGCTTGATTGCTATAACAATATTTATCCAGATTTCTAATTTGGCCCCGAAAATTAAGATTAGGATTTTCGTTATATTTTACCAGTAAACTTTCAAAGAGGCTCCATATTATCTATTTTATAAGTTATAGGCTCAGTAATTTCCAAAATAAAGGAGGGACTGGGTCAAATTTTGTATATTTTTAACCGACTTCCAAAAAGGAGGAGGTTATCAATTCGTCGACATCTTTTTTTATTTATGCTTAGTGATTATTAAACAACGGCTTGGGAATTTTGATTACTACAACTGCATCATAATAAGGAATATTACAGAGAGGCACCATATAATTTTCTGTAACGTGAGATTTACGGTTTTCCAGAAAATCAGAATAAACAGTAATTAAGGGACTACATTGCAATGAATTTTAATGTATATTCAATGTTTTCTTTAAAACAGATGAATCAATTTGAATATTTTAAATTGTATTCTACAAAAATATATTTTAGCTTCATAAATATCTAGCTTAAATATATAATATATGTCACAAAAGTATATTGTACAGGGTGTTTGTAACGGGTTTCATTTTGACACATTTGAAACGAAGTTTTTTTGACTTACATTCGGTTGAAATGGTAGAAATTATTCCATTAGTGTATCCAAACGAAAAATTGTTATGCTGGCGATCTTTTCTATATTGTAGGTGTGGGTGTGTGTGTGCCTGCATGAATCGAAATTCGGGAAGCAAGCAATGTGGGCAGTTGAAATATAGGGCGGAGTAAAATTACATTTATATAGTGATATTGGGTGGTCCATAAGCAGTTACATATAAAGGATGGTTGAAATATAAGTTGGAATATAATTATACTTACTCAGGGTGGTTCAAAAAATGTTGTGGGGGTGGCACATAAGTACTTGAAAGAAGTAATAATATAGTTATTCAGAGTGGAGTAAAGACATTAAAAAAGTTGTTAAATAAGCTATGCAGTAAGGATATTTAAGTTATAGGCAGGGTATAATTATAGTTATACACAAGGGCTGAAAAATTCTTAGAAGCAGCTGCGTATACAGGATGGTTTAAATATAAGGTGGCGTCGAATTATAATTATAAAAAATGTTATATAGTGAGGGACGTAAGTCCTTGCTTACACAAGGTGGTTGAAGTAAGGAGTAAAATTATATTTATTCTGGGTGTATCAAAAATTTGTTATATAAGCATAAGCAGGTAGGATATTTTTGAATTATTACATTAGAAAAATAAAAACAGTCGATAGGGTGGAGAGGATTAATACAGGGTGATTTTAAAGATATCAGGGCGGTTGCAACAGCGTGTGGAGCTGAATTATACTAGTACAGGCTGGTTCAGCAAATGATAGACAAATAAGTTATATTGGGAAACCAATAAACAGACGCATAGAATGAGATTCAGTGAGAGAGAAAGAGTGAGAGAGAGAGACAGAGAGAGAGAGAGAGAATACCTTAAAATAATCAATAAAATTATAGCTTAAACCAGATAAACAAGAAGATGTGTCAGAAAATAATGACTGATTCCACACGGGTTCTAAACGGTTCTTTTTCAAATATAAATTATTGTTAATATATTTTGAACAAAAAAAAATATAACGAGATCTTTCATTTGCTATATTACTTGATGGGCTTGAATTGATATTTTATATTTAGTTTTATCATATATATTAAGGGCAATTAGTTTCGGTGTTAAATAACATATTAACAAATTAATGTAAAAATATGAAATAAAATATATTTGTATTTGTCATATTTGATAAAGTACATAATGCTTTTGACAGTATTTAAATTTTTTCTTTTTCATTTAAATTATTTATATTTTGCCCACAAAATTAATATTAAAATATTACGATTTTCTGTTTATTTTTCCCGTAAAGTTCAAGTGGTGTCATATATTTATTTTAGTTCTTATAGTTGTGTAGATAAGGTGGAGGGAAATAGGTCAACTTTTGCATATTTTTGATAATATCGTTTAAAGAAGTTATTCCAAAACTATGAAAAAATATTTGTATCCCTCATAATGTGTCCTATCATTTAATATATTAGATTTTATTATTGTAATATACTTATTCTTTTTAAACTATTTGCCGTGCTCTATATCCCCCGTTTTTCACGAAATTTTAGGCTCAATTCAGAGATAATTGGGTGGAGAGATTTGTGGAATTTTGTAAAATTACCGCCCAAAATCAGAATTTCTTTATTTATTCATTTATTGGGTCATCAAACTATGTAGGTACTGACACCAAATTTCAACCTTCTCAATCCAATAGTTTCGTTGAAATTTGGTTGTTCAGGGCGGTCAGACCCAGCAGTGATTTTATGACGGTTTTGTAAATTGAATTCACGGTATACTAAAAGTAATAAAGTACTATAATTAACAGTGAATAAGACATTTGTGAAAATTTCTACGGTGTTCCAGGATATTGTCACCTAACCCAAGCGACATGTAGATAAATAACTCGCATAAGAATAAAAAGCAGAAAATAATAATTGAAATGAAAAAATACATACATATATATATATATATATATATATATATATATATATAAATTTAAAATCCCATACAGATTTCCAATGTTCATGCAGTTTGTCTGGAAAATTCGTGTTAGTGAATTTTATTCGCTGTCCATGTAAAATTTAAAACAAAAAACATGAAGCGCATGTAACTGATAATAGTAGGGAGCGTACAAACTTCCATTGAAAAAAAACTCAAGCAACAGTTGATAAAATTTTTAGTGACATTGGTGAACTATTCATGTATCCATTCTTGTTTTTTTTTAATCGTGCATTTATTGTCACAGTTATAATGAAAATTCACTATCACCTATTTTCAGGAGAAGCTCTGTGGAATTTGTATGGGGTTACAAATCGTTAGAGGGATAGCAGAAATTATTTATTTCAGACTTATGAACATGATTTACATTATTTGTTTTTTTAACTTAATTATTTTTTCTTATATTTTGAATAGAAGCCTTTAATATAATAATTGTGTTACATATATGTTCTTCCAAACTTTAGGTTACCTACTGTCTTATTTAAAAGTGCTAATACCTGTTGTACAATAGTTCATTAATTCTCCCCACTTCCACATACGTTAGTACTGCACAGACAAAAACGTGTCGGGTGATTTAATTAAGTAAAATCTTCGTCATGGTTTTCTGTAATTTACTATGATATCCTGTTTAGTTGTAACTACTATGGCCAAGCTGGTATAATGAAACTAAATACTTACAGATTTTCAAATAAAGATCTACATTGATCAGTTCACAAGTGCGAAACGACAGCTCTTATTTGGAACATTTATACGCGTGGATTAGATAAATAATAAAACTACAAAATAAAATTTATTTAGGGCGCAAGGAGTTAAAAACCTGTCATATGAAACATACCTTGAAACTGACAAAACCTGAATGAAGTGAGCTTCTTAAACTCTCTCTGTCTATATGTTATAGAAGTATGTCCCCGAACATGAACTTGTCACAGCTTTCAAGTAACTGATCAATATTTTGACTTGTGCTTTAATCAAACTAATGTCTACTGTCATCAATCGATAGGATCAAGTAACAAAAAATATACGAAATAAATACAAATAAGAATTTAATAAAAAACTAAAAATAGATATGGTAGAAAAATATTAAAAAAAAATGTTCCTTGATGACATCTAAATCATTAAACTATCTATATTTCTAAAAAATGTTATGTGATGTGTGAAAATGTGCAAAAGTGACTCTATTACTACTATATTATATCAATCTCTATGGAATTTATGACATGTCTTTAAAAGGATAGGTATAATGTCGGCGGGAACTTCGGTTCCTGGTAGGGTCTCCCATGCCGGTAAGGTCAGAGGGAAGGGTGTACGACGACTAAGAAGTGACTCACAGGAGAAAACCTGTCGAAAAAAATCCGAAATCCAAGGTGTCAACCGTGCCGAGGGATGGATGGCCATGCGTAGTTGGTCTAGAACGGAGCCTCTGAGATAACAGGTGACATCAAAGAGTAACGCAGCCTTAGTGGGGTAAGGGCGCTCTGCCCCACCGGACAAGCAAAACCACCCAACTCGTGGGAATAGTATAGATATAAAAGAATACAATAAAAAATCTGATGACAACAAGAGCAAAGAGCAAATGACAGACGCAACAAGGTTACGAATAGACAAATAGATAAGATAACGAGTACCCAAAGAAGAAACTCACTAGATAGTCAAACGGCATACACGAAAAAGGAAATAACAGGA
Source organism: Octodonta nipae (assembly GCA_034190945.1). NCBI lineage: Eukaryota > Metazoa > Arthropoda > Insecta > Coleoptera > Chrysomelidae > Octodonta > Octodonta nipae. Next base: position 69,757,787 of record CM067217.1, read on the forward strand.
GGTAATACGAGCTCGAGTAACGCAGGCGGTATGGCAAACAGAACGGTGATGGATCTATTGTGGGACGATGAAGAGGCAAAGTCCACAAAGAGAAGGCGTAGTCTTGCAGATGAAGACATGGCGGGACTAAAATTGGCGAAACTCGTTTCTGACAAATTAATGTTCAATAAAGTAAGAGGATACATAAATGCAATTGATACAGAAACCAGGGCACTAGGAGCGTTAATTATGACTAACACCAACACCAAGGTTGAGATTAAAGAAAAAGCAAGAAGGTTAAGAAGTATTAGCAGCGCGCTTATGACGGCCGATATGACAGCACTAATGGGAAAAGTCGAAGATTTATTTGGATCGAGGGACAGAAAGGAAGATGTATCGAAAAAAGATATGGGTACCCAAACTTCGGAGACAGTAGAAGAACACCTATAAATGGAAATCGAGAGTTATATAGACGACAATATGAACAAAGAAGACCTAGAAGAAGTACTACAAATGAGATGGCCAGAAGATATGTTTAAAGTTCAAACAGTGAAGGAAGAAATAACGAAAAGTGCGGAGGACAGGGCGTTAATAGTAGATTACATGCAAAAAGATAACAAATTAATGTCAAGAATGATAGGGGAATCGAGTAAAGTGAGAAACTATATAAGACTAAATGAACAAAAGGAATCGGAAATAATATTCAAAAAGACATTTGGGACAATAGGGATTGAGGAGCAAGAAGAAACAGAAGAGCAATATACTTTTTACGCGAACTATGCAGACGAAGACGACAGATATATTAGAAATGGAAACAAATTTAGAACGTTAGTGAACCTCAAAAAGATGTGTATCAAAAAATAAATTAAGGAGATACATATAGCCATTATTGGAACGGAAGAAAGAACGGGAAGAAATAGAAAGCTGGTACACTGCGCCTTCAATGACTATGAAGGGAAAGTAGTGCTCCATGAAAAATAGAACAAAAAAATAAAGAGAGGAATCCGGAGTACAGAGCTTTTATAATTGATGCAGGGGAACAGACATATGCAGACCTGGTGAAGCAAGTCAAAAACACATTAATCAATAAAGGGGCAGGAGACAAAATTAGAACCATTAGGCAAACTAGAAAGGGTAAAAGGAAAAGGAAATGCGGCTCCTATAGCAGAAGTGCTAAAAGGAGCACCTGCAAAGATGCGGGTAAGAAACCTGGCCGAGGAGAAAAACAAGAAGAAGGCGGTCAACATTGTCAATCTGGACATCACAACTTAAGACGGAACTGAAATGCAAGGATTTAGAAGTCAAAGCTCTTAGACCGCAAAATGGTGGTATTCAGATGGCAACTATCATAGCGGACGAAAAGACAACTGAAAAACTGTTGGAAATGAAAGAGATTAGGATAGGGCTGACAACAGGCTTAATTAAAAGGAAAAGAGAAATGCAGACATGCTTTGAATGCTGGGAAAGTGGGCACGTGGCCAGTGAATGCAAAGGGGAGGATAGAATGGGCTGGTGTAGGAACTGCTGCAAGACGGGCCACAAAGCAGCTGATTGCGGAAACAAAGAATACTGCTTTAAGTGCGAATCGAAAGGACATAGATATAATGATGGAAAATGTAGAAACAGGAAAAAACAGCAACTAAACAGAAATACTGAAGAAAGAAAAGATGCAGATTCGGATACTGCAAAGTAATCTAGGAAGATCGGCGAAAGCCCATGATGAGGCTAACGAAATAGCCCTCAAAAATAAAATAGACGTAATAGTAGCTAGCGAGCCAAACATAAGAATAATTAGAAAAAACAGAAAATGGATCGTAGACAAGCAGGAAAGCATAGCTGTCGAAATTAGGAATAGAGAGACGGGTATTGAGGAATACGAGACATATAAAGGTTTCATAGTTATTAAACATAGAGATGTCAATATAACATGTTGCTATATTTCTCCGAATATAACAATAGAAGAATACAGAAGTAGGATAGATGATATAGCACAATCACTAAGGAAATTACCACGGAACAAAATCATGGTATTGGGAGACCTCAACGCAAAATCCCCGCTATGGGGCGCTCCTAAGACGGATTATAGGGGAGGAACAATAGCCGAATTGGCTGCTACATACAATTTAGAGATATTAAATAACGGCAACCCAACTTTCGTTAGAGGTAGTACACAAACACACATAGACGTCACCATGTGTTCGAGCAACATGGTACGGCACATTAAGAAATGGGAAACCATAGACGAAAACATATTTACAGACCACAGATATATCCTGGTCCATTTACAAGAGGGGGGAAAAGCGAGAGAAATCCTTAAAACAAGAACACAATATAACATCGAAGAATATGAAAAAATGTTTAATACAATACCGGGAAAATAAACAAAGAATTGACAGAAAAAATAACGACAGAAATCAAAAAATGCTTGAAGGCCAACAAAAGGCCGATAAATAGAAACGAAAACAGAGAAATCCCATACTGGTGAACAGCTGAAATATCGGAAGCTAAAAGGAAGTGCGTAGAGATACGGCGGAAAATAAAAAAAGAAGCAAAGAAAAAGGAGGAAATGAATAGGAAAAGGAAAGAATTAGAGAAACTCATAAACGGAAGCAAGAGGAAATGCTGGGAAGAATTATGTAGACAGCTGGGGAAGGGCTTATGGGATAGCTATCCAAAAGATACAACCGACACCATTGTTGACACTTAGTACAGAGAAGAAAATAGAAATAGCAAATACCCTTTTTATAAAGACCAGAGGTGAATGGAAAGAGTGAATAAAAATATCAAGAGATTTAGTACCCGAAATAACAGAAGAAGAATTTAAAATATCAATTAAGCATATCAAGATGAAAAAAAGCACCTGGACCAGATAATCTACCGCCAGAAGTCATAAAAATAACATTTCAAAAGAACCAAGCCACAATAAGGGATATGTATAACGAATTAATAAAGAAACAGGAATTCCCTACAATCTGGAAGAAGGCTAAAGTAATATTTCTGAGGAAGGGAGCTAAACCTATGAATGAACCAACATCATATAGACCCATTTGCCTGTTGGACGTTATGGGTAAGGTATTAGAAACACTAATTAGAAACAATATAGACAAAGAGTTAGGAGATGAAAAAATTTCAGGAAGACAATTTGGGTTTCGGAAAGGGAAATCAACAGTAAAAGCAGCAAACTGGATTCGTGACAAAGCAAGGGGCACTAGAGCGGGCTGGGTGATACTCATCACTTTTGACGTTAGAAATGCATTGAATTCGGCATCATGGAAACGTATTGTTAAGGAAATGGAGAAGAAAGGGATTAGTGAATATCTAATAAGAATAATAGAGAGTTATTTCTCCAAAAGAAGTATTATACTCGGGAAAGAAAACACGTTAAAAATGAGCACAGGCGTACTAGGACCGACGTTATGGAATATATTGTACGACGATCTTCTAAATCAGAAGCTGCCAACTGGTGCAAATACGATAGCATTCGTAGACGACCTAGCACTATATATGGAAAGGCCAAACGCTGACAGACTGGTTGAAAAAGCAAATGAGGCAATAAGAATAGTAGGAGACAGGATGAAAGAGGCAAAGTTGAAATGGGCACCGGAAAAGAGCGAGGCGGTGCTACTCAAAGGTACAAAAATGCAGAAAATAAGAGAAAAAATAAAAATAGAAATAGGGCGATCTAAATATAACACCACAAAAGAGCGTAAAGTATCTCGGTATATGTATCGATCCCCAAGGTACATACGGGACACATATTGTAAATGCAGTAAGCAAAGCGGGTGATAAGTTAGCAAAACTTGGAAAAATTATGAAAAAAATAAAGGGACCATCACATGCAAAGAGACGACTGCTTTATGGATTGGTACAATCAACACTTTTGTACGGGGCACCAACATGGCACAGAGGTATGAAGATAAGAACACGATGTTAAAAATTCAAAGACAGGCGCTGCTGTGGGTAATAAGCGGATATAGAACGATCTCGTATGAGGCAACGGCAGTTATAGCCGGTATTCCTCGGATCCATCTGACGGTAGAAGAACTTAGAGAAAATTACGAAAATAAAAAATACAGTGAAAACAGGAATAATACGCTAAAAGAACGGCAAAAAGAATGGGACTTGCTAACGGGAAAAGCGGAATGGACAAAGAAACTAATACCACACAATGGGCGAGCAGCAAATATAGAAGTACAGATTACTTTATGACACAATTTTTGTCTGGGCATGGTAGTGTCAAAGCATACCTGAAAAGGATAGGGAAAATGAGGGAGAGTAACTGTGATATATGCCAAATTGAGGAGACAATGGAGGTTTTTGACTGCGAAAGATATGCAAGGAATAAAACAAGAACAGAAACAACGATTGGTGAAAGGATAACACCATCTAACGTGATATAACTAATGATAGAAAGTAAAGAGAACAAGGAAATTATATACAAATGGATAAGGGAAATTATAGAGGAAATGGAGAAAGAAGATTTAAACAGAAACCTTCATAAACTGCAGAAACAACAAGGTGGTTTTAGTAGGTGTGAGTCCCACACTAATTTGAGTGATAGACTCTAAGCTCAAATTGTCCATTATGGATTTCCACCTTCAAAAAAAAGTATAATCTGTTAACAGTATATTTTACACTGTACATTTGCAGATGAAAAATCTTTATTTAACATAAAGACCAGAAAAAAAATATAGGTACTGCTCTTTACGACCAAAAATATCCAAAAGCATTTCCAAACGTTGTTGTATTCAAAAATATGACAAATCTACTCCATCCTCAAATAGCCAAACAAAAAAAAATCCCAAGTGGTTAAACTGTTAGATAGTTCAATGGATATACAGCCAAACTTTTCAAATCTGGCCCAACAAAAAAATATGCATCTGGAAGAATATCAGGTCCAGTAGAATAAATAGTCCCATCGTGAAATATTTACAGCCCAATCCAAAAATATTTGGCTTCATACGAAAATAAAGGCCATTCCAACAAAAGAAAACCTGACTCAGTAGTAAAATATTAGGCCCTGCTGTAAAACATTAACCCCAGCCGTAAACGATACAGTCGTAAAATCCTAAAATATTACATTACTTCAAGACGATACTACATCAGATGGCTACACACTCACCTTTTAACAAAGCATTAAAATTCCGGTCTTAAAATTATCTGCCAATTGTAAAATATTTTAACTTCTAAACGATGCCAGGAAATAAACTGCTAATACAACTATATTTTACGACCAATCTAAATCTGGTGGGCTCCAACCCGTAAAGAGAAACCTCCACGTCTATCTATCTATTACTCTTATAAAATCTCAGTTTGTCTGTTTGTTTGTTCGGGCATCACGTAAGAACTACTAATCTGATTTTGCAAAATCTATTTTTATTGCAAAGCCTATAGTTTTAATTAGTAATCTGGTATAGATTTTATTACCTTACATTGACAGAAACGATAGATTTAGCGAAAAAAATACTACGATGCCCGTAACACAGAATTACACTATTGGTTCCACCGCACGCACCAAAAATTAGAAACTTGCATTAGCCTAGCTTTTATTCAAAACTTGGAAAACGCCAATGTAGTTTGATTCGATTTAAAAAAAAATCAACTGATATATCAAGCGTAATTTTACAAGGTGTTCCAGATATAGGATAAGTGAAACATAAAGCGGAATAGAATTAAATAGGTTTAAGAAATCTTTAAAAAAAGTTATATTTGGTGGACCTTAAGCAGTAGCATATGTATAATGTGGTTGAAATCAGAGGGGAGTGGAATTAGTTATACGTGGTGGGTGCTCCATAAACAGTGGCATATACCAGGTAGTTGAAAACCGGTGGAGAAGAATTACATCTATTCAAGGTGGATAAGAAAATGTTATATTATTTGGCTCATAAATAGTTGCATATAACATATGGTTGAAATAAAGGTAGGAAGAATTGTATTTATACATGGTGGATAACAATTCTTAGAAAGAAATGTGTTACTTAAGCAGTTAGGATATTTGAATTATGTTCTTATGTTATTATAATTATGAAACGGTTTAAAAAATGTTATAGGGTAGTTAAAAATATTGGTTAATATCCAAGGGTAGTTGCTTAAAAAGGACGGTTGTAATATGTGGCGGACTATAATTACAGTTATAACAGGTGGGTTTAAAAAATATTACAAAGAAATTTTATGTTCTACAAGGTGTTTCATATACAGGATGGTTGAAATATAGGGTGGAGTAGAATTATAAGTATACAGGGTGGTACAAAATTGTTATATTAGGTGGACCATAAGTAGTTACATATACAAGGTTGTTGAAATATATGGTAGAGTAGAATTATAATTATACAGGGTGGCTAAAAAAATGGTAGAAAAATGTTGTTTTACAAAGCAGAACATGAGCAGTTGCAGATATGGAGCACCTGAAATATGGGGCGAAGTAAAGTTATAGTTACACATTGTTAGAAAAAGTTTGAACTGAAGGGTGGTGCAAAAAATACGAGAAATAATTATGTCAAGTGCGAGTTGCACTCGCATACTTAGGGTTCCGTACCACCTTCAAGATTCTAATATTCCAGTTTCGGAGAAGCAGGGAATGAGTGCATTTTCTTATATTTACCCTTATATCTTTTAAAATAAGCGTTTTAAATTTATAAAAAATATATACTTTGATTTTCCACACTTAGACTTTTTATTTTATCTGCTTCAGGATTTGGTTGATTTTTATCAGAATATATATGTATTTAATTTTCTAATTTGGCCCCCAGAAATTAACATTAGAGTTTTATTTTATTAATAAACTTTCAGAGAAGTCTTTCATAATCTACTGTCTGAGTTTTGAGGATCTGTAGATTGGAAGATAAAGGGCAAAATAGTTCAAGTTTTAAATTATAAATTATTAAATCTGTTATTCAAATTATTAAAAAATACAAATAAAATATATTTTTCAAAATTTAAATAGTGTAGTGTCTAAAGTGGCGATTAGGTCGACGTTTAATATTTTTGTTAATATCTTTTAAACAAATGATTTAAAAATATGATATATTTGTAATTCACATAATGTGCCTTTTACCTGATATATTACATGCTGCATTTAAAAATTGAATCTTTATTTTCCATTTAATTGTATAATTTGTCACTAAAATTACTATGGGTGTTTTCTAATAATTTAATTTCCCTTTAATTCTATTATTTGGGGGCCAAATAATAGAATTATGGATTTTTTCATATTTTTCCTATAAAAAAATTGAGGTTTTATAGTTTGGGGAATAACGGGGAGAATGGGTAATTTTTTTAAAATATTTTTTTAATATATTTTAAAATATTCATTTTAAAAAAAATTTAAAAATATATTTGTATCCGTCATAATGAGCCCATGTGATTTTATATATTACATGACCCGTTAGAAACAATTATAATTTTTTATTTTCCATTTAATTCTATAATTTGCCCCCCAAAATTAATATTAATGGTCTCTCCTTATTTTTCCTGAAAATTTCGGGCAACGTTCTATATTTCCTATTTTTTTCAAAATTTTAGGCTAAGTAGTTTCGGAGATCAGGAGGGGGGGGGGGACGGTCGATTTATTTAGAAGTAGAGATATTCATGCAAGTTGATAAAAAAATTTGGAACAAATTGTTATATCAGGCAATTGCAGTTTTGGTGAAATATATTGGGAATTGATGGATTTATATTTATGGTTAAACATTGTGGGCCAAAAAGTGTGGCCGATAAGTAGTTGCATATACCAGGTAAATAGAGCGAGAAGTAGAATTATAGTTGAAGCGAGCGGATAAAAAAATGTTGCAATATTTGACACATACGGCGAGGTAAAATTATAGTTATACAGTGGAATTAAACAATATTACAAAAAGCTGATTTTGCTTTTTCCCTTTTAGGACCGCGTCATTTTTTCGAATTAATTCATTTATATATCTGAACCAACATAAAAACAAAGTTTTCCGACATTTCGGCCAAACTTATAAGGGGCTTTTTCAAGGGTGAGAAAATACAAATGTTACTTACTTTACGGCGAACACATTCGTTCAGTTTTTTTCTCACAAACACACTTTGAAAGTTCACTTTATTAAACTTGTCATACTGAAGCACAAATTGTAATAATTGCCCCTGAAATTTTAGGTAAAAGAAGGGTATGAGGTACTTAAAGGGATTATTAAGAATGGTTGTCATGATATTTTTGAATACATTCCTCGATTTGTGTTGAAATGTGAATGCCGGGTTGCCATATTGGCGAAAGTTCAAAACCTTTGTCTCGGTTGAAATTATTGGGATTTTTGGCGATTTCAACGACTTGTCAGAATTTTCTAGTGAAATAATAAGGAGATTTCGCCATGGCAAAGGAGCTGTCGAAGAAAATTTGGTGGCCCGATTCGTGATGATGTTCAGCTACAGCAGAGTTTGAAAGAAGGCCCGTTTTCAATTTGTGCTTCAGTGTGACAAGTTTAATAAAGTGAAGTTTCAAAGTGTGTTTGTGAGAAAAAGACTGAGCGATGTGTTCGCCGTTAGGTAAGTAACATTGGTTTTTTCTCACCCTTGAAAAAGCCCCTTATAAGTGTGGGCGAAACGTCAGAAAACTTTGTTTATATGTTGGTTCAGTAAATAAATGAAATTAATTCGAAAAAATGACGCGGTCCAAATTCGGAAAAAGCAGAATCAGCTATGACTCTGGCCGCGAAAACCTACGTTCTCAATATTAGAAAAAGTTGCATTGCATATAAGGGGTGTTTGAAATATAAGGTGGAGACAAATTATTCTTACCAGGGTGTATAGTTTTACAGCGTGGATCAAACAAAGTTATGTGGTAGACCATGAACAGTTGCATGGTGCATATGTGGAATACCTGAAATATGGGGCCAAGAAAAATTAGAGTTATACATTGTGTTTAACATAATGTTAGAAAAAGTTGCAGTCAATGGGTTGTTAAAATACAGGGTGAAGAGAAATTATACTTTAAAAGGTAGCTTAAGATTTACAGAAATAAATAATTGTTATATAGCGTAGACCATAATGAGTTGCACAGCTGAAATGTAGGCTGGAGTAAAGGTATAGTTAGGTGTTTAAAAAATGTTATATTGAGTGACAAATTAACAGCAGCATATACAGTATGGTTGCACTATAGGGTGAAGTAGAGTTACAATTATACATGGTGGTTAAAAAAATGTTGAATAAAACTGTTATTTAGGCTGAAACATAAGCATTTGCAGTTTGGCTGAAATATATTCGGGATTGGTGGATTTATTGTTACTTAGGGTGGTTCACAAAATTTAGAAAAAGAAGAAAAAGAGCAAAGAACCCCGCCCCCCCTATGTGGCTTACTTAATACCTGTACGGCCCCATAGATAGCCCATATGGTTCATAAGATATTTCTTTTTGCACAGAATTGTACATTCCATACGCGGGTGAAACCACAGGCTAATACTATTATAAAATTGTAGTTGTCTGTTTGTTTGTTTGTGCGGGCATCACATAAGAACTGCTCCATAGAATTTGCTGAATCTTTTTTTGCTGAAAAGCCTATAGCTTGACTTAGGATCTGGTATACATTTCGTCTCCCTACATTGACAGAAACGGTAGATATAGCGAAAAACCTACTACCATGTTCATTAATACACAATTAATCAATTGGTTTCACCGAATGCAGCAAATTTTAGATACTTGCATCACTTTAGCTTTTATTAAAAAATTGGAATATGTCAATGTAACATGTTGCGATTTGAAAAAAAATCAACTAATATATCTAGTGCAATTTTTAGAGGGTTTAAAAAATCTTAAATTGTGCGATAAAATTTCTAGGGTAGAATATAAGCTGTTACATATATGCAATATCTGAGACATGGGCGAAGTAAAGTATTTATACAGTGTGGTTAAATCAATATTAGAAAATGTTGCATATAAGAAGTTGTTGACATATAAGGTGGACAAAGTACCTATATTTTCCAGGGTGATTAAAAAATATCAGAAATAGGGTTATTAAGCATAGTCCATATTTACTTGCATAGATCAGATAGTTGAAATGTAGAGTGGATCAGAGTTATAGTTAAGTTTTTAAAAAATGTTATTATTGGTGCTCCCTAAGCAGATGCATTTACAACGTGATTGAAATATTTTGTTTAATAAAATTGTGGATGTACAGGATGGTTCAAAAGCTGATGGACAAATCATTTTTATAATGGTTGATTAATTAACAGCAGTATATACAAGATGGTTATAGCTATAGAAGGCATTCCAAAAAAATATTGAATTAAATTGTTATATAGTTTAGGTAAAATATGTTAGAGATTGGTGGATTTATAGTTAGACAGAGTGGTACAAAAAATTTTATAATGGGTGGCCCATAAGAAGTTGTATATATATAATGTGGTTGAGTTCGGGGGCTTAGTACAATTATAGTTTTACAGGGTGTATTAAAAAATGTTAAAAACATTTTGTTATATAGGGTAGACCATCAACAGTTGCATCCTGCTATATGGAATACCTGAAATATGGGGCGAACAAAATTATAGTTATATATTGTGTAACAAAATCTTAGAAAAAGTTGCTTATAAAGGGTGGTTAAAATATAGGGTGGAGTGATATTATACTTTACGAAGTGGCTCAAAAATTATCAGAAACTATTGTTAAATAGCGTACAGGGTGGAGTGGAATTATACTTTGGTAATTAAAAAATGTCATACTTGGTGAAAAATAAACAGCAACATATACAGGATGATTGCACTACAGTTACAGTTATATAAGGTGGTTCCAAAAATGTTGAACAAAATTGTTATATAGGGTGGCCCATAAGCACTTGCTGTTTGGGTGAGATATATTCGGGATTGGTAGATTTATAGTTATGTAAGGTGGTTTACCGAAGTTAGAAATATTTGGATAGCAGATATTCATAAGCTATATTTTTTGCAAAGAATTCTTCATTCCATATGCGGGTGAAACCGCAGGTAACGGCTAATATATTATAAATTCGCGCTCAGCGGCCACACCTGTTATCTCGAGCACAAACTGAATTAGAACGAAATTCTTATCCCCTCTTTTTATCGTCAGAGAGCGAGAGCATGAAATGATTAGCATTTTCATCCTTTCGAAAAATAGACTATAATGTACTATATTGGTATGCGAAAGAAGATGAATTATAACAAATCGAACAGATGTAACATAATTCTAAATGAAATCAGAATTTAAACTGTTTAAATTGGGTAATTATTTAAATGAGAAATATAAGGTAGAAGATATTGAACAATACAATGAGATTCGAACACCTTTTAGAAATAAACGTAAACTTCGCTGTTATGAATTTTTGATCCACTAAAGGGGTAGAGCCAGTATGTGGAAATTCGCCCAGACAAAGGATACAAGGTACTCAAGGACTACTAACACCTAAATTAGTTCAGTCAACCCATGAAAAAACAGATCCAGCTACAATGTAGTAATGGCTTAATTTTTTTTTTAAGTTACACTACATATGTAAGTACAGGAACTAACACAATTTTTTTTATCTACAAGTTGGTCTCAATTTTTTGTAATTATTATTTTGAAAATGGTCAACACTGTAACTTGAATGTACCTTGATTCTCGCAGTTTTCTTTGTCTTCTGTTCATTTGATTTCAAGTTTGATCCACGATAGCAGATATTCAAAGCCATCGTTGATATCAAATAAATTCAAGACGATGAAACTTCAAGGCAAATCATGACAGATTTTAACGGTAGAACCATTCTTCCAATTTAATTAATCTGACCTGGAGACTACTACACCGATACTCATGAAGCTAGAATGCAATTAATTAGGCCTTCCACAACAATTAACCAATGGTTATTATAATTTCTCGGTGTTAATTCAGTTTGTAAATTAAAAAGTTTAAAGTTGTTTACAAAATTGTGGATGATGAAAGCGTATAGTGACAATTGTAAAAATAAACTAGATCACGAGAAAATAGTTTTGTGTATGCACAGTAGGCCAAAGCAAACTTTCCGAAATTCAAGTCAGCAGTTGAAATCATCATTTAATTATGTTATGTAAAACTCAGACAGGTGCGGTTGCAAATGAACGATAAAAGTAATTGAATAATAGCTTAAAGATATTATTACTTATTGAGGTGTATTTTGTCTGTTTTCATTAGACACCAAATGTATATATACATCTACACGCGTCACTACCTAACGAAACAACAAAAAGCAATGAACACAAAATTATCCAGAATCTATTAGTACGTTTATTATAGAATTGAGAAATGGCTACAATCACGGTTTTGCATATCTAATTAGATTTGGGTGGAAAACAAAATAAGTAATTCTGGGTTCTATTATAATGATTTGAAATAATTAAAATAATTAACTAAATATATATATATATATATATATATATATATATATATATATATATATATATATATATATATATATATATATATATGTTATATAAGTTTATAACATGAACTTTGGGTGAACTTATGTAGCAACTGTATTTCATCGTTCCCAGCTGACTCAGCGAACACGTGCAGTGTCAGATTACAGCCCCGCCGAGCATCCGTGGGAATCGCCGTGTCGGCAGTGCCGATTCAGCATTCATTAGGTTATATATTGTAAAATCTCTCTTGTTTGTTATTCATTATTACTCAGTCTGTAGTTAGTTATTATTGTCATTATTTCAACTTTGTATTTTGTATTTTAAAAAGTTATAATTTTGTTAAAGTTAATAAAAATCTTTTTTAAAAAGTTTAATTTGAGAAGTGTGATATAACAAATTGGCGCAGTCAGTAGGATCCGTCAACGTTACTAGAACACGAGCTTACTTCTAACTGGTAGCGGCGGATTCCTATCCCTCAACGGAGCAAAGAACCTGGAAGAAGTCCCAACTGGATAAAAAGGAGAACACGGATCTTCCAATGTTCCTGTTGATGTGAGTAGTAGTGAATCGTCTAACGTTTAAGGTTTTAAAGAATTTATTTGATTGATTTATTTGATTATTTGATATTTAATTTGATTTGATTAATTGATTGATAATTTGATTTATTTGATTATCTTGATTTGAATAGAGATATTATTTGATTATTTGAATTGAAATATTTATTTGAGATATTTTGATTTACGTTTACATATTTATTTTATTATTTTATTCTTTACCGTTCTATTATCCAAAATATCGTTTATTCCCCATTTATATACATTCACTTAATAATTTTTATACTATATTTTATTTGAAACCCATTTTACAATCCCTCGTTTATTTTATTTTTATTATTTTTCAACTTGTGTATACTTTTAATTCTGACACATCGAAATGGCACAAGCAACAAATAATGTACTTTCTGATGAAACCGAGAAGTACCGGTTATCGGAAATATTTTCTATCATTCCGGAATTTGAAGGCGACCAGATCTCCTTGGCTACCTTCATACACGCATGTAATGGTGCGTACAATATATCGACTGCAGATCAAAAATATCTGCTAGTCATTCATATTAAAAATAAACTTAGGGGCAAAGCGGCTCAGTTGGTCAACTCGAGAAACCCCGCTTCATATTTAGAAATCAAACAGCTTTTAACGCTACATTTTGGAGATTCACGTGATCTGTCGTCTTTGATTCACGATCTCCAACGCTTGAAACAACTTGCAAACGAGTCCCCTCTGACCTTCTATAATAGGCTCCAGGTTTTGAGTGCGAAAATGCACTCATGCATTCAAAAAGCGTCTGGACTAAGTAACGAACAAAAAGACGCTCAGACAACCCTTGTAGATACGATGGTTCTGAATACACTTCTTACAGGATTAGAACCACGTCTAGGCCAAATAATTCGTGCCAGCAATCCCAAAGACCTTCTGGAGGCACACTCTCGAATCAGACAAGAACTTCAGTTGTCATATTTTGAAGAGCAAAAAATTCACAAATCTGCTCCTCCTAAACCCACATTTCAGGTCCGAAAACCCATTCAACCACCGAAATGTTTAAATTGTGGTAGATTAGGCCACATTGCAGTAGATTGTCGGTTGCGGCAGCAAAACAACCCTCAATCTTACAACCAAAATTTTAGACCTAATTTTCCAGGGCCAAATCAATTTTCGAGGCCAAATCCACCCCCAAATAATCCCAACCATCAAGGTCCACCATTTCGACCGACAAATTTCCAAAGACCCCCGTTTAAACCAAATCAATTCCGACCGTCTGTAATACAGACAAACCCTCACTATCGTCCAGAAAGGACACATCATTTCAATGAACACCTGAATACTGATTATCAAGAATATTCAGTAAGCGACTACGGCTATAATACTGAAAATAGCCCATACATTTATAACGATTTCAGTCAAAATCCTGTCGATTATGAAATTGAACAAACTCCAGACGATAATTTCGTTACAACTTTGAACAGTCACGAATACCAGGATTTTCTAGCTCTCCCGAGCCTAGATCAACCCCCGGATTCAAGAACTACCATTTCCGAAGTCGAAACCCAAATCCAGAATTTGAATCTGAAAGATTTCAACCCAAATGCGAATTTCCCGGAACAAGCATTTCTCTAAGTCCTCTTTTAACGGTAAACTCTAAAAATCTTTATTACAATCACGATGCTTCCGAAAAATTTAAACTTCTCATCGATACCGGAGCTGGTATCTCCATTTTTAAAGAAAACACCGTTAAGAATTTCCGTCAAAGATTTCCCGAAAAAGTGACAATCCAAGGTATTACGCACGAGAAAATCCCTATTTCTGAATCAACTCTTATTCCATTTGCCATAGGTAACCCTCATAAGGTTTTTATCTACAATCTAGATATTGAGTTTGATGGAATATTAGGTCTTGATTTTCTTGAGCATTACGAATGTATTGTTGACTTAAAATCAAAACAATTAATTACGAACTTCAAAACTATTCCTCTACATAAAGTCCCCGATCACGGTCAACCTAAAACACAACCGACAGACATTCCCAATACTAAAATGCCAACTTGTACTTATAACAATCTAATAAGTATCCAGGCACGTACCGAACAAATTTTCAAACTAAAATGTGAACTTTCAAACACCGACGCAATTTTACCGACACAAGTAATTGACAAAGTACGACTTCCCAACGCAGTTGTACGCGTTGATTCAAAGGGAGAATTTCTGACCTCAATAATAAACGCGAACGCCATGCCTAAAACTGTTAATTTTTCCGATCTTCACTTAGAACCCCTTGACCAAACACACCCCCTTTTAAACATGAATACACACGATTACTCTGAACCTATAAACTTGGACAGAAACTTAGCTATCAGGGAACAAATTCGTACAGAACACCTTAATGACGAAGAGCGAGAACTTATCACGAACCTCTGTTTAGAATTCGAAGATATTTTCTATCTTGAAGGCGATGTTTTGTCTTTTACCAACGCAGTAAAACATTCAATTGACACCAATAATGCCAAGCCCGTTTACACAAAATCTTACAGATATCCTCAAGTCCATAAGGAGGAAGTCAAAACCCAAATTTCCAAAATGCTTGATCAAGGCATTATCAGACACTCTTCTTCTCCTTGGTCCTCCCCCGTATGGGTCGTCCCTAAGAAACTCGATGCTTCTGGTAAGCAAAAGTGGCGAGTTGTTATCGACTATAGGAAGTTAAACGAACTAACTGTAGACGATAAATATCCTCTGCCCAACATTTCTGATCTCCTCGATCAACTTGGTAAGTGTCAATACTTTTCGACACTGGATCTCGCTTCCGGGTTCCACCAGTTGGAAATCCTTGAGGAAGACATTCCCAAGACCGGTTTCTCTGTTGACAATGGCCATTACGAATTCGTTCGTATGCCATTTGGTTTGAAAAATGCACCTTCTACTTTTCAGAGGGTCATGGACAACATTCTTCTGGGCATCCAGAATGAACGTTGCCTTGTTTACATGGATGACATTATCGTTTATTCACCAACCATCCATGAGCATATGTCCCGTTTGACAGAAGTCTTTAAGCGTCTTAGACAGTCAAACTTGAAAATTCAACCTGACAAGTGTGAGTTTCTCCGCAAGGAAGTTGCTTACCTAGGTCATCTGATCACCCAAGAAGGAGTAAAACCAAACCCTTCAAAGGTTGAATGCATTCAGAATTTTCCTCAACCCCAAACTCCTAAAGATGTTAAATCTTTTCTTGGTCTCGCCGGTTATTACCGACGTTTTATCCCCAATTTCGCCAAGATCTCAAAGCCCCTAACGAAACTCCTGCAGAAAGACGTCAAATTCATCTTCGACGCAGATTGCAAGTCTTCCTTCAAAGAACTGAAGCAAGCCCTTGTATCTGACCCTATCTTGATCTACCCAAATTTCGAAGAACCATTCCTGCTCACTACTGATGCTAGTGCTTTTGCAATTGGAGCGGTTCTCTCACAAGGCCCCGTAGGAAAAGATCTTCCTATAGCATATGCTTCCCGTACACTCTGCGCTGCAGAAACTCGATATTCCACTATCGAACGGGAACTGCTAGCCATTGTTTGGGCGGTCAAGCACTACAGACCGTATCTTTTTGGGAGAAAGTTTACACTCCTGTGTGATCACCGTCCGCTTACTTGGCTCTTTTCGATCAAAGACCCTGGCAGTCGTCTAGCCAGATGGCGCCTCAAACTAGAGGAGTATAACTATAAAATCGAATACAAGCCCGGCAAGGTAAACTTGAACGCAGACGCTCTTTCCCGTATCAAAATTAATCACTTCAAACAATGCACCGACTTTCTTTCAAAGATAAAAATTTTCGCAAATAACGAAACCGACCCAAAACAACCCGATCCAGGTACTAGTCACGATAACTCCGACGACTCCGACAATGATCAAGAACGCGATGATCATGACGAACGCATGACAACAGAATTTAATAGATTTGTTCAATTGTATAAAACCGAGTCGATAATCGACTATTCAAAAATAGAAATTTCTAACGCCCAACTTCTAGACAAATCTCACAAACGAATAGTCACTTTCTTCTGGCAAAATAAACTCAATGACTTGCATGACAAAATCATCGAAGATATTTTCGAAGAAGACCCAAACTTCACTACTGACACTCTAAACGTTCTAGCCAGCAAAACTGTAAGGCATAGAAAATATTTAATTGTCCCTTTACCCTTTGATCCTGGAACAGTTGTTGCACATCTTTTCAACATTCTCTATAACAACCAAGACCAGTTCGACGAATCCGAAACTTTTTGCATTGAAAACAACGTAGAACTACCGATTCTTGAAACACTATCCTTTATACTTGCAGACAAAGACGTAAAACTTAAAATTTGTCAAAATATTGTGACAACCCCTTCTCAAGACGAGATTCCCGTTATACTGCAGCAGTACCACTGCGGCAAAAATAACCTTCATCGTGGAATTAACGAGACCATCCGACGCATAAAAGAAAAGTATAATTGGACTGGACTAATCAAAAGTGTAGAGCAATTTATTAAGTCCTGCGAAACTTGCCAAAAGGTAAAGTTCTGTAGAAAAAAACTTAAGTGCTCCTTTTGTCATAACTGAAACACCAAAAACGCCCTTCGAACGTATCAACATTGATATTTTCGAATATCCAACCAGAAACTACGCACTGACTATTAGGGATGAACTCACCAAATTTACTCAGGCTTACCCAATTGGTGACAAAACAGCTAAAACTGTAGTAAACACCCTCCTAATATTCTTCCAACATTACGGTACACCTCTTCGCATCCATTGTGATTATGGACGTGAATTTGATAACACTCTCATAAGGGACCTGTGCGAACTATATGACATAAAACTATCCTTTTCAAGTGTCCACCGTCCCGAATCAAATGGTTCTATCGAAAGGTTTCACGCGACTTTAGCGGAAATGATAAGGGCAAATACAGCTGAACATCCGGATGAACATCCATTCAACGTCCTCCCCTACGCAGTTATCTGCTACAACAATACTAAAAACAAGACTACCGGTTTCACGCCCTATGAACTTATCTTTGGGCATACTTCTAGTAGACCCCCCGAAACAATATACGATCAGGAAAAACTCATTTCCAAATATGTTAGGGACCTTAACAACAGAATGAACTACTATTATAGACTTGCCCGCGCTAAAACCGACCAACAAAAACAAAAATCTAAAGTTAGATTTGACAAACATGTTTCGACTAACCAACCAGAATACAAAGTAGGCGACAAAGTTTACGTGAAAGAATCTCAGATTAAAAGCAAATCTGAAAACAAATTCAATGGACCTTTTGAAATTACCGCGATTAGAAAAAACTCTGCCACGGTTATAAACTTACAGACTAACCAAATCAGTAAAATTAACTTTGACAGACTAAAACCATATTTTGAATGAATCCCTTCTTTTCAGATTCTGTGGACTGTTTTCAGTCGTGAACCTCCAACAATACTCTCTTACACCCGTTAACAATACAATAGGAGTTTTCTTCCATGAAGAAGGCACACTTAAAATTTCAAACGACAAATGGACACTTCTTGTCTTCAAAGACCTCAGCCCTTTCAGAGGTGCTATTTCAAATAACGACGCCATACTAAACCGAATTTTAGAGACAATTAACGAAAACACAACTAATACAAAATCATTTAAACCAAAAATACAAACACATGTTAGCCTCTTGAAACAAATTTCTAAATCCGTTAACTCTAAATATACAGACATCTTCGCTGACACTCAAACTTATCCTACTAACAGAAAAAAACGCGGACTTATTAACGGACTGGGATCAGTTTGGAAAGCTATTTCAGGAAACTTAGACGCAACAGATGGTGAATACATAAATGACTTTATAACTAAAATTACTAAAGACCAACACCAAATGCAAGACTTAGTAAAGAAACAAATATCTGTAACAACCTCAGTCATTACAAGCCTCAACAAAACTTTACAAAAATTTCAATCCGAGGAGAAATTATTCTCGAATAACATTGAAAAAATAAGGCAGTCAATTTTATACATTTCAAATGATCTTGATTTTCATGAATTTCAAATCAATATCTTGGATCTGTGTGAAAGCCTAATGGAGAGTTACATATTTATCGAAAACACTCTCGATGATGTTTTAACTGCAGTCTCTTTCGCCCGCTTAAAAATTTTACATAGTTCGATCATAACCCCAGTAGATTTGGTCGATTCCCTTCAAAAGATTTCTCAGTCACTACATGAAAATAATTTACCACTTCCTATTTACAGTTCAAATGTTGCTCAGTACATTGATTTGATAGAATTGGAAGCTTTTCAAATCAACACTAAAATCATTTTTGTACTCAAAATTCCTTTAGTTGATCCTGAGATTTACACCCTTTACCACCTTTATCCGATCCCAATTTTGGATGATCGAACAGGGTTTCATCATATACTTTCAATAAAGACAAAATTTATCGCGAGAGACGACGATTCGTTATTATACATATCCTTCGAAGACCTGGGTGACTGCAAGCCTTTAACTAAACATCATAAGATTTGTTCCAAAGCTATATCACATCCAATAGACAAAGATGCCATCTGCGAAAGTCAGCTTCTCAGACAGCCAGCCACATTCCCAGCAACCTGCAAAACTTCTATATTCTATGCGGAAGAATATAATATACAAGAGATCGACATAAACCTCTGGTTGATCTCAATCTCCAGACCACTACCTATAGCCATCAAATGTAAGGGACAAGATGTCGTAACGCAGACCATCACGACAAATTCGCTGTTGCAAATCAAGTCCGATTGCAATGCCTTTATTGACAACATCAGGGTACATGCTACGAGAACGTCAAAGAACATCCAGAACATCACCTTCAGAAATCATCCAGTGAACATCCCGTATAGCTGCTGTGACGGCATGCCAGTCGCAAATCAACTTCCAAAATTAAAACCCCTACAATTGCAGGATTTAGATGTAACAGATCTAAATGTTGCCAACCATAAGCTTGCCCAATATTCAATGGAATTGGAAAAGCTCATGAATCAACCACCATTGGAGAAGCATACATCATGGCTCACAATTACCACAATCACATTAACAGTAATTGTGATTATGTTCCTTTGTATCAAACCAATCAAGAGAAGGTTCAGAAAAACCACTAAGTCCAGCCTCGATGCCAAGTCAGCTCCACTTCCAGGCCCATCAAAGCCTAAGTCCACGGGAAAGCTGCACAGCCTCCTAGATCCAGCCCAATGTATGGAACTTCAGAACTTCCCCTAAAAGTTGATGATATACCATCAACTTTTTTATATGGATGGGAGTTGTTATATAAGTTTATAACATGAACTTTGGGTGAAACTTATGTAGCAACTGTATTTCATCGTTCCCAGCTGACTCAGCGAACACGTGCAGTGTCAGATTACAGCCCCGCCGAGCATCCGTGGGAATCGCCGTGTCGGCAGTGCCGATTCAGCATTCATTAGGTTATATATTGTAAAATCTCTCTTGTTTGTTATTCATTATTACTCAGTCTGTAGTTAGTTATTATTGTCATTATTTCAACTTTGTATTTGTATTTTAAAAAGTTATAATTTTGTTAAAGTTAATAAAAATCTTTTTTAAAAAGTTTAATTTGAGAAGTGTGATATAACATATATATATATATATATATATATATATATATATATATATATATATATATATAGTGAGGTAACCGATAAATTCATTCTCTAGGTAATTATAAATATAAACGAAAAATTCTGAAACAGGTCAATTTGTATATAAGTAAATACACTTTTTGAATAAAATTATTCATCTGCCCCTTCAACTCCCTAAGGGTAATAACTACCTCTAAATAAAATTTAAAAAATGATATTGCGATATTCCAGAAAAAGTAATTTTATTTTTTACGAATAAGTAGCCCTCGAGTTAAATACAGTTCATGATTTACCTGTAAATTAGTTACCTTTTTGCCAAAAAAGTAAAATCAGGTCTTCTTCTGAAATTTAAGATCTATTTAAAATTTATTTTACTTCGCTAGAAGTCGTTAACAATGTTTATTTATTAATCGTTTTGTAGTTCGAATAAATTTCGTCCTACAAAACAAAGAGATTGGCAACGACTCCAGAGTTGGTATGAAACGTCTCCAAAGACAGATAAGTATCACATAAGATACAAAACACTATTTATATACCGGAATGCTGGTTGATAATTTTGTAGATATCTCTGTCTCCGAATAACCGTGAGGAAGAATTTCTGTACGGACAGCCAGTAATACGGATAATTTTACGAAAATACCTTACTACATCTTGTTTTCCATTTACAATTTTCAAATATTTATCTGTTCTAGGGAAAAATCTGAGGAAAGAAATCCCTAATGAATAGGCAAAATAAACCAAAACTTCCTTAATAATTTCAAGATTACTTACCTTTGTTAACCTTAAGTAATTTCTGAATGAATGTTTAGGAAGTATTTGATGACTTTGCCCTTTACATGGGTAATGCTTTCCTCAGAATCCGGTTAGTCCTAGAGCATGATGAGATAATTGCAATTGCAATGTCACTTTTGCATTTCTAATATTATTAGGATGTACTATAAACAATATTTACATGAATTATATTTATTTTACAAACTATAAATATTCCTATAAAACCGTAGTGAAAGAATATTAAAAATCGATGGAGTTAGTTTCTGAAACTAAACTAAAATTCATATGCCACTAAAATCGAAGGAAAAATTATTATGACACATTTAATATAAAACTTATTTTGTTCCGGTCAAATATTTTCGTTTTGGCACATTGCTGGCAATAATTGGATTGTTTTTCAATACTCAATTTATCCTTCAGTTTTTCACACCTACTGTTCCTGACAATTATCTGCAGCTTAACTTTTTCTGACGTAACTTTTCCAAGAGTCCCCAAATTAAACCGTTGACGTACAGGCCAAATGAGTTTTTCGTGATTCTAGCTTTTTAAGAGTTCACGTCACTTTTACGCTCCTGCTTTGAGCTTTTGGTATTAGCTTTCACTCCATTTCATTTTAAACCTGCTTAGGAGATCAGTAGCAACATAAAATGAATTTTTGCTTGTCGGTAGGATATCACCAAGTCGAAAATTCTGATTTATATTCAAAAAAATATAATATTTTAAGTTCAGTTATTTTATTACATATATTATGTATTAAAATCAGTAAAATATATTAATAAATTGCTAACATTAATTTTAACATAGTTTATATACCATGATAAAATTCTCTTATAGACTACAATTATGTTGTAAACAAAAACTTTACACAACACATCAACATATTGGTTTTTGGAGAAAAGTTTTATGACATTTAAATAGTCTGCCGACACATTTCAGTAACAACGCGGCGGTATTTAGGGAATCAGAAACCCTTTTCAGTCAGGTTTCACTTGACCCCGATTTCCATTTCCAAGATTTTGGGGTTTACCCGCTTGGGTATACGTGAAAATTTGGGTGGCTCCCAAAAAATATATTTAACTTTTTTATTTTTTCGATTTCATCTCATATAAGGTCCGGGAAGTTTTCGACTGTCTATATTTCGAGAATAGTTTAGGTTTAGATAAAGTAAAAATATGGGTTGTGGAAATCGTTACTTTGTGATAGTCAGGCATGATAATTAAATTAAATTTATTCGTGTTCTATCACTATCACTATATTAAAAAAATAAAGGAATAGTTTATCGCGCCTAACGTGCTGTTCTCAATGATGTAAAAAATAAAAAAAATCAACAAATTACAAAATCAAATACTTACGGTAGAGTATACATGACATAAGATATACAGGGTGCACCAGTCAAAACTAACCATGGTAGATATTTCATATACCGTTCAATTTTCACAAAATCGCTGGGTCCCGCCGAATGTAATATCTCTAGTGCTCAATTTTGGGCATATCATCAGCCTTGTCACTTGAACTACCCATTCGGAACGCCAAAATATTAGAGATCCCTTGATTTTTATGTAGAGAAACAAACTTGATTTCGGTCAACGCTTAAAATAAATAAATATAGATCATCAAAATGTTTTTTCAAGGCCTAACAATTTTGACGTATGTAGTAGGTATCTAATAAAAGTAAAACATTTGCATTGAGTTTTACGTTAAATACAATTCAAAATTACATAAGAAATGTAAATTTTCTTTAGTGATTGTTCATGATAATAAGTGCTCAAAGTGTTAATATCCTGCTTCCATATAATAATAAAGGGGTCAAATATTCATGAACAGCAAGGGTATAACGACAACGAGGAACATCTTGAACTGTCAATTTTTCGGCATTGTAATTGATATCATTTTCAAGGATTTCTGCTAGTGCAGGATAGATAACATCTTATAATTACAAACAGAATTCTTCGTTTAGATAGAATTAGACAAATATTGAACAGATTATTCACTATTTGTTGAGTCATAATCTCGCAAATGACAAACGACTTCCAAAGTCATCTCTCTGATAACTTGTACGAGAGATGCCTCACACCAAAAGCATTGCCTTGTTCCTGGTGCTTAACGCTTAACGAATAATCTGTGGCTTAACGTAGGGTCCTGACCTGGTCCAAGACATGAGCTTTCACTACTTCGCTTACCTTTGGTTTGTCCCTGATCCTGTCTTCCAAACCTTTGCAACCAGCTCAATTATGTGTTTTCGGTTAACAATATAATAAACCATTTTACACGAAAATAGAGTTCAGTAACAGGCAAAGCTCCTCGAGATACGAAATTAAAATACATTAAATATAATGAGTTTAGTTCTGAAGAAGACACAAAAATTATAATATAACACACAAAATTAAATAGCAGAAGAAAATTAAAGAATTGATTAATTACAAAAAGACAAGTACTTACTAGAGTATTCTTGAAACAATAAATTTAGAATTTACTCTTTTGGGTGATCATGATCGAGTAATACTAGAGAAATTGTTTTCCTCACTTTTTAATTGCAAAATTAAGATGCGTTGAACAAAGATTTTGATTAGGTTTAAACTAAGGTTTTACTCGACCTCTATTCCTTTTTACTATTTTGGGTTTGGAGCTGAAGGCGCGAAAAGCTTTCCCCTAGAATATAAAAATCAACGGTCCGGGCGCTGTTTTACAAAAATGAGAATTTGTATATTCCCTGGATTTTAGGTTCTCCCCCGATGAATTGTTATCGACACCTTCTCTCGCTGCCAGTATTGATACATTTGGTTTGGAAACTACTACCGATACATTTGCTTCGATACTCCTTGCGATATCCGTATCGTAACTTTAGTGGTTCGCAATATCCCTAGATATATGAAATATCAGCGTTGTTTCTTTTTTCTCACCTGGTATGTAATTATATACATATCTACAGCTTACTATCAATAACATATAAAACTTATAATATATTTGAATGTTGCAGATTTAGCTGAAAAAATATTGCAGGTACTTTCATTTAGTTTATTTCAATTTTGATTTAGACGTATTGATTAATGCATTGTGCTTATTCAAGATCTTTTCTATGTATATTCTAACAAAGGCTGCTAATTCACGTGAAATGTTATTGAAGTTTACGTATTTTGAATTGACTTTATGTTTAACAATAAAAATCTGTATTGGCAAATTGGGTGATATCGACTAACAATTCATGGTAAAACTTTCATTTGATATATGCTTTTATTAAATGAGTTCGTAGAAAACTTTAATAATACAATAAATTTATGAACATAATAGTTTGTTGCATTACATACAATTTACCATTAGTCATGTGCGTACGTACGACTGCAAACTTACTTTTGAGACTTGAATAATTATATTGATAGTGTTGTTACAAACAAACTCCACAATCGTATTTTTTAATCCTCTTACATATCATTGTTAGTTGATTGCATCGACCATAAATATTTTGTTTCAGTACATGTAAAGGATGCCTAGCAGAACGATGCAAGCCTTTATACAACTGGTAGACGAGTTGATTTACACCCGAATTAAACCTTTTTATCAAGCGTCACTGTTTTTGATAGAACGGTACATTTTTATTGTTTTCGCAAAATCCGAAAACCTCAGAATTGTACTAAATTATTTCAATTTCAATAGCAATAATCTGACCCTTTTAATTTTATCTAATAGTTTAATGTTGGTATTCTCGATTTGAAGCTAAGACTAGGACGTAGGTCTATCGATAGAGCTAACACCAGGTGGTCTAATGACATCAAACAAAGAGCTGGAACCAACTAAATGAGAGAAGCAAACAAAGAATAGTGGCGAGAAGCTCTACATCCAGCAGTGGATAGAAATAGGCATACCGTCATCGTGGTCGTAAATGTTTAACTAAGGTTGGACACTTATCACTCAAAAATAGATAATCAGAATTTAAATGAACTACTTGTCGCCGAGTGGTCGAAATTCGACCCTATTTCATCAAATTGTGAATATTATTGAGATTCAGTTGTCAATAGCATATGTCTATAGACATAAAGTGTAGGAGAAACCGGGGAAGAAGCCGTCATGGACCCCCCCAAATCGTTCATGTCATATTGAGAAATCTATTGAAATAAGAAATATATGAGAATTTAATCAAATATAGGTAGTCCAAATAATTTAAAAAAAAATGCGTGACCCCCCAGTTTTTGCTGGGATAGCATTTTGTTATCTAAAAGTTTTCGTCATTTGCAGTTTGAATCGACTCAATAAACAAAAATACATGCGCAACAACCTTACAAAATTTCAAACTGTAACATAATTTCTGTGGTCCCTAACTAACTCAACTTACTTTCTTTACATTTTAAATACACGTCGCAAAATAGCAATGACATGTTTATTTTAGGTAAAAGTCAGTTCTCTTGTAATAAAACCAGGATTTTGCAGGAATGGAACCGTGTAATTTAAAATTACTTGTTTATTAGATAAAATGCATAAACACAAAAACAGTAACTAACTGATTCCCTACCTAAAAATAATAGAAAGATTCGGCTTTTAAATATATTCAAATATGTAGTTATAATTTCAGCAGAAAATGAAATCAACCAACTCAGTATGAAGGTGTTATACCTACTATTACATTCCTAACAACTACAAAACATAAGTACATAATAATAAACCTTCAACCAAAGTCTTAAGATTTAATATAATTTAATTAACTTAAATGAAACACATAGTAAGCAAAGACTATTTCTGTTTTGCACGAAAAATATAAATAACTATAAGCACCTGCTGTTAATTAATGATAAATATGTAATACTCACATATGTTAAAAACTTTTCGCAGTTAATGAAGCTAAAATCTTGAACTTTATACATTGAATTTAAAACTTAACTTTACCATCGTGATATAATAATCTTACACCAAACAATATTCTGCAATGTCAAAATTGAAATCAAGGCGCTACATCAAAGATAGCCATAAGTTCAGGGCTGCCAGATCTAACTATTAGTCTTGAATATTAGATTCAGTGCATTAATTCACATTTTTTGTAATCTTATTCAAATTATATGAAATTTATACGGTAAAAATTAAAAGCATCTTTAAATTGAAAGTATAGCAATAAAACATTATCAAAAATAAATTCATCAATTGCAACATCATTCTTATTTTAGTAGACAAACCATATTTACAAAGCTATGAAACTTGCAAACATGCGAGAGCCCAATGAAGGGCCATTATTATGTAATATAAATTTTCCTGGGTTCTATTTCAATAGCATGACGATGTAGAATAACTTTAGGAACGGGTCAAAAATTTTTAGTTTAGTTTAATTCGTCTTTCACATTCGAGTCAATCCATCTTACCATGTTTTCGTCAAGCAATCTGGCGACACTGTTCCTGTTATGTGTTTAGCATTGACAGTATGGACGTAAATAATGTTTTTTTTTTCTATATTTTATTTAATGAATGAACCAATATTATAAATAAACTTTAGCATTCTGCTCTGAATATCGTCAATTGCTACTACGTTTTGTCTTTGCGTATTTATAGATAGATTCCAGAGAGCCTATGATCATTAACGTAAAATTGCTGTAGGCCAAAGTTTACCGAATAGACTGTGTGGTCTATAGTGCATCAAAACAGACAACTTCCATTTTATTACACACCTGTACAATGACTTTAAAAGTAGAAGCTGAGAGACACATAGTTATTACTAAATAACATTTAAAAAATATATTAACAGACTTCCGCTTATAACTAACATGTTGTGAATAATTGACAAAATACAATACTACACAATAAATAACACATTCAATGTTGTTAGGTACCTACACACAAAGTATATAATAGTATATTTTTGAAGTCGGTGCAAAGCAATAATCAAGTGATGAAGTGGTTGCTAAGCAATGCAGAATTTTAGGCTAGCTTGGCATCGACTTCAAAAATGTACTAGATAGGTAGGTAATTGATTTATACATTTTGCGTGTAGGTTATTTTATATTATTGTGTTGTGTTTTGTTAATTATTTACTTATTTTATTATTAACTTTTTAGTTAGACTTGAAAGTCGTTTAATAATTAATTAAAGAATTAAATATTGTATGCTCAACTTTGAAGTTGACCGGGTCACATTGAAACCCAACTTATAGAATGAAAATTGAAAATAGGGTCTCATGTACACGACTGGCATGAGTATTGAACATAAAATCCATATAAATTTAAAATCATTTTACAGGACAATTGCTTCGTCTTCTACGCCTCTGTCATACCACATGGTTTTAAATTTCTATGCATTTCATGTTCAATACTCATGCCATTCGAGCATTTGGTCAACATTTTCAGTTTTCACGCTTGAGTTTCCTATTTTCATCGCCTAAGTAAACTTAACTACCCTTAACAAATCTATACGTTTTTTATACTTACCATATTTTAGGGTATCTATATGCTTCAAACTACCTACTATGCTTTATCTCCGTTAACCACATGAAATGTTTTAACTTGTGTTGCTTCATGCGACGTTCATTCTATAATGATGCCAAACGATCCTTTCCTTTTAAAGACGTTGTAGTTTTGATGGAGGAGATATGGCACTATTCTGATATACCATATTCTCAAACGATAAGCCCAGTTTCTATTTGAAGACGCGAGATGTAAGACCGACATCTAGGATTTTCAAGAGAATCAGTACACAGAGGTTCCGAATCTGGAGCCGTTCCGTGTAATTGCTGTTCTCCCTTAACTCCTAGGATAGAATGTCACGATAAAATTTTGAGGTTACTTCACCTGTCAGAGATATTGAATACTCTCTTCGAGGTGTCATTCCTTTGTACGCAAGACAATATATATTATATATAAATATAATATATATTGTTTCTGGTCGGGAACCTTCATCAGTTGAGCTTCCCACAATTGAATGTCCTCTCGAAAGAGACTACCCAGTTTCTATTTTCCGATATCTTCTCACAAGTGGACGAGAGGTTCTACAATTAATAATTTCAATGTTTTAATTTAGATAAGTCCTTTCACCAGTCTATTATAATATTTTATTTACTTTCGTCTTTGTAGTTATAAGTTTTACTATGTGCTGATAATGTCAGACCAATTAGGGCGACACATGTACACACTTCAATAAAGATTTTACTGAGTTAATAATCCAAAAATATGTTTAATTAAATTGATTATTATCACTATTGTTTTCATCACCTTATTTTATGACTATCGCACCAAATAGCAGTTTAGATCATCAACATGTGTTGTCATTGAATTTTCAATTAGGCAGAGAGGCGGTTACACCAAAAGCACCGTGTTCGCAAAATTAAAAATGTTCATGTAAATCGCTATGTTACAGGTATAAAAACAAAATTAGCTTGATACTAGCTGATTTATGTTTAATAAAATTAATTGTAGGTACTATACTACTTGCGATTTACATACATAGAAATTTTCAGATTCGCGATTAAAACTTTTAGTGCCTATAGTTTCCGCACTATAACTTTGGAATTATATATTTAAATAATTAGTTAGGTTACTTCGATGGTATTTTTGATAAGAATATCGGATTTTTCGGCAATTTTTTGAAATATAATCCGCATGTTACAAGACGCAGCTTGAATTCCTCCGGGACTTTTTGAAGCGTCTCTAGTGTAATCGGCTCCTCCACTATTCTATGTCTAAATTCTAAGACTCTAGAAATAATACAAAAAATTCTAAATCCCTGGAAGATAAATTAGTTGAAAAATTACAAGAAAATTCTAAAGCCCTAGAAGATAAATTGGCAGAAAATTTGAAAAGCATCGTATAGAAAAATTCAGAACTGCTCGAAGAGAGAATAGTTGAAAATGAAGCTCGGATGGAAGAGCTAAAACAGACAATAGTCGAAAATGAAACGCGGATAGAAGAGCTAAAACAGATAATGGATGGTGAGATCAGCAAAATAAGAGAACATTTAGGCACAATACAGAAGGGAGAAGCACAATCAAAAATCGAAAGCAGAAACAGTCCAGAAGTAGTGGAATCGAAAAGTGGCCTTAAGGAGACATGACACAAAACGAAACCTCACCAATTTGGTGGAAAATCGTCATGGGCTAATTATAGGTGCCAATTCGAGGCTGCAGCACAGTTAAACGGATGATCGGCAGATGAGAAGGCAATAGCACTAACCCTCGTCTTAAGAGGAGAGGTTACAGATATTTTGCAAACCTTGAATGCCTCTGAGCAAGAAGACTACGAACAACTTGTCAAACAATTAGAACTGAGGTATGGACAAACCCATTTGGAGCACGTTTATCATTCCCAACTGAAAAATAGGCACCAGAAATCGAATGAATTCCTACGAGAGTTTGAAGCTGATATTGTACGTCTGGTTCGCCTTGCCTATCCAGCCACACAGGAAAACAACAAGCCCCAACTACCAACGCATATATCGCTTCACTAAGCAACCACGTTAACAGCCTCTTTGTAGATGGCCTTATTAATAAGAAGCAATGTGTAATGCTGCTGGATACTGGTGCGACGAAACCAGTCATAAGGCCCAACATTGTTTTAGATGAGGCAATGATAAAATCAACAAAATGTCAACTGCCAACAGCGAAAGGAGAAGCAGCGAAAGTCCATGGTGAAATAGAGGTTGAAATGGCCTTGGGAAATACAACCTTCCTACACCGGGCATTAATGGCAGACATCGAAGACGAAGTTATCATTGGAATAGATGTCATGAGCTCCAAGGGATTCCGGTTAGACTTCAAAGATGGAATTCTGCTAGTGAATGACGAAGAAGTGGTGCTCATGGAAAAGATGGCATAATGTTCGAGTCATCTCAGCAGAGGAAAGATTTGAAATCATTGTAGATGCTAGCTTAGATGGGAAAGGTAAAGCTGGAATAGTACTGATGTTTGATCGCGAACTTCACGATGGAAATGTAGGCAGAGGTATCGCACTGGGAAAGACTTTGTTTCGTGCCAAGGAGACTGTGCCAGTAAGAGTAATGAACCTGAATCATTACTCGGTTGTGCTAAAGAAAGGAACAACTTTGGGCCATTGTTCAACAGTTGCCTCTGTAGTCAGAAGCACACAGCATGCAGAAATACCACCAGGTAAACTATCTGAGGAACTGGAAAGACTCATCACCGATTCATCTAAAAATTTGAAATCAAACCAGAAAGCAAAATTGAGGGACGTCGTTAGAAACTACCAGGATATCTTCAATGTATGGAACGGCAAACGAGGACGGACTGATCTGGTGAAACATAAAACTAATACCGGGGACGCTTAACCTATTCGACAGTCGGCGAGAAGACTAACCCTAGCTAAAAGAGAAGAAGCCGACAGGATATTGGGCTTCTCTAGTTGTCTTGGTCAAAACGAAAGATGTTTCGACCTGATTTTGCGTGTACTATCGGCAATTAAACCACGATACATAGAAAGACAGCTATCCCCTTCCAAGACTAGACGACACCTTAGATACGTTGGCTGGATCGAAGATGTTTTCCATCCTGGACTTAAAGAGCTGTTATTGGCAGGTGGAACTAGCTAAGGAAGGCCGAGAAAAGACTGCTTTTACCATCGGCTCAGTACTTTACCAATTCACGGTGATGCTGTTTGTGTGTGTGTGTGTGTAATGCTCCAGCGACGTTTGAAAGATTGATAGAAACAATGTTAAAAGGGCTTTCATGGAAAATGTGCCTGGTGTATCTTGACGACATTATCGTGGTTGTAAAACTTGAGGAACCTGGAGGAGGTATTTCGGCGACTTCGAAGTTCCGGACTAAAGTTAAGCCAGAAGAAGTGTCAGTTGTTCCAAGAAGAGGTGCAATATTCGGACATGTGGTTTCTGCAGACGGAGTAGTTTTTGATAAACAGAAAATCAAAGCTGTCCAGGAATGGCCAATACATATAGATATCCACCAGCTAAGAAATTTCCTGGGGTTATGGGTGTATTATTGTCGGTATGTAGCTGGATTTGCCAATATAGCCAAGCCACTCACTAGACTCACAGAGGGGAAGGTGTAGTACCAGTGGAACGAGGAATGTCAGTGATCATTCGAAACATTGAAAAGAGCATTGACGAGTGCCCCCATTTTAAGTTATCCTTTGCCAGATGGAAAGTTCGTATTGGATACTGAGGGTCAGGTGAAAGTGATCGGATATTTCAGCAAGACCTTGAGCAAGCCAGAACGGAATTACTGCGTTACTGGCAGGGAAATTTTGGCTGTGGTAAAGGGGGTGGAACATTTCTACAGGTACCTCTATGGCAAAAGAGTGCCCCCAGGACTGATCACGCAGCACTGAAGTGGCTCCTGCAGTTTAAAAATCCCGAAGGGCAAGTGGCAAGGTGGATTGAGAGTTTGCAAGAATTCGACTTCGAGACAGAACATCGCGCTGGAACAAGCCATAGTAATCCTGATGCCTTATTGCGGAGACTATGCCGTGATGACTGCAAAGATTGTCAGTGAGCTGACAATACCAATGAAGACAATTCTAAAGCCGTCATTTCATAAATTTGAATAAACATTATCCGTTATCCGAAGCATTCATTTTTTCTTATATCTATTGCAAATTTTTTTATAGATCTTTCGCCATTACGTTTTAAATTTACCCTTCTACCATAGTCTTGAAAGCGGCTGCAAGCAATAAGTCAATGTTCTCGCCTGATCTTTTAAATCGCATACGAAACTGTGACATTCGAATGGTACTCCAGTTTGAAGATATTCTTTTAGTACAATTATCATACTAAATACTCTGGTATATACTAAATCTTGGATTCCATATGATATTATTTCAACAGGAAAAGACATCCTTTCCGATTTACTCCTGAGTTCGTGATCTCACAGAAATCTATGCCATCTCTTGTAATTTACAGCCGAACTCTTGGTAGAACTGTATTTAATGTTTTCGCCTTGGAAACTAAATCATCAACTGGTTTTCTAGTGTGATTCATTCCCCAAAGGTCTTTTGCGGGTTTTTTTCCTAAAAGACTGAGACAATTATGTAATAAATATATTATGTTTTTCAAACTCCTCAAAATGAGAATATTTTTATAAAAATTATTCTAACCAAAATCTTAACTTAAACTAGTGAAAACCGCAAGTCATTTATATACATACATTTTGAAACAATGGTATTTTTTAAAGAATTTAAAAAGGGAGCAGATAATTTTTTATGTATGTTCATCTATTACTAAGCGTACTCAAATTTGGTAATTTAAACTGCGTTGTCTAAGGAATATCACGGAACTATAACATATGATTTTATAAGACGCAAGATGTATTTATAGTTGTAGAATAGAATAGAAAATTCAAAAAAGGGTTATCAATGAATATTAATTGATTTATGTGAATCTATTTAATCATTTTGAGTAATGTAAATAATATATAAGCAGCTGTTCTCTCTAGAACTACCGCCGTCGGTGAGCATTGGCAATCTGCGGAGATCCAGAAAGGCCAGAAATTGGATCCGGAGTTAAAAGAAGTTATCCGGTGGAAGGAAGAAGACCGCAAACCTATGTGGCAGGAGATTTCCCGATACTCACCAACCATAAAGTCGTACTGGGCTCAGTGGAACTCCCTCATCCTGGAAAATGGACTTCTGAAGCGCTTCCTGGAAACTCCAGAGGAAACGACAGAAAACAGATTCTAGTTCCCAGGAATAGGAGACAAGAGAATTACATGATGGTATAAATGGAGGACATCTGGGAGTAACGAAAACCTAGGGGAAGTTTTTATTGTGTAAACTGCCAAGTAGATGGGCCTCAGAAGCGAGCAAAAGCCCCCATGAGGCAATATAACGTGGGCAGTCCATTCGAAAGAGTAGCCTTTGATGTTGCTGGGCCATTTCCTGAATCTGACTCCGGAAATAAGTACATTGTGGTAGTGATGGACTATTTCAGTAAATGGGTAGAAGCTTATGCCTTTCCTAATCAAGAAGCATTGACCGTTTCTGATGCCCTTGTCAAGGAATGCATAAGCGGTTTTGGTGTTCCCTTGGAGATGAACTCAGACCAAGATAGAAATTTCCGGTCTACTTTTTTACAAGGCGTCTGCAAGCTCTTGAAGATCAATAAAACTCGGACGACAGCATTACACTCGCAATCCGATGGAATGGTCGAACGGATGAATAGGCCCATTAACCGCCATTTGTCAAAGGTAGTCTCAGACTACCAAAGAGACTGGAACCACTATCTTCACTTGTTTCTAATGGCCTATCGTTCGTTTGTGCACGGCTCCACGGGTCAGAACCCCAGCCAGTGTCATTATGGGATGAGAGTTACGACTTCCATGCGATTTAAAGTTTAGATGTCTTCCAGGAGAAGAGAACGCATGTGAGGACTATGTCAGCCAGTTACGTCAAAAGATGAACGACATCCATCAACGACTTCGGTTAAATATCAAGAATGCCAGTGCCCGAATGAAGGAAGCCTATGACATCAGAACTGAGGGCGGGGAATTCCAAGCTGATGATCTCGTTTGGTTGTATAACCCGCAACGTCGTCGTGGATATTCGCCCAAGCTACAAAGATCTTGGGAGGGGCCTTACCAAATTGTAAAGAAGATGTTGTCTACAGTATAAAGAAACTACCTCGATGAAAACCAAAGGTGGTACATTTCAACAGGTTAGCACCTTATGCCGGAAGTCATGACAGTGAAGTTGACCAAGCCCAAGTCCGCAGAATCCTACCAGCCAATGACGAAATGACCTTCGAACAGTTTATGGCACTGTACTCTAATGGGCAGAAAGTGCAGCACAATGTAACCAGAGAGGAACCCCGAAACCTGTTTGAGGAGCCCATAGAATACGAAAACATTCTCTCAGGACAAGTCAACATACTGTGATGATGGAGAAGAACCTGATGAAAATGGCGGTCCCAAAGATAGCCTGAGGGTTGCATGGACTAAATTGTAGGGTGGAGAGAAGTATGATGGAAACACTCTATAGATTCAGTGGCATCGATACCCTTGTATGCTGTCTCAATATTCGCAGCCCAGATTCGAAGACCGTTGACTGTTATTTTCCATCAGACTTCCCGTTGTCGAAATGGAGAGTCCTGCAAATATCGCACACCAGGAAGGATTCTGGGATATTCCGGGACGGAATGTTCTTAAGGAGGGGGCAATGTTACGAGAATTCATCCGACAGCTGGTACAATCGGCCTTCGTCCGATAATTCGGAGAATGAGAAATGTTTGTCTATCGACCCGAGGCGGAACGCTAGCGTTAATGGGAATTTGTCGAATTTTATCGAATCTTCGAGAACACATTTCCCGATGGCTCGTGGACCTACTAGAGAATTTCGATGAGAAATATATAAATACGGCGATAGCATTCATTCGGTATTCGACTGCCTTATAGTTAAGATAAATT
This sequence comes from Octodonta nipae, assembly GCA_034190945.1. Lineage (NCBI taxonomy): Eukaryota > Metazoa > Arthropoda > Insecta > Coleoptera > Chrysomelidae > Octodonta > Octodonta nipae. Next base: position 69,792,413 of record CM067217.1, read on the forward strand.
GTAAATAGTTCTGTGAATATAAATTGTGTTAAAGTAGTGGAAATAAATTAGAGTGAGTTGGACTCTGTTTTTAAATAAATCCAAGAACTGAACAGATTCCGATCGTGAAAATAAAAACATTACAGTTAAGAGGGGATTTATAACATTTTATTATATACAATTCCCCAGTTACATTTTCTTCCAATCATAAAGGACCAATAATTATATTTCTGAGATATCCAGCCAATACGTTCATTTTCTGAGGATGTTAATTATGCTCTTCCCGAAACACTTGTGGATTGGTATATTTCCAGTATCTAAATTATGTTTATTGAAAAATCCATAAAACAAAATCCTGCTTCGTCAGAAAAACAAAGATTATTAATAAAATTAGGGTCTGCATTTACCCTTTGAGTCATTAATTCGCAAAATTCTAACCTTCTCTCATAATCATCCGCAGCAAGCTGTTGTAAAAGCTGTATTTTGTAGGGAAAGAATTTATTTAGGCATCAGGTTTTATGCATAGAGTCGACGGAAATATTTGTTAACCTGGAGACCTTTGGTAATGATGTCTGAGGATCTATGTAAAACTTAACGATTCTTGAAAAGAAAGCGTGGTAAGAGTGGTGGTTGGTAGTAGAATGGGATGGAAGGTGGTAAATGATTTAGTAGTAACAAAGTTATGGGTGAAACACAGAAGGAAGAAAAGGAGCTGGAGGGTGTATTGAGCCTAGCGATGATCATGTAGGTGAATGACAGGGCCGGAGTGATTAATATTATATTCTACCGAATGGTCCAGTCACGCAGATGGCAACTGAAGGCGTTTTGGTGAGTACGCAGGTTGCTTCAGCCTAACATACAGCATGTCGTAATTGAGCTCAAGCACATAGCCAAACTAAAATCTGGATTTGTGGTTGACAAAATAGCATTTAACTGATATAACATATTTCACCTGGGAAACAATGTAAAGTGTAAGAAACATTTCAGTTGCCTTGATAATTTATTCAGAATCGTGATATTTCTAATGTTAAAAGAATATATTTTATGATATCATCTAAATTTAGGTTATTACATAATATTAATTCATATCATATCTATTTAAAAAACAACCACTACTCTTTAAACAGTTAAAGAAAATTTAAATTTGTCTAATTTAGTACTAGATAATCTTATCAATAAATGTTTGCATCAATACCAGTTCATTCCATTTTGTTGAAATTTGCTTTTGGTTTGTAGCTCGTTATTTAGTTTTGTATACAGCTTGTTTAAAATGCAAAGACAGATCGAAGTCACCAGCGGAAAATGTAGGGTATCTTACAATAGCAGGTGAAATTTGATACAGTACAGTAGTGGGATAAATGTCTGAGAGTCTATTCAGACACATCAGTCGTTTCTTAAGATTTAAATGTCTCCGAACCGTCAAATGCTGATTCCTTTTCAACAATACTTTTAGTTATGACTGATGGATTTTTTAATTTATGGGACCGTGATAAAAGTAGTTTATGGTAAAAAAATGTAGTTTATTGTGTAGTGTGTTAAAAAAGTATTTAGTCAATTTGAAATACTAAAAAACTTTAATTATTTATGTAAATAATGAGATAGAATTTCCTTATTTTACTCTTTTTTTCATTCTGCATGGATCAATTTAGCTCTTCCTATTCATCCAAAATTAATGCTATAATAGATATGCAGTTCTCCGTAAACGTCAATATTAATATATAAGTGAACACAGAAAAAATGACTGAACGCCGTCAAAAAAATCTGATTTGAACAGAGTCTGAGATTTGACTGAGACTTAACGGTGATGGTTCAAATTCGTGATAGTACGAGGGTGGTTCAAATATAAACTAGAATTTTGCTATAAAAAAATATTATTAAGTTACAGAGCGGCCATTTTTACAGTTTTTCTAGATAGTTTCCGTCACAATCTATACACCTGTCCGGAATCTCTCCGATGCTTTTTTCGTAAAAAGTGCCTTTTTCAATGGATCAAATAAATAATAGTCGCTTGGCGACAAATCGGGACTATAAGGAGGGTGTTCCTGTTTTTCCCAACCCAATTCGTTTAATGTTTCCGTAATAAGCCGAGCTGTAGGCGGTTTGGAGTTGTCTTTCAGCAATATCACACTAGGGATAGGAATATCGCGTCGTTTTGATCTGTAGGCAGGTTTCACCGTATTTTTTAGGAGTTTACTATAATACTGCGCATTCACTGTTCGTTGTTCAGTGAGAAAATCAACTGCAGTTACTCCGCTCATATCCCAAAACACGGTAACCAACACTTTCTCCGCTGACAGTGTAACCTTCCCCTAACTGGCGCGCCTTCGTTTTCCTTCCTCCTCTCCATACACGCGCGTTAACTCTCCGGAGTATAGTAGTGCACCCAAGTCTCGCCTGTGATGAATATTTGGTGCAATAAAATTTCTCCTTCATATTCTTATCGCTGCAGGAGACGCGTGCAAATTTCCCAGCGTGTGAATCTCCGTTCAAAATTCAGAAGTCTTGGCACCCATCTGGCTGAAATTTTGCGGTAACCGAGTCGTTCATGAATTATTTGCTCAATACTACCTATACTACCCAATTTTTCAACCATGTCGCGTACAATACTACGTCGGTCTTCCAAAATTATATTTTACTAATAAACTTTCAGGGAAGCCTTTTATAATCTACTGTCTGAATTTTGAGGCTCAGTAGAATGGAAGATAAAGGGCAAAATAGGTCAAGTTTAAATTATAAATTATTAAATCTGTTATTCAAATTATTTAAAAATACAAATAAAATATATTTTTCAAAATTTAAATAGTGTAGTTTCTAAAGTGGGAATTAAGTCGATGTTTAATATTTTTGTTAATATCTTTTAAACAAATGATTTGAAAATATGATATATTTGTAATTCACATAAAGAGCCTTTTATCTGATATATTACATGATACGTTTAAAAATTGAATTTTTATTTTCAATTTAATTGTATAATGTGTCCCTAAAATTACTATGGCGGTTTTCTAATAATTTTTCTTATAAATTTCAAGTGAACCCTAGTACCCCTAATTATTTTCAAAATTTTAGGTAGTATGGTTTCGGAAATAAAAGGAAGAAATGAGTATTTTTTATCTTTGTGTTAATATCTTGTAAACAATTAATTTTAAAAATATGAAAAATATATATTTGTATTCCTCATAATGAGCCCTCTTATTTGATATATTGCATGATGCGTTAAAAAATATATATTTTTTCCGATTAATTCTATAATTTGGCCCCCCATATTAATATTAGGGATTTTTTCATATTTTTCCCCGAAATAAAGAAAATATGTCATATAGTTTGGGAAATAAAGGGGAGAATGGGTAATTTTTTTAATTGTATTTTAAAATATTCATTACAAAAATTAAAAAAATATATTTATATTCGTCATTATGAGCCCTGTGATTTGATATATTAATTGATCCGTTAGAAACAATTATAATTTTTTATTTTCCATTTAACTCTATAATTTGCCCCCCAAAATGAATATTAGGGGGTTCTCCTTATTTTTCCAGTAAAGTTCAGGTGATGCGCTATACCTCTATTTTTTTTCAAGATTTTACAACTTATAGTATCGGAGATAAGGGGGGGAATGGGTAAATTTTTCTATATTTTTGTTGATACTTTTAATTTTTTTTTAATATGAAAAAATATATTTGTTTTCGCCATAATGAGCTCTTTCATTTGATATATAACATGATGCGTTAGAAACAATTTTAATTTTATATTTTCCATTCAATTCTGTAATTTGCCCCCCAAAATTAAAAGTAGAGGTTTCTTCTTATTTCTTCAGTAAACTTCACGTCGGATCCTGTACCTCTAATTTTTTGCAAAATTTTACGATTTATAGTTTTAGAGATAAGGGGGGAAATGGGTAAATTTTGGTATATTTTCGTTAAATTCTTTTTATCATTTTTTTAATATGAAAAAAATAAATTTGTGTTCCTCAGAATGGGACCTTTCATTGGATATATTACATGATGCGCTTGAAAATTTTTTTATTTTTAAATTTTTATTTAATTTTATAATTTGCCCCCCAAAATTAATATTAATGGTTTCTCCTTATTTTTCTTGTAAAGTTCGGACAATCTTCTATATTTCCTATTTTTTTCAAAATTTTAGGCTCAGTAGTTTCGGAGATCAGAGGGGGGAACGGCCGATTTTTAAGTTTTTTCCCCTAAAATACCCTAAAAATCAAAATTTCTTCTTTTAGGATATGTACTCCTGATCGCGTCACCAAACTATACATTGATGCCAAATTTCAACATCTTCCGTCCAGAAGTTTAGGAGAAAATACCTGTGATGTGACAGATGCAGAAATCCTGAGTGATATTATAAGGGTATCCGTATATTGTATATACGGAACCCTAAAAAGGCAATTATCAAAAGTGTATAATTTGCAAGTCACTATAAAATGTTCAGTAACTGCTAATTACTTAATTTTGCACTAGGCCTAAATTTGTAATTTTTAGAGAAGCATGAAATTATACCCCACTGTTTTTGTCTCTTAGAATCTGCAAATATATACAGATTGCTCTATTAAAAAAATAAAATGTTGGTATCCTTTCTGATTCGCTCTGGATACTTGCAGTAACATCTTCCCCTTTACAAGGTGCGCCATTTCTCACTGCATTGATGTGCAGATATTTAATATAATGACTTAGCAGTTTTTGAAATATTCTCCTAATCGCAACGTAACATGTCCGAGAAATCACTGACGCAATAGTGCTGTTGTTGCTCCGCAGGTTTGGCTTGCAACCCCATTCTTTTGAAGATAAACAACGTCTATTTCGTCCAATAGTGACCACAAAAGTCTGTAAGCATCGGATGGTAACATTCCGCGTTATCTATAGCAGTTTTATCAATGATCACCAAACTGTAACTTGTAGATAAGGAGATTTAGTAACAAGTATTCTAGGGTTTTCGATGACAGAGAACCTACCATTTAGTTTATTCAAGAAGTCACTTAGATGGAAATAGTCTTCGTCTATCCTCAATGACAATTGAACAAAATTTTGGTATTGCTCGTGGTACTTCAGCTTCAGATATTGAATCAGCTGTCTTGTTTATGACAGGTACAGATCTCTTTGCAAAAGGCAATGTCAAATGGTTTGAATAATCTTGAATTGCTGTAAAAGTCGTAAAATCATACATACTTTTCTCAACATTGGCAGTGTTTTCGGCTCCACCTCTACGATTGTTGTCTAAAGCTCCATATTTCAGCAAATTCTCTAAAATTCCTTAATTAGCTTTACAATTGATGTTCGCATCGGTGTTTTATTCCGAACAAATACACCACCACATATCTTTACTAAATTTTTGAAATTTCTCTTCTTTGTTGGAGGATATGTCGCCTCGATTATTTCTTAATTCTCAATTGTGATAAATAACATTCATATATTTGACAAAACCAAAAAGGGAATTCTGTTAGGTATATTTAATAAATAAATGGGAAATTGACTTAATATGAATATTATTTCTAATTATTCGAATACCTAGATATTACTTAGTTTGAACATTTATGCACGAAATTCAATTACCATATTCATTGGACTGTTCGATTTAGTGACCGCATTTTGCACAAAAATCATTATTGCAAGTGATATAGTCTATTCCCAGATATGGTTCGGAAAATTAGCACGAGTATTTACATAGAGAACTTATTTTCTACGCAATTTAAACTATTCGATTTAAGTTGGAACTCTATTTAATTATTTAACTTATCTCCCCTTAATAGGTAATTAAACTATCACACACTGCAGAAATCTTAGAAAAACTATTTCATATATATATATATATATATATATATATATATATATATATATATGTTCTGAGAGGCTTCCGCGGTCATTATTATGAACTAAGCTAGGTTCCGGGTGAGAACCGCGTCTGAATTTATTGAATACTCGACGTTTCGACTCCTGCTTTGGAGCCATTATCAAGATTGCCCACAAAGCTACATCGGTCGTACCAACAGGCGCGTTAACCATCGAGTATATGAACACTCTCTGTCAGTTCGTAAAAAAGATCCGACTTCAGCTCTCGCGCATCACCATATCCAAACAGGGCACTCTATCAACTTCGAGGACAGTAGGACTATCATATCTCTCAATTCTCTTAGGGCATCCACTATTCGCGAAGCCATCGAAATAGAGAAAAGACCTCTCTGTCTAAATAGACGCGATGACAGCACTCGCCTTCCCACAGCTTGGTCCTCCGTAATTGCCAGATTAAACAAAGCAGACACGCCCACCAATACCCAACCAATCACAACACAGCCTCATCACGTGACATCTTCTTCTACCCCAGCGCTAACTATAAATAAAAGAAGCAGAGCAGACTCAAATTCAGTTCAGTTACCTAGTGACTCTTGGGGAGTAGGCAGATTGAGGCCCCGAGTTCGATCTAGACTCTGAAACTCTTTTTCACTTTTGTCTCTTGATAATGGCTCCAAAGCAGGAGTCGAAACGTCGAGTATTCAATAAATTCAGACGCGGTTCTCACCCGGAACCTAGCTTAGTTCATATATATATATATATATATATATATATATATTACACGTATCGGTCACCTTGAAATTTCAATTTCCCTTTAAAGGTCTCTTTTTGCTAATCTTTTGAAACACCATTTTTTTAAATCACATTATTTTTTACAGAGTAATGGCCTAGAAAACAAAAGAATAAAAATTTGAAATAATTGCCAATTACACCAAAAGCGGTTAGGGTGGTTTTAGGTCTATGATCAGGAATCCGAGGTCACATTTGCAAAATTCAAAATGGTGGATCCAGGAAGGCGGATGAGTCTTTTTAAAATCAACCCATATATACCAAAATTGGTATATAGGGATTTTTGGGGTTTCTGATCATTAATCCGGAATTTACAAAATGCAAGATGGTGGACAAAATTTTCGTGTCCTGGGCTATTTTCATCTTCCATATTGGGTAATTCATCATGAATTTTGTCTATCAGATTCGTGACCAGCGAACACAAAAACCCCCTTATAATACGTTTGGTGCAAATCGGTTGAAATTTTAAATTTTCATTCGCCATCTTGGTTCCGCCATTTCAATTTTGCAAATGTGCCCTCGGATGTTTGATCAGAGATACTGAAACGCAGCCTAAACCAATTAAATGACAGTATTTTCAAAAATTTATTTTTTTGCGGTTTCTGAGTCATTGCTTTGAAAAAAAGTGATTTAAAAAAATTATATCAAAGATTGGCAAAAAATACGTTTAAAAAGAGGTATCACATTATACCCTTTTGTATTTAAACTTGTAGAAGTGATATATTTATCCGGGAGTACATTCGTTCGTTATTTTGATTCATGTTTGAAATTTGCAGACGTTTCGCCAAGATCTCACTTCGCATTATCAATGCGTTGTCAGGTATACGATAAAAAGAGGTATCATCAAATCCATTTATAGTAGGGAAAAAGCCGTCTGTTCTGAAATCAATATATTTAATAAAGAAAAAAATGTAACTTCTGCCAATTATCCTAAAGAATTTATTAATAAAATGAAAAAAAATTAAAAACACAGTAACCGCTAACAACCAACAAATTTTCAGACTGAAAAGGAATAGGCAGCAGATTTAGTATGAAAACCATATTCAAAAACAAGCAGATTTAGCATGAAAACCATATTCAAAAACAAGAAAAACATTAAAATAAAAGAATAACAACACAAAATGAAACCTAAAACAGTCGGGTATACATTTATTAAATGAAAGCGACTGAATCGCCTCTACTTTTTTAGAATTCAGTCGGTGCTGATTCAGCAAAATCAGAGAAAAAATTAGTAATAACTATGTACTTTTGAACAACCCTATATATTAATAGTTGAAAATGTTTTTCCCTTATTATTTTAAGGGGTCTCTGAAGTATCAGAACTCCCAGATGACATCTTAGGAGAAAATCTTAACAAAGTGGCACCCTAAGAGCGTTAAATAAAAGCTGAAGATAACTCTTTAAAATTCTTCCAACTTACAAAAGTAATTATTTTTATATGATCGTTGTAATTTTTTGTGCTACCGTTTACATCACAAATAGCAGCTAATTCTCTTAGTTACGTCAGTTCGCATTATCAAGCATTTTAATTTCAAATTGTACAAATTCATAAGCGTCATTTTGTTTCTTTGTGTGAATTGTCATTTAGCTCAGGTCATTTACGGAGAAAAAGACCTTTTGGTGACAAAATTATTAGTAGAACAAAACCGACATCAACGTGTTCTAATGATAAAACTTGACTAATTGGCATTTTTTATCGATCCGTTTTTGTTTTTTAACAAAAAAAACAGCGATAAATCGGTAACAATTTAGTATTTTACCTTTTACACAAAATCCACCTATAAAACCGTGTTTGCTACTATGGGCAATGTTGCAGAGAACCGCGAACTATATCCTTATAACTAATAATATTAATGCAAATTTAAATTTTAAGGAGACACATTTTTATATTTCTTGCATAATATGGATTTATGTAATAAATTTAGCAAAATGGAAGCAATGGAGCAATCATTTTTAATATGCAAAAGACGTACTTATTTTAAAGTTTAAAAAAAAAAACGAAAATATGCCATCTCTATTCACTGATTTTTTAAACATATGTGAATAATAGTAGATTCCTTTGTTTACACTTTCAGTACATTTCATATTTTATTATTATATAAAATTGAATCGCTGATACAAATTGATAATTGTTAATAATAGAAGACAAAAGTTGTTATTCCTCAATTAGTTAACAATGTAATTTTTAAGTTGTTCAATTCAGATTCCTTTTAATTTTTTGTTAATAAATACTAATTAATAACAAGCCAAATTCCTAGAAAATTCTTGATGTCGGTCTTACATCTCGCTTTTGTATTTGTTGATCTTTTATTGAAACATTTACAAATAAAAAAATCGCTTGTAATAGCCTTCGCATTTAGCATAATATTATGATTGCTATCTTAATATTATTATCAGCTGTCGCTAAATGGGGTATAGCTATTCCATTTTGCTAAATTTATTACATAAATCCATATTATGCAGGAAATATAAATATGTGTCTGCTTAGAATTAAAATTTGCATTAAGATTATTTATTATAAGAAGACTAGGCCAAATATTTTTTTACGGAATGACCAAATATTTTCAATACTTATATGTATTTATACTTTAAATTTTAGAAAACTGTGATGAGGGATCTTTAGATCATCTTTTCTACTTTCCAACAGTAGTTTATTCATGATGATAGGGTTATCCCGTGAGACAATATGACCTTTCAAAAAAATATGTCTTCCATAGGATTGACTGAAATTTTGTAAAAATTACCGGGGCTGCAGTATGTATTTTTAAAAGATAAATTGGGTATGAGAAGATCTATCGCTTCAGTTAATAAGAATGTTTTAACTATAAATAAAATAATATATATATATATATATATATATATATATATATATATGTTATATCACACTTTCAAAATTTCTCTTTTTAAAAAAGATTTTATTTATAGTTGCACAATTATTAACTTTTAATATAAAACTTGAAAATAACAATATAATACTTTATAACAATAAAAAGACAAAATGAGTGTTAAACTAAACTAGACAGAACTGTAAGTAATAATGAATGATGTTACAATGAAAAAGTATAATTTATAAACTAAGAACGCTGACTAAGGTGTCGCAGCGCTTGCAGTTCTCACGGATGTTCGTCTGCGGGTAACTGGAGACGACACGTGTTATGCTGACTCAGCTTGAGAACTGTTGTTGGGTTGTTTCATATAAGTCGATGGAATAACTTATATAACAACTCCCATCCATATAAAAAAGTTGATGCTACAGCATCGACTTTTAAGGGAGGTTCTGCAATTCCATATCCTCGACAGGACTAAGGAGGCTATGGAGTTTTACCCTGGGCTTGATGGTTGATGGACCTGGTGGTGGTGCTGGATCGGCAGAAGGGCTGATTGTTGGAGGCTTCTGGAATTTCTTCCTGATGATGCCGATGGAAAGGAGGGCAACCACAATTGCGGTTGTTGCCATTGTGATGATCGTAAACCAGGAGGTGTGTTTCTCCAAGAATGGTTGGTCCAGGAGCTTTTCCAATTCCCTGGAGTATTGGCTAAGCTTATGGTTAGCGATATTCAGGTCTCTGGCATCCAATTCTTGTAGTCTCATGGGTTTCAACTTTGGAAGCTGACTGATGGTTGGCAGGTTGTCGCAACAGTTGTAGGGGATGTTGACTGGGTGACTCTTAAGTGTGATGTTGTCAACGTTGTTGGTGGTCCTTCTGGCATGGACCCTGGTGTTTCCGATGAAGGCATTGCAACTGGGTTGGATGGTCAGTAGAGAATTTGTCGATATGGATTGGGTAACGACATCTTCTCCCTTGCACTTGATGTTGATGGGCAACTGTCCGGAAATCGAGATTAACCAAAGGTTCAGGTCAATCTCTTGAATATTATACTCTTCGGCATATAATATTAAAGGCTTGCAAGTTGGAGGAAGGGCTGCTGGCTGTCTAAGAAGCTGTGCTTCGCAGAGGGCTTCTTTGTCTATGGTGTGTGGAATAACTTTGGAACAGATCTTATGTTCTTTAGATAATGGCTTACACTCACTCAAGTCTTCGAAAGATGCGTACAATAGCGAATCGTCATCTCTCGCGATATATTTTAATTTTGTTGGAAGAATATGGTGAAATCCTGTTCGATAATCCAAAACTGGGATAGGATACAAGCGGTATAGTGTATAAGTTTCAGGATTGACTAAGGGGATTTTTAGTACAAAAACAATTTTAGTATTGATTTGAAAAGCTTCCAATTCTATTAGATCGATGTATCTAGCAACATTTGAACTATAGGTTGGAAGTGGTAAGTTATTTTCATGAAGCGACTGTGATATTTTCTGAAGGGAGTCGACCAAATCTACTGGGTTTATAATTGAGCTATGTAAGATTTTTAGACGGGCGAAAGAGACTGCAGTTAATACATCGTTGAGGGTATCTTCAATGTATACGTAACTTTCCATTAAGCTTTCACACAAATCCAAGACATTGGCTTGAAGTTCATAAAAAGCAAGATCGTCTGTAATGAACACAATTGACTTCCTAATTGCTTCGATATTTTCCGAAAATATTCTCTCTTCGGACTGAAATTTTTGTATTGTGGTGTTAAGGTTCTTAATGACTGAAGTTGTTACTGATAATTGTCGTTTCATTAAGTTTTCAATTTGATGTTGGTCTTTAGTAATTTTGTTTATAGAGTCACTAAAGTATTCTCCGTCTGTTGCATCTAAGTTACCGGAAATAGATTTCCAAATCGATCCCAGTCCATTAATTAGTCCGCGTTTCTTTCTGTTGGTACTGTAAGTCTCAGTGTCAGCGAAAATTTCTGTATATTTGATGTTAACAGATTTTGATATTTGTTTCAGGAGGCTTACGTGAGTCTGTACTTTTGATTTGAAGATTTTAATGTTGGTTTTGTTGTCGTTAATAGTTTCTAAAAGTCTGTTCAGTATATTGTCGTTGTTAGAAATAGCGTCTCGAAAGGGGTTTAGATCTTTGTAAACAAGGAGTGTCCATTTCTCATTAGAAATTTTAAGGGTGCCTTCTTCATGGAAGAAAACTCCTATAGTATTGTTAACAGGCGTAATGGAGTACTGTTGAAGGTTCACGACTGAAAACAGTCCACAGAATCTGAAAAAAGGAATTTATTCAAAATAGGGTTTTAGTCTGTCAAAGTTAACTTTAGTTATTTGGTTTGTTTGTAAATTTATGACGGTGGCAGAGTTTTTTCGTATTGCGGTAATTTCGAAGGGGCCGTTGAATTTGTTTTCGGCTTTGTTTTTGATTTGGGACTCTTTTACGTAGACTTTGTCGCCTACTTTGTAATCGGGTTGTTTAGTAGAAACGTGTTGGTCAAATCGCACTTTAGATTTTTCTTTCTGTCTTTCGGTTTTAGCACGGGCGAGTCTGTAGTAATAGTCCATTCTGTTATTTAGGTCTCTTACGTATTTCGAAATCAGTTTTTCCTGGTTGTAAAGGGTTTCTGGAGGCCTACTTGAAGTGTGCCCAAATATAAGTTCGTAGGGCGTGAAACCGGTGGTTTTATTTTTCGTGTTATTATAACAGATGATGGCATAAGGGAGGACATTAAATGGATGTTCGTCTGGATGTTCCGCTGTATTTGCCCTTATCATTTCTGCTAAGGTCGCGTGAAATCTTTCAATAGAACCGTTTGACTCGGGATGTTGAACGCTGGAGAATGTCAGTTTTATGTCGTATAGTTGGCATAGATCCCGCATTAAAGTGTTGTCAAATTCACGTCCATAGTCACAATGGATGCGAAGTGGAGTTCCGTAATGTTGAAAGAAAATCAGAAGGGTGTTTACGACAGTTGAAGCTGTTTTGTCGTTAATGGGGTAGGCTTGCGTAAATTTCGTGAGTTCGTCCCTAATAGTGAGTGCATGATTTCTAGATGGATATTCGAAGATGTCAATGTTAATACGTTCGAAAGGAGTCTTGGGTGTTTCCGTAATAACAAAAGGTGCACTTAAGTTTTTCCTACAGAACTTTACTTTTTGGCAAGTTTCGCAGGATTTGATGAATTGTTCTACAGTTTTAATTAAGCCGGTCCAATTGTATTTTTCCCTAATACGTCTGATAGTTTCGTTAATGCCACGATGGAGGTTGTTTTTACCAGAGTGGTATTGTTGTATTATTATAGGAATTTCGTCTTCGGTAGGAGTTGTAACAATGTTTTGGCAGATTTTCAGTTTGATTTCTTTGTCGGAGAGAATGAAAGATAAAATTTCAAAAATGGGAAGTTCTATGTTATTTTCTATGCAGTATGTTTCGGAGTCGTTGAATTGGTCTTGGTTGGTATAAATAATTTTGAAAAGATGTGAGACGACAGTTTCAGGGTCATAGGGCAAAGGTACAACTAAGTATTTTCTATGCCTGACAGATTTACTGGCCATGATGTTAAGAGTGTCATTACTGAAATTAGGGTCTTCTTCGAAAAAGTCATCAATAATTTTGTCGTGTAAGTCGTTAGTTTTGTTTTGCCAAAAGAATGTAACTATGCGTTTGTGGGACTTGTCTAGAAGTTGAGAATTGGATATTTCAATTTTAGAGTAATCGATTATTGACTCAGTTTTGTAGAGTTGAACAAATCGATTAAACTCAGCGATAATTCTTTCGTCATGTTCGTCGTCATTGTCAGAGTTTTCATGTTGTTCGGAGTCAGTTTCGTTGTTAGCGAAAATTTTGATTTTGGAAAGGAAATCAGCACATTGCTTGAAATGGTTGATTTTGATGCGAGAAAGAGCATCTGCGTTTTGGTTTACCTTGCCGGGCTTGTACTCAATCTTATAATTGTATTCCTCTAGCTTAAGGCGCCATCTGGCTAGACGACTGCCAGGATCTTTGATGGAAAAGAGCCAAGTAAGCGGACGGTGGTCACACAGGAGTGTAAACCTTCTCCCAAAAAGATACGGTCTGTAGTGCTTAACAGCCCAAACTATGGCCAACAATTCTCGTTCGATGGTGGAATATCGTGTCTCTGCAGCACAGAGGGTGCGAGAAGCGTATGCAACAGGGAGATCTTTTCCCACAGGGCCTTGAGAAAGAACCGCTCCAATAGCGAAAGCACTAGCATCAGTAGTGAGCAGGAAGGGTTCTTCAAAGTTTGGATATATCAGGATTGGGTCAGATACAAGGGCTTGCTTCAGTTCATTGAATGAAGACTTGCAATCTGCGTCAAAGATGAACTTGACGTCTTTTTGGAGTAGTTTTGTCAGAGGTTTAGAGATCTTCGCAAAATTTGGTATGAAGCGTCTGTAATACCCAGCGAGACCAAGAAAAGATTTGATGTCTTTCGGAGTTTGGGGTTGCGGAAAGTTCTGAATACATTCAACCTTTGAAGGGTTTGGTTTTACACCTTCTTGTGTGATAAGATGGCCAAGATAAGCCACTTCTTTACGAAGAAATTCGCACTTATCAGGTTGAATTTTGAGGTTAGACTTCCGAAGTCGTTTAAAAACTTCTGTCAACCGGGAAATATGTTCATGGATGGTCGGAGAGTAGACGATGATATCATCCATGTAGACGAGACAACGTTCATTCTGTATACCGAGAAGAATATTGTCCATGACCCTCTGAAAAGTAGAAGGTGCATTTTTTAAACCAAATGGCATACGAACGAATTCGTAATGACCATTTTCGACAGAAAAGCCAGTCTTAGGAATATCTTCCTCTTGGATTTCCAACTGGTGGAACCCGGAAGCGAGATCCAGTGTCGAAAAATATTGACACTTTCCAAGTTGGTCGAGAAGATCAGAGATATTTGGCAGAGGATATTTATCGTCTACAGTCAATTCATTTAATTTCCTGTAATCGATAACAACTCGCCACTTTTGTTTACCAGAAGCATCGAGCTTCTTGGGGACGACCCATACAGGGGAGGACCAAGGGGATGAGGAGTGCCTAATGATACCTTGTTCAAGCATTTTTCCAATTTGGGTTTTCACTTCCTCTTTATGTACTTGAGGATATCTATAGGATTTAGTGAAAACGGGCTTTGCGTTGTTCGTATCAATCGAATGTTTAACCTCGTTAGTGAAAGTCAAGACGTCACCTTCAAGATAGAAAATGTCTTGAAATTCCAAACAAAGATCAGTGATTTGTTCGCGTTCTTCGTCGTTTAGATGCTCGGTTCTAATTTGTTGTCTAATAGTCGAGTTTCTGTCTATGTATTGGGATTCGTGATAATCGTCTGTATTGAAATTCAGAAGAGGGTGAGTTTTGTCAAGTGGTTCCAGTTTTAAATCAGAAAAAGTTACTGTTTTGGGCATAGCGTTAGCGTTGATGATGGAAGTTAGAAATTCACCATTTGCGTTAATATGTACGAGTGCGTTTGGAAGTCGTACTCTGTCTATTTCTTGAGCTGGTAAGATGGCGTCGATGTTAGAAAGATCGCATTTAAGTTTAAAGATCTTTTCTGTGCGTGCCTCAATGGTTATTTTGTTTTGTGTAGGTGTTTGTGAAGTAATATTAGGCTTAACGTTGAGTGTGTCGGGTACATCAGTCAAGGGTTGATCGTTATCGGGAACTTTGTGTAAAGGGATGGTTTTAAAATTTGTTATTAGCTGTTTAGATTTTAAGTCAACTATGCATTCATAGTGTTCGAGAAAATCTAATCCTAGTATGCCGTCAAACTCAATGTCCAAATCGTATATAAAAACTTTATGTGGGTTACGTGGAGCGAATGGGATTAAAGTTGATTGTGAAATGGGAATTTTTTCGTGGGTAATACCTTGAATAGTTACCCTTTCAGGAGATCTTTGGGTGAAATTCTTTACGGTATTTTCTTTGAAGATAGAGATACCAGCTCCGGTATCAATAAGAAGTTTAAATTTAGAAGAAGCGTCAAGAATGTAGTAGAGATTTTTGGAGTTAACTGTAAGAAGTGGGCTTAAAGAAATAGTTGCTCCGGGAAGTTCAAGTCGGGGTTCAAGTCGTCGAGATTCAGGTTTTGAATTTGGGTTTCGACTTCGCACAAAGTTGTTGTCGAATCGGGAGGTTGGTCTAGGCTCGGAAGCGCTAGAAAATCCTGGTATTGATGACTATTAAAGGGCTCGATAGGAGTATCTTCGAACGTTTGTTCAACGATGGGATAATTTTGAAGATCATCCTCATAATCGTATGTGTTATCATCCGTATAATAATTGTAGTCTGAATAATTAGTGTAATCAACATTTTGGTGTTGATTGAAATGGTGTGTCCTTTCAGGACGGTTATTAGGATTGTTTTGTATTACCGATGGGCGATAATAGTTAGGGTTCATTTGAGACCTAAAAGGGGGTCTCTGAAAGTTTTGTGGACGAAACTGTTGTCCTTGTTGAACCGGGGGATTATTTGGGGGGAGGTTTGGCCTTGTTTGTTGGTTAGGCCCAACAGGAGTTGGTCTATAGTTCTGATTAAATGTTTGAGAACTATTTTGTGTTTTCAAACGGCAATTTGCAGCTATGTGGCCTAATCGACCACAATGAAGACACTTAAGTGGTTGTGTCGGCTTTCGAGGTGGGAAATTTGGTTTGAGAGGAACAGATTTGTTTGTTTTCTGATCCTCGAAATAAGAAAGTTGGAGCTCTCTTCTAATACGGGAGTGTGCCTCTAGAAGGTCTTTAGGATTACTGGCACGTATAACCTGACCTAAACGGGGTTCTAATCCCGTAAGAAGGGTGTTCATAACCATTGTATCCACTAGAGTGGTCTGGGCGTCTTTTTGTTCTGGACTAAGCCCAGCGGTTTTGTGGATACAGGAGTGCATTTTCGCACTCAAAACTTGGAGTCGATTATAAAATGTTAGTGGGGACTCATTTGAAAGTTGTTTCAGACGTTGTAGGTCGTGTATCAGGGAAGAGAGATCACGAGAATCTCCAAAGTGTAGGGTTAAGAGTTGTTTAATTTCAAGGTATGATCCGGGATTTCTTGAATTTATCAACTGCGCCGCTTTCCCTTTGAGTTTATTCTTGATGTGGATCACTAATAAATACTTTTGATCCGCCGTGGACATGTTATAAGCGCAATTACACGCGTCTATAAAGGTTCCCAAGGAAATTTGGTCGCCTTCAAATTCGGGTATAACGGAAAATATTTCCGTTAACCGATATCTTTCGGTTTCATTGGTAACCGGTGTTGGAGAAGCTTGTGCCATTTTTATTTTAGTCGATATAAAAGAATTGGAACAAGGGTGTAAAAATGAAATGTAAAAAGGTATAGAAATTAATAAACTGTAGAATACGTTAATGGGAATAACGATTGTTTGAATGATAGAACAGTATGGTAACCAATTAAAATAGTAAATTCAAATAAATCAGTTATTCAAAATAAAAAAAATCAATGAAATAAGTAAATCAGATATACCAATATCAATAAAAAGAAATCAAATAAATATATCAATAGAATAAAATAAATCAGTTAATGAAATAAATCAATATTTCATTTGGATTAAATATATCAAAATAAAAATCAAATTGATAAATATGTAAAATCAAATAATAAAATAAATCGATTGATCAAATCAAATAAATTATATCAAATATTAAAAATCAATGTTCAATTAAATGAATCAAATAATATTTACTTAAAACGAATGACGATTCACCATTACTTACATCAACAGGAACATTGAAAGCGCCGTGTTCTACGTTTGATTGCAGTGAGGACTTCTTCCAGGTTCGTTGTTCCGTTGAGGGATAGGAATCCGCCGCTACCAGTTAGAGTACTCGTGTTCTAGTAACGTTAGACGGATCCTACTGACTGCGCCAATTTGTTATATCACACTTTCAAAATTTCTCTTTTTAAAAAAGATTTTATTTATAGTTGCACAATTATTAACTTTTAATATAAAACTTGAAAATAACAATATAATACTTTATAACAATAAAAAGACAAAATGAGTGTTAAACTAAACTAGACAGAACTGTAAGTAATAATGAATGATGTTACAATGAAAAAGTATAATTTATAAACTAAGAACGCTGACTAAGGTGTCGCAGCGCTTGCAGTTCTCACGGATGTTCGTCTGCGGGTAACTGGAGACGACACGTGTTATGCTGACTCAGCTTGAGAACTGTTGTTGGGTTGTTTCATATAAGTCGATGGAATAACTTATATAACATATATATATATATATATATACGATTTTTTAGTTTTTTGGAATTTCGGGTAAATGTTCCATTATCTAAGAAGCCAATTAACAAAGTTGAGTGTATATTACCTGATTTTGTAGGTTTTTAATTTTTACTCAACATTACTCATAGTAGCAAACACGGTTTTATGGGTGGATTTTGTGTAAAACGTAAAAAACTAAATAGTTACCGATTGTTCCCTGTTTTTTTGGTTAAAAAGAAAAACGCATCTATAAAAATGTTGAACTTTTTGTCAATTAGTCAAGTTATATCATTAGAACACGTTAATGTCGGTTTTGTTCTACTATTAATTTTGTCAGGTAATTTCGTAAATAACCTGAGCTAATTGATATCGGGGTCTGATCACACAATCATTTAGAAGTTTTGAAACATATAAAGTTTTCACTTTATTTTTAGTCATCATTTCATTGTAAAGAGTTTGAAATTGATGTGGGTATTTTCATTGCTCTATGGATCTTGGAATTTAAAAGTACGATTGTGTTTGATTCAGTGATTTCCTTTTGTTCCATAGGGTTAATATTGTAATGTTTTTATTTACACAATCGGGTTCAATTTAATTCTTGGATTTATTTAAAAACACAGTCCAACTCACCTAATTTATTTCCACTACTTTAACATAATTTATATTTAAAGAACTTTTTACAATTTATCTTTACTATACGACAGTCGAATAATGAATGAATGCTTCCGTCAGCTGTCCGTATTTATATATTACTTCTCGGAATTCTGCACAACGTCAAAGAGCCGCCAAGAGATGGACTAGATTCTTCGAGAACTTCAATAAAGCAAGCCGCCGACCTCAATGCGCCAGACGAACATTTCGGATTCGCGAAAATATCAAATGAATGCCGCTTCCACGAATTGTCGGATGAATTCCCGTCACATTGCCCCCTCCTTAAGACCATTTCGTCCCAGAATGTCCCAGAATCATTTCTGTTATTGCGATATTTGCAGGACTCTGCATTTTGACAATGGAAAGTTTGGTGGAAGTAACAGTCAATGGTCTTCAGGTCTGGGCTCCTAATATTAAGATAGCATACAAGGATGTCGATCGAATCGAAAGATTCCATTATACATCTCACCACCCTCTGAAACTGACCGTACTTCTTTGCAAACATCTAGGCTATTCCTCTGGACATCCGCAGATCTCGAGCCACACAATGAGCAAAGGAATATTCTGTGGGCACCTCAAACAGGTCTCGGGGTTCCTCTCTGGTCACGTCGTGCTGCACTTTCTGCTCATCAGAGTACAGTGCCATAAACTGTTTGAATGTCATCTTGTCATCGGGTGGTTGAATTCCGCGGATTTGGGCTTGTTCAAGTTCGCCGTCATGACTTCCTGCATAAGGGGCTAACCTGAAGAAATGTACCGCTTTTGGTTTTCCTCGAGGCAGTTTCCTTATTATGTATACAACATCATTGATCCTCTTTTCTATCTGGTAAGGCCCCTCCCAAGATCTTTGTAGCTTGGGCGAATATTCACGACGGATCATACAACCAAACAAGATCATCACCTTGGGATTCCCCGCCCTCGGCTCTGATGTCATAGGCTTCCTTTATTCGGACACTGGCATTCTCGATATTTAACCGGACTCGGTGTACGTCTTTTATCTTTTGACGTAATTGGCTCACATGGTCTTCATCTGCAGTCTCGTCTCCTGGTGGACATCCAAACTTCAAATCGCATGGTAGTCATAATTATCGTCCCATAAAAACACTGGCCGGAATCTGACCCGTGGTCTCATGCACAGACGAACGATATGCCATTAGAAACAAGTGTCGATACTGGTCCCAGTGTCTCTGGTGATGAGAGACTACCTTTGATTGATTGATTGAAGCTGTCATGCTGTTGTCCGTGTTTTATTGATCTTCAACAATTTGCAGACGTCTTGGAAAAGATAGACTCGAAGTTTCTACCTTGGTCTGAATGCAACTCGAAGGGAACACCAAAATGACTGATCAGTGGACATCAGCAACGGTCAAGGCTTCTTGTCAGATTCAGGAAATTGACCGTCAAGATCATGGCAACTCTTTCGAATGGGCTGCCCGCATTATATTGCTTCATGGGTGCTTTTGCTCGCTTCTGAGGCCCATTACTTGCTGCACAAACCGTACATTTCCGGCACCAATCCTTAACCTCTGCTTGGCAGTTTACCCAATATAAGCGTTTTCGAAAATATCTCAGAAACTGTTCTTCCCACTAGAAAGTTGGTCACAGGAAATAGTCTGTTGAAACTCTAGATGTTTTTGATTTAATTCTTTTCTCTAGAGCTTATAACCCGGGAGTTATTCACAAAAGTAGAAAATTTTCGAAAATTTCTCGCAACTGTTCCTCAGATAAGAAAAATTCTCACAGGTTTGTTGAATATCTAGAGATAGTTTATTTAATATTTTACTCTAGAGCTTATAGCCCGAGAAAAAAGAATTTTTGTAAATAATTCAGAAACTGTTAATCCGACATGAAAATCCTTCATAAGAGAATTGATCGTCACTTTATGCTCTAGAAACATTTAATTTACAATTTTTCTCTAGAGCTTATATATAGTCCGGGAAAAAATGAATTTTTATAAATAATTCAGAAGCTGTTCGTTCAACATGAAAATCATTCATAGGGGAATTGATGGTCACTTTATGCTCTACAAACATGTAATTTACAATTTTTCTCTAGAGCTTATAGTCCGTGAAAAAAATGAATTTTTTGTAAATAATTCAGAAACTGTTAGTCCGACATGGAAATCGTTCATAGGAAAAATGATGGTCACTTTATGCTCTACAAACATGTAATTTACAATTTTTTTCTAGAGCTTATGGTGTAATTAACTGCAGCAAACTGTATACAGAGTTTATTATTGGTAGGTTGAAACTGTAGATTGCGGATTACTTCACAACTTAAAACGGTCTAAGGTTCGTAAAAAATAAACACATAAACAATTTCAAAAGCAATTAATAAACTAAGAAACAACGGAGGGAATTGCGTGCTTGCAAACAAATCTTCTAAAAAAGGAAGATATTTCCTGTAAAATAGTTCTAGAGACTAACTCTAATATTAATAATTATTTATAATTATAAACCGGCTTAAACATATAATTTTATTTTTATTATTAACCATTACCTATCCATTATTTCTATATTTGCTATATTTTATGATATATAATGTAGCCGTATATTAGCCACCTATTTTATTCTTGAGGCTGATCGGTTAACATATGCTAGAAATTACGAGTCAGCAGTTTCTCTATTCAACTATGATAATTTAACGTTTGTTTTTTCATTCATCATATTTCTTACAGTTGGATTATTTTACATAAAAATGCCATGCTTGTCAGTTTGTCGCAATTATTATCACTCCGCCCCAGATGCTGGTTTGGGAGCTATATAGTCCGTCTCGAAAATTTCATTACTTCTGTATCAAAACTGAAAGTAATCCTTCCATCCGCCCACTGAACACTCCCATAGGGGTAATGGCTAGATATTGCCAAATAAATTTTTTATATCTACATTACGCTACAGAATTTAATCGAAGAAAATCTTGTCATTCTCATTTAAAGAGAGGTTGTTCAGACATTTTTCATTTGCTCTAATCCTAAATGTTTTTTCGTTTATCGCGAGGTTTATAAGCGAAAATAACGGTGGAAATTTTCCTTGCGCTTATACAATTTTAAATTTCGCCACGGAAGTCACGTTTAAAGCGATATGATACTGGATTTTCAGGAGTTTATTATGAGTTTAAATTAATTCCACGTTATATGCGAAATCCGTAATACTTCAATATGCTATAGTGCTGTTTCCAAGGCGGTTACTATGTAAGAAATCAGTATCTATTGGTGTATCAAAACATCAATAAATAACAATTGATTATTGACTTCTCCCCTCATTGGTAAATTTTATTTTGTGCTATGGTCCGTTAAGGGTGTCTAAAAAAAGTGTTGAGCTGTTCTCTCCTCGAGGCCAACTCACAGAGGCATCATCAACATACCGTCACCATGAACTGGGTTCAGGGTTTGCTGTTCCTTGTGCTAATTTGCTATGGTTCGCTATTCATTGATAGTCATTTGATTTGATAGTCTTTTTGTGACGTTGGTCCTTGTAAATTAAATAAGTTTTCTTCGGACAGTGCATTGTTAAATCTACAATGTGATGAGATTGTTTATATTTTTCTACGATCATATCCTGTGGTTATTTGATGAAGATTTTGCTGAAAAGAGACACTAAACCAAAGCCTGTGAGAATATAATCTGTTTGTAAAACAGTTTTGCTAAGTATTTCAACAAAAAGTGTCGAATTCCTCACGTATGGCTGTGCCTTCTCTGCAAATAGTTGAAGGTGTTTAATGTCAGATTCAACAACTTGCTTTGGTTCGCCGTGGGAAAACGGTCTGCCTCGAAGATGAATTTGGCGTCTTTCAGTAGAGGGTTGGTCATAATTTTTGTGATTTTAGGTAAACCACTTCTTTAAGAAGAAGCTCACACCTGCAAGGTTGATTACTTAAGACTTTCAAAACGATTAAAAAACAATCAATAAAACGAGCCATACTTTCGTTGATGGATGGCGAATAGACGATTATGTTATCCGTGTAAACAAGACATCGTTCATTCTGAATACCCAGCTGAATGCTATGAATGAGCCTCTATAAAGATGAAAGTGCATTTTTCTAACTAAATGGTATAGCAGTAAATAGTAATGGTCATAATCAACAGAAAAACGGATCTTAAGAATGTCCAAATGTGGGAGGTGGAAGCAAGATACGGTATCGAAAAATACTGACATTGGCCACTTTTGCGAGCAAGAGAAGCAGAGTGCTTGATGAAGCACTTTTCCAATTTGGTTTTGCACTTCCTCTTTATGGATTTCAGGGAATCTTTTGTAAAAACCTATCGGACATAATTTGTGTGAATCGAGAAAGCTTTGATAAATACCAAAGTGTGGCCTTCAAGATACAAAATATCTTGTGATCCCAAGCAGAAATTCGGAGAAGTTCCCTATCTTCGTCTTTAGGGTGTTATCTCTCCTAATACATTCTCTAATAGTTGAGTTTATGTGTCTAAGTAGGGTAATCTTCTGCATTTCTTGGGCATTGCATTTGGGTTTAATATTGCAGTCACAAATCCTTTTTTTTAAACTTGGTCGATACGTGCATGAGTAGTAATTTGGTAATTATGAGTAAAGGTTTGCGTGTTAGTATTAAACTGATCATGATCGGGTGTTTCCTGTATGGGGTGTTAAAACTCATTACTAACTTTTTGATTTTAGGTCAAACATTACATCAAACTCAATTTCTAGATTTCTCAGAACGTTGATATAGGACTCTTCAGGAAATCTGTGAAAGAAGTTTTTCACAGTACTTTCTTTAAAAATAGGCAGATTCGGATATCTACTAGAAGTTTAAATTTTCCTGAAGATACGTTCATCATACTTCTGAAAATTACCAAATTTTGTGCTGTTTTTGGAGAAGTTATTCAGCATATTTACCATTGTACTCATTGTGGGTTGGTAAGAATAATCATAATACTATAATTGGTTAAACAGTTTGTAACTGCAGTTTGTGATTTTTTTCAATGACATATTTTAGAATTTGTTGTATAAATTCTTGATTAAAAGTTACATTTGTTGCTGTATGCCATGCCAATAGTATGGTGATATTTAATATTTGAAAAATATCTTATCTACTAACATAAACTGTGTTTAGTGTTTGTTATTACCAAAAAAAAAACGAAACAAGCATATACATTGTCATAACACCCGATAGAGATTGAACAAACTTACTTTTTGCTACATTATTTTGTCCATTAAAATTACTTACCGTACACGTATAACAACTTTGACGATCTGAAACGGTTGAGTTTCTTCCCAGAAATTCCAGTCACTCTAGATCTTAAAAGGAGATGGAATTTCGGTATTAAATGTGATCTCAAATATTATGTTAAACAATAAAATCCTGCAATAAGTAATAAAAGTTAACATTAACAAACACCAAATATGTTATGAATACAAGTCAGGCCAATTTATGTCCGAATTGTCCAATATATTAGCACACTCTATATAAATCAGCTATTTATTGCACAACGAAAAAGAACCGTTAACCTAATAACTAGAAGTAGCAACTTTTATAGTAATTTTTGTACTGTCAGAAGTGGATTTAAAAAATTGTTTGTTCATGGAGTTCAAATTTGGGTTGAAATCATTCAGGTGCGAAGTAAAGCATCAAAATCTGTTGATTGCGAGATTTCGCCTGTTTAGGGGCCATCCATCAATTACGTAAGACATTTTAGGGTGGGTCTCTGCTAATATCTTACGCAATCTTATATGGGGGTACGTAATGAATTTTCCTTAAGATTTTTTAAATATTATTTTTTTCATTGCCTATGAATGACATTTATTTGTCTGAATTAACTATCTTAATTCTACTTGTTTAAGCATTTTCAAATATAAATACATGTAGTTATAACATTAACTATTAATAAATTATATAATACCCAAACCATTATTTATTATATATATTTACATACAATAACATAAGAATTAATAGAGTCGATAATTTTTGAAACCAAAAAAAAATAATAGTAAAATGAAACCCATTGAAAAAGGAAGGACATTCAACAAAAACAAAAGATAAATAATTTACGGTCGGGAAGGGGGAAGGAGAGGGGTTTTAAGGGTAAAAAAAACTGTTTATTTCGATTTCCGGCAAAACTACAAGTCCTATGGAAAAAAGTTAAATGACAAAGTGGTAGGTAAAAAAACAACCTTAAATCCCCACCCCTTCCCCCTTCTCAACCTCAGATCGCCCTTAAATTATTTTCTATTCATTTTTGCTGCATTCTCATCTTTTTCGTGTTATTTTTTTTCACTTTTTACCATTTTCAAAGGCTTCAGCATTGGTATATTAACCATAAAGACCTAACGGTCTAATTCTATATAAACTCTGGAAGTCAGTCAGTATTTATATGTTTTTATAATTAATATTAAAAAAAGTAGTATAATACTGATAATGCAAGTGGGTATGTTATTTCATTATTATTATGAGATGAACTTTTATTATAATAGACATATTAAATTACATGTAGGTACATCATTTTATTTATCTAATGAATGCTGATTCCATGAATTATGGGAGGAATTCACCTCGCAATATGTTTTTTTTTTAATAATCGGCCGATTGGTGGCCTTAACTTTAAACATTTTCGGTTAATATTGTTTGTAATATATATCTTCTGTATATTTAACCTATTTCCATTTTCATGTAAATTGAAATGCTTTGTGTTGTTGAATGAAATATCAAAAATGTTGTCGGAATTCCTATAACTATAAGTAAAATATGTACTGTAATATTTTCTTTCTCATTTCAATTCGCCACAAATTGAATATTTGATAGAATATATTTATTATTTCAAGTACGTTTGTTGCAAGAGAGGTCTCTGTTTGTACGCAATACATCTTTCGAATGCCAGATGCTCTCATACGAGTAGTAAATATTTCGTAGTTGATCCATAATTTTACATTTTATCAATACTGTTAATCTTAAACTTATGTCCAGCACTATATTAACTATGGGATTTATTGATTGGAACGTAAAAACAAATATATGGTAATAATTTAGTGCGGTTCCTTTATTAAGGGTTTGGGAACAATAGTGCAGCTGAGTTTCGTTGGTGGATGTAATTAAAAATACAATAAATAGCCCATTTACTGTTATTAGGTGTCAAACTTGATTATTGCTTGGCACCGACTTCAAAAATGTACTAGATAGGTAGGTAGGTTTACCTTCGGATATACTATGAAAAAAAAATATCGTTATTCAAATCTATACACAAGGGGGGAAGAAATCAGGTAACATATATATATATATATATATATATATATATATATATATATATATATATAAACAATTTACACCGCATCAATAAACTCCTCATTTTTGGAAGTTGGTTAGTAATACGGCTACAAACAATTTCTAGTTCATAGTTTGGTTGGACATATTAGTATTTATTCACAGGCATGGCACGGCGCGTATTAACTGACGGCACGCAAGGAACTTTAACGGAAATGGAATACTAATAAATTTATTTTTGTTTCAATTCACACCCGTGGTTAGGGAGTTCAATTAAGTTTACCAATGCCTACATTGAATGAAATTTTTGTGAACTATTTCGATGACGCAATTAAAATAAATGGGCTACTTTAGCTCTGCGGGTCTGGTCCCTGTTTATAGCTAGCCGTTTGGACTGCTTGAAAATGTGTTACCGTAAAATTTGCCCGTATTCTGGACTACATAGATAGAATTTACACATTCTTTTATACAGAGAACTGAGGTGTGAGTTATATATTGAATATGTTGATAGTATATCTTTTGTGGAGGAGTTGACAACATCACCGGCTGTATTTCCGCTGTTCAATAAGAAATATATATGTGTGTTTTGAAATGTTAGAATCACCATAACAACCTTGATTAGTTTATTATATTGCACATACAAATTGATTTTTTTACATATTTTATGCTCTACTTATTGTACTCTATAATGTAACACTCTGAACCTAATTGATTTGTTATCTAAAAACTGTAGAGCAGTCGATTACTGAGTTTATCACTTGACGTATTGTTTTGTTAAAAATGCAGTTCTAATTATATCAATAATATTAGATTTATACTGGAAGGAGTTCAAAATAGAACAACTGTAACAAGGATATAGATTTTATGAGTTCTGTAAATACGATGAGAAATGTGTGTATATTGATATGATGAGGTTTAATACGACATATGTCATACATATATCATATATTCTACCTTTTAGTCATTTGTCTATAACTGAAGATTACCAGTATTGTTTGTTGATTGTAAAATAATACTTTATGCAATGTTAATGTATTATTAATGATTTTCCTTTCAATATCAATCTGATATATTTTTGTTCCTTTATGCCACATTGGCAATCACCATGAAATTTTGCAGATTAGGAAATTAAACGAACCTTGCATTTTTAATGCATTCATTTATTTATTATGAAAAAATTTATTAGTATAAATCTTTCCTTTCAAATATCAATCTGAAATTTTGTTCCTTTATTTTAGACAAATGAAAATTTTAGTATTTAATTAAACGAACCTTTGTCCATTTTAATGCATTCATTTATTTATTATGTAACCTTATTGAAATTTATTAGGAATATAAATCTGAAGATTCACCTACACATCTTGGATGGACCGTTGCTTTCATGCGCTCTATCTATCTCGAAGTTGAGATAATTTTTTCGTATTGTTGCATGTTTGTTAGAATTTTTTGTAAATGTGTTTGTACTTGCCGTAGATATCACAATTACATGAACTTTTGTTACTTTGTTACCAACCTGTAATATTTTGTTAAATATTATCAACTTTTATTCTCCAAGGGGTTGTGGGAAATTATATGACTCGTGCAAATTTGTTTAAAACATTTTAATTCGCTAAGAACTTTCGACTATTAATAGTCATCATCAGAGCCTCTAAAAAAAAAAAACCAAGTCACATATAAAAATCATCTTAATATTACTAAAACTACTTACATGTTGAAGCTATAGTGAGTTACAATATAAATATTCAATTTTATCAGATCGTATTCTACTTTGTTTTTAAAATCTAACATCAACTTAGGGTTACGTATATTTTGCTAACCACTGTTACATTATATTTAGTTCATGAGGAAATCATTGTCTTGAGTGGCTCTGGCTTTCATATTCAGGGACACAATATTTCCGCGGTATGAGTATGATATCTCTTTAATTGTAAATACAAATATTTACATCACAAAAATAATTATATTTATTTTCATAATTCAAAGTGTAACTGTGAAAAAAAATACAAAATGAATGCTACCGCAATTTGTTGTGATACTGGTTCTCGAGTTAATATTTACTTGCGACTTAAATATGTAAGGTATACTAAAAATAGGTTATCAAAAAAAAACAAAATCAAATTGAGTGGCTCTATTATAATATTTTCTCATTTGGAGACTCTTACCGATTCAAGATCATTATGCCGTTCATTTTTGTTAAGTCTTAAGTTAAGTAGCAACGCTTTCTGAGATATTTTGTATGAAACGGTTTAAAAGTAAAATATTGCATTTTACAATACGAAAATCTCCGTTTAAGCTGCTGTAGGTATTGTCTGTTACCATCATAACTTTTGACGATTACACAAACACTGCTTTCCAGTATTACTTTTTACAATTTAAATATCCCGTTGTTGCTATAAAGAAAATTCATTCGTTTTATATAAATTAGGTCACTGGAATAAGAATTGGTTACTAGAAATTTATAAATATACTTGGCTATAATCGTCACAAATTAATTTCATTAGACAACAAAGCAATCGATCACCAACTATGTCAATGTTGTTCCATTGCGGTAACACTAGCTTTTACAAAGAAAACTTTCACACATTAAATGTTCTAAAATAATATAATGCCATCACGACATGGATTAGCTGTCAGCGTCTAATATTTTTCACATAATCTCAGATTATAAGTGAATTTAAAGGACGGTTTGAAGCTTAAAACATCTAAAAATATATGGTATATATCGTTTAGGAATAGTTTAAATTGAACAATAATTAAAAGTTGCTTATCAATTCGAAAACAGGGTACAAACTTGATTTTATTTGAATATTGTAAAAAAAATTGTAAAATGTTAACTCAAATTATACAAGGTTTAAACAAAATCTCTGGGACTTCTTGGTTTGTATATCCCTGGGGCAGATTTTGCGCATGTCAGCCTTGTCACTTCAACCCTTCGCGGGACTTCAGTTTACAGATAACCTAATTCTCTGTTCAATGCATCTAAGTTTTGCAAATTTGATTCAGCTTTTTATGGAATAATAAAGGTAGAGCATTAAAAAGAACTAAATATTGCTCGGGGGAAAATGTAGAGATTCCCTGTTTTTATATCGAAAAAAATGTATTCGCTTATTTTTAACTCTGCCATTTCAATTTTCCGCAGATAAGCTGCAACGCTTAACATAATTAAATGGAATTAAAGTTCAAAAGTTTTTCTGGTAAAAATAATTCTTTCGGAAGGTAAGTTTACGGTATGATTTAGCTTTATAAAGTAAGATGAAAAACAAAAAGTATATTTTGTTTATTCATTGTTCATGATAATAAGTGCTCAAAGTGTTGGCCTCCTGCATCTATACAACAGTAGAGATTTTCTTCAAAACATCCTGGACATTACGAAGCATTTCTGGTGTAATCCATTAACGAATTAATTTAATGACTATAATTTTTCATTTTAAGTAACCTCTTAGAAAAAGATAGGAGGTTAAATCAGACGATATTGCAGGCTACTCTATTTGTCCTCTTCGACCGATCCATCTACCAGGATACGTCGGATTTAAATATTTACCAGCAAAAAAGGTATATTGATAAAAAATTCTTTACACAAACAGAAGCCGATAAAAATTTAAAGATCTGACTGATTACAAAAAGAAGACAAGTATTTACCACTGTTTCCTTCAAACAATAAAATTAGAAATTACTTTAACTCTTTTGTGATAAATGTATTAAGAAATGTAGAAAACATTTTCGAATTTTTATATTTGATCTGTTAATAAAACATTTTAATATATAACCTACTTCCAAGTATAACTAAAAAGTTGAAAATAATTATAACCAAATACAACTGTAGACAATAAAATAAATTTAAACATTAAAATGTGCTCAGTATGTACAAATTAATTACCTACCTATCTAATATATTTTTGAATTCGGTGTCAAGCAAATATAAAATCCTGCATTGCGTACTCATCTACAACTTCATCAAACTTGATTGTTGCTTGGCACTGACTTCACATATATACTAGCTAGGTAGGTAATTAATTTGTATATAATGAACACCTTTTAATGTTTACATTTTTTACTTTGTGTATAAGTACCTAACCACATTGAATGTGTTATTTATTATCATTTTGATTTAAATTGATAGGTAAAAGTTTACGAACAAAATGAACTGGTACGCGTTGACTTAATAAGCCAAAAACTTGTTTAATTAACTGTCCCGACAGAGGTTGTCTAGTCCAAACGTTTTATAAAGATTGTAATTATTTGGACCGACTAAGTGCAGAAAGTATATGAGACCACCTAGGGATCTTCCTTAATAGATTACACTTTAAAAAATTATACACATCGATAAGGGGTTTTGGAAAAATTGGCCAATATGTTAGGTACATTGGTCGAGTTCCATGCACGCATGTTTTCATTCACAAATTACATCACTTTAATAGAATTCTTTTCCCAAATGTGAAGTTTCATCAATGGGAATATCTCTATTAAACAAGACAGTAATCATTCAAATCGGTGCACAACAGGGGAAAGATATCAGGTAACATACATACATTAAAAAAATACGCCCCGAATTAATAACCTCCTTCTTTTTGGAAATCGGGTAAAAAGAGAATATAATGTCCATTAAAATGAGGTATTACACAAAGGACTTCTTCTTTGAAATAAAAGTCAACCAGTTTTAGTATTTTTTCATCGAGCAAAAATGATTATTTTTTCTCATTGTTCTTTCATTATTTTCTCAAAAACGGCTGCATTAAAGTTGGAAAGTAAGTTGCGTTGAACAAAGATGTTGTTTACTTTTGATCTAAGGAATCACACAATTCCTATTCCCATTTAGATTTTGGTCTTGTTGCGGAGGGGTGAACTTTTAAACAAACGGTATATGAAATATCGGTAATGTTTCGTTTTTCTATACGAATCTGTCTTATTATTGGCTATCTTTGGTTAATTTTTTGTGGAAATACGTTGTGCAGTATTAAAAATTCTATAGAAATAAACACATATTTTAATGTATTATCTTCAATGAGTACCTATGAATATAAAGCTGACCAAAACAAATTGACTGGTGTTTAACCGCCTTCAGAAAGGAGAGGTTCTCAATTCATCTGTATATATGTTTTTTTATTTATTTTCTTATGTGGGTTCAGCGATTACTCGGAACGGGCTTAATGAATTTGGATGGTTTATACTAGGTTTTGTTAAGCGGGATTCTAAAGTGGTCCTATATTTTTTTGAAGGACAAAACTTATACCCTTTTTAGAAAACCGGCAAAGCATGTGGTGCAATAAATTGAAAATGATTAGATCTGAGTCAAAATCAATGTCAGTTAACCAACTTCAAGGTGGAGCATCTCAAATAGTATCTATATACAGGGTGTATATATAATTTGGAATCAAATGACACACTTTCTTATGAATAATATTTACAGAAAAAGTTATTCTTCAAAAAAAATTTGCGTGGTCTGAAACGTATATTTTCTACTTTGCAGCTTTGCTGTTCAACCTAAAAAAACTATTTGATTGTTGCAAAAAAAATATTTTGCTTTTTTAGTTAAGACAGTTTTTGTATTTTTAAATGTATTTCTTAGACTAGAATTTATACGAGAATTTCACAGAATAGTTAGTTGATATTAGGTTAGTTCAGCATTGTTATGTTTCTTGTAATAAATTGTTGCTACTGACATTGTTCTAATAGATCTTGTTAATTTGTCTGCTACCTATCTCTGACTTTCCTTATTTTCTCGCAAACTTTTTTTGTTTACAACTGGTGTCTATTACTACGAGTAATTTGTAAGGTTGTAATTTGAATAATATTTTGATTTTGTAAATTTATACTTCATGTAGGAGTCAGACAACATTCATTCTTGTTCATAGACCTCACTACTGAATTGAGGGTTTGTTGTTCTGCTAAGAGATATTTGTGAGAGTTGATAATAATACTGTAAAAACATTATTATCTTGAAAATGGGTTTGTATTCATTACATCAACAATTCTTCAAGAGAAATACGCTCTTTACAATACGATATTAAAATTAAAATAGGGCGCCATTTATCCGAACGTCACTTCTCTAAAACGTTCAGTCAATAGAACTAGGTATATGGAAAAAAATCAGTCATTTTTCAAACTTTTGCTAAACTAGATCTTAGGAAAAACTTTGTAAGGAATACAGTTACTGTGAATAAACCT
Source organism: Octodonta nipae (assembly GCA_034190945.1). Taxonomy (NCBI): domain Eukaryota; kingdom Metazoa; phylum Arthropoda; class Insecta; order Coleoptera; family Chrysomelidae; genus Octodonta; species Octodonta nipae. Next base: position 69,824,100 of record CM067217.1, read on the forward strand.
AAAATCTAATATATAATTTCCTTTTCATTTCGATTCATCATATTCACATGGTCTTTTATCCGTCATATCGTCAAATCATTCATTGTTAATGATCTTATATTTTAAAGGAACTTATATTATGTTAATAAACAGGAAAGTGAAGAAATGTAAAAAAGGTCAGTTATAATACTCTCTGAAATCCAACTAGAACGATAATAACATAATTTTGATTCAATCACTTGGTATGAACTTAATTGTGACCGATATTAGGAGAGATTATATATCGTAAAAGTGTGAAACGAAATCCGAATTGCTGGAAGATATTGCCATCTGTTGGTTTTGTAAAATCAGACTTCAAGGTGTATCATATCTTGGTCCGACATGGTTCATTATTGAAAAGCTTCTACATGTTGCACCAGGAGCAAGAATCGTTTCACTGTTATCGGAATACCAATTCAAACCTAAGTTGTTCTAAAAAATGTGAAAGAACCGCTTACCCACGAAAAACATGTGGATGTAGAGCGGGTTGGTCATAATTTTGTTAGAAAATACACAAATTTTTATAACGTTAGTACTATGTTCGAGGTGATGTTATTTCCGGAATGTAATGTTTTCTACTTGAATCTGTTGATAAGAGTGTCATCGCAACAATAAAAAAACTATATCGAGAACAGTTCGTTTATTGCTTTTAGGTAATAAAAATATTAATAAACAATTACTCGAAGTATGGACTGGAGTAAAAAAATGCATGCATTAATTGTTGAATAAGCCCACTGAATGATACAAAGATAAAGTCCTAATCGACGAGCTTGACAATAAGCCCGTTAAAACGTTCATAAATTACGTAGAGGATAATGATACAAGTGATGATTCAAGTGGAGGTAACTGAAGCATCTGGGGTACAGCATATGGCTTTTCGGTTGTTCGTGAACGTCAAGTAGAATTTGATCACACCAGCAATAGTCGTTTCGTTAAAAACTTTGTTTTTAAAAACAATTATATTCAAAATCAACTCTTAACTAACTTTTATTCTACAGCAATACAAATTTTCTAAGTAAGATCTCTACAACAACTAACTTGGAATAATGATATAAAATTAAACACAACTTTGATTATTCCATCAAAAGTCCGATTCACTACGAATTGAGTCATTTCATAGTCACTTATTTATTTGTCTATATGGCAGAATTCACAAACATAATTCCTACCTGACGAGATTGGAACTTTGGGGGTTCTCTGAAGTTCGACGACGCCTGGCGTTCCTTCTTCTTGGGTTTTAGAACCATTTTTTGAAGTATAGGTATAGTTTGACCGCAACAATTACTATGATTGGCTATTATTATTAGTGTAATCTCTTCGATGGCACATTACATATAATATCCAAAAAATGTATGAATTAGGTTTTAGTTCAATGCTGGTTCAATGCAAATATGTAATTGACGAAGGACCTTTAGCGGGAACAATCAATAAAACACGTGCCGTCGCGTAAATGAAATCATCCAAATAAAAGTTAATCACTGAGATTTTACGTCGAGGCTCTGCCGGTGGTGTTTCTTTGTTCTTCTTTCTTCAGAGGCTAGCCCCGCAGCGGCAGGAACTGTTTTAGAGATTCGTCTGGACAACACGTTACACAAAAAATAGCGAAATCAATGAACATTGATTGAGCAAACAAAAATTGCGGGTTTAACAAACAAATGAATGCGCTTTTGTAAACACTAAAAGAAACAAATGAAAGCGGTTTAGCGGTTGTTACGACCGGAACTATAACTCGCGAAATACGACGGAATCAAAAGCTTCCGAATAGCTCGGCAGTCAATACACGAAATCAGGAATAACTGTCTTTATTTTACACGCAAAAACACTTAAAATTAGCATTAGCGCGACGGAAGGTTTTGGAAAAGGTGCAGAAGTTTAAAAATCAATGAAGTAATTCAAGCAAATTTAAACAGTATACACTAAACAAATTGCGGGTACGCAACAATTAGTATTACTCCAATACTATTAGGGTGGCTGCTGTGGTCCAGAGGTTTGATGTACAAGGGTTCAATGTTGTGGGGAAATTTCATCTAACTTGACTTGATGAAGTTGAATGTCATTGAGGGCCGCATTTTCTTTAATTTCTGGTAAATTTATTTTTGGCAGTGCGAACTTGGTTTTGGAAATTCTCTGTTTGAAAACATCTGGCTATTTATTGCAATTTGGCATCCTACGGGAATTTGTATGATGCTCGGCTCTGTGATGAACTGATTTCCATTATCATTTTGACAATTAAAGGGAGTTTGGATTGGTTCAACAGGAATGTCAAATATTCATTCATTTTGGGCTACTTGTTCAATGATTTCTGAAGATGGCTTTGTGCATCTGCTTACACATAGTCTTGAGTCACTTTTCGGAAATTAATGAGATTACGCAGCTGTTATCAATAGGTTGTGGTTGTCCTCGGCAGATGTACAATTCTTCTATCTTTGGGAAATCTTAGATGGTATGTTGTAAGACTCATTAGGATATAAAGGTGCAGAATTATCAGTGTCTTGTTTCTCCAGGACATTGGATAGGTGTGGAAATAATTAAATTGAATAGCATCAAATATCGGGATATATATTACAAAATAGATAATGTTTTTTCTGTGTGTATACTGACTGAAAATAATTTGTAGTAATTTCTAACATCTTAGAGTAGTTGTTCTGATGAGAAAATTACTTCTATTTGTTTCAAAATTAAATTAAGTCTGATTTAGGCAAAATTCCGGGGTGTAATTCTTTTAAGTGGGCGAAACTAATTGCATTTTCAATTTTCATCACAAATTCCTTTATTTTATCTAAATTCATGTACAGTTCCGAAAATGTATTTTGTATCTATTAATTATTTTGTGATCTCTGTTTAAACTTTTGAGTTAATTTATTGATTTTTCAAGTTCTTTCGTTAATATATTTTGATTTGAAGCGAGGGTGGAAACAGTTTTATTATAGTGGTCAAGAAGTTTATATAGTTTGACTGAGGACTGAACTTCAAGTTTTTAGCTATATTAAATTGATTTTGTTCAAGTGTTGTCAGGGCTTTATTTATAGAATCTCGTTCTTCATTGTTCATAGTACCGCCAAGTTTTTGAATGCTACCTATGGGGTTTATTAGTCCTCTACGTTTTCGTGAAGTACTAAAAGCTTCTCTTCTATTTTTTATTTCTTAAATTTGGTTAATATTGTGAGATAAAAGTTGTTTAAATCCCATATTATTTAAAGGAAATTTTAAGGTCTTTATTTTCTATTATCTTTTGTAATGATATTAAAATATTTTTATTATTTTTTTAATTCAAAATTTAATTCAATTAAGTTAATATAGTGTATGTATGAATTTATGAAAAGTTGAACGTAATCTAGCTGAACCTAGTTCTTGGGTATAAACGTAATTATTAATTGGGGATAAATTTATCTGGGATTGTGATAGGGATGTGATTAGTAACAAGTTAGTCGTCACTAGTAGATGTTTGATGTTCTTCATCTTTGTTGCGACTCGTTTTTCCTTTTGGTGTGTTTACAGGAATACCTGTAAGAAGTCGTTTCTTTTTGGGTTTGAGTTTTGATCGTCCTTGATTAATTTAAACGTAAATAGCTTGTTGGGGTTGTACTGTTTCAGGTTCATGTCTGGTTTTCATTTTCTTTAGAAATAATTTTATTTTTATTAAGTTCAATTGAAAGTCCTTGTGGTAAATTTTGTCTGCTAATAGTTTGTGGTTTTGGGCATATTCCGTTGTAACGTTTTTTTCGGAAATGTGAAAGGGTGTAATATTAGAGTGTGCTAATTATATATCTAAGGGTGTCTTTCGTAGGATTTTGTTTTCTAAGACATTTTAGATCATCTAAAAGAGTTGAATCTTGTACTGGGGAATTAGAATTAGGATTTCCTGGGGTAGTACAATGTAAGTTTATTTTATGGAGGTTACCCAAATCAACAATCAGGTGATTTTTAAATTCAGTACCGTTATCACAAATGATTATTCGGGAAAGTCCATAAAGCTTGTCGGAATTTTGAAAAAGGGTCCATTATTGTTAGGAATGTTTTATTCTTACAGAAAAATGTGTCAATGTGAATTGTTTCTAAGGGTCGTTTCGGACTAGGGGTTATTTGAAGTTTTATATTTTGAGGGTGTCTTTTCATATTTACATGTTTGACAAGTGTGGCAAGTATTTATATAAAGTTTTATATCATTTTCCATAGTAGGCCAGTAATATTTTTTAAGGGAGTTTTTAACTTCATGAATTCCTTTATGAGAAACTTTTCCTTCATGATAGTATTTAATTAAAGTTTGTTGTTCTTCTTTGTCGGTTACGTCTTGTAGTAATTTTAAAGATGTTGCACGATGTAGGGGTGTAAAGTTTTTGTGTAAAGTAGTTATTATTTTGGCTTTATTATGTTTATTGAAAAACTAAAGACAATATAATTTATCAGGGGCAATAATTTGTTTAAATCTATTTGTTATTTCTTGTTCATCTGCTGATCTAGCTAACACTAAAATATATTTGAAATTTTCAAAAATTGTTGTAGCTAATATACTATAAATTAATGTGTTAGGACTGTGTAAAATTATTATTTGTTAATTTGCGAAGCGAGTTCATCATTTTGATTGTCTTCCAAAATTTGCGGAATATTTGGAGTAGGAGGGGGTGAAGTAAATAAATCGAGGGGTTGTTATGTTACATTCGCTTGATTTGTAGCTTCTTCATTAATTTGTCGATTTTCTTGTTGTGTGACATCTTCTGCTAAGTTCAACATTTGCTGATATATGTCTTCATATCCTTGATTTGCTATTATTCATTGATTTGCATCACCAATGGCCTTTATGTTTACATCTCTGTCTAGAATTATATTTTTTCCTTATTTGTATTTTATTTTGAAAATCAAATGACACCTCGAAGGAAGTATTGAATATCTCTGACAGGTGAAGTTAACCTGAAAATTTCATCGCGAAATTCTAACCTAGGAATTACGGGTAACAGCAATTACCTGGAACGGCTCCAGATTCGTAACCTCTATGTGCTATTTTCCCCAAAAATCCTAGATGTCGGTCTTTAGATCTCGCGTCTTCAAACATAAATTCCATTTTGATGATAAGAATGAATTAACATTTGTCCTTCTTTTATGTTTACTGGGACTCTTTTTGTGATGATTTCTAAGGGATTAAGATGAAAGGTGTAAGTTAAAAAATCTTCACGGAAATAATATGAAATTATAGTTTGTCTGTTTACAAGTTGATTATTTTCTACATCAATTGAAAGATTTAATTTTTGAAGATGTCGAAAACCTACTAATCCATCAAAGTATTCATAGAAGTCATAGAGAATAAATTCTAAGTTTTGATCTGTATTAAATTCAGCAAAGGGCGGTATCACTGCTTTGTATTCTGCGATAGCTTTTCCTGTACAAATTTTTAATTCAGTTTTGTCTATGAAAATTCCTTCAGGGTAATATTCATGGATAATGTAGGGTCTTATTATTGAAAATGAACATCCGGTGTCAATTAACTTCAATTTGGATTTTTATGATAGGCAAAGAATTTACAGTTATTTGATTTAATTCATATGTTAAGCTTGATTGTTCTAGTTGGGGGTAATTCGAAAATCCTGGTTGTGATTGGGAGATTGTTCAAAATAGTATGTATATTGTTGGTTGGATTATCCGTTGTTTCCAAAATATTCTTCAATATTTTCGTTTTCAAGATTGAAATGTTCTACACCTGACATGGGGATAGATGAATGTTGTCTTGAAAGTCCGGGATTATTATTTCTCTGGGTGAAGTGTTCTACACCAGACATTTTGTGGGGGATGAGGTTTGAAATTTCTTTTTGGTTTTGATTCTGATGTTGGTTTAATCCTTGGGGATTATTGACAGGGGGTCTTCTTTGAAATTGAAGGTTTAATTGCCTTTGTTGAGTGTTGATTTGGAAATTGTTTTCCTTTGAAATTGTTGGGAAAGTTTTGGTTGTGACTTCTTTGATAAGAATTGTGAGAACTGAAATGATTGTTAGGCTGAAGACTTTTTTGATTTTGAAATTGAGGATTTGGGTGGTTGGGATGTCTTTGTTGTGACTGTTCTAAATTTCTTTGATCTGTACCATATTCGTATTCTTGTTCAAGGTTTTGGAAAATGTCAATTGCTTGTTCAAGAGCAACAGGGTTTGTCAGTTTTATGTCAGTTTGGAAACGTTCAGGGATGAAAGTTTTAAATCGATTTTTTCCATTTAGTTCACAAAATTCAATTTTTAAAATTTGTCGGTTTAAGTCTGGTTCTGATAAATTATTACTGTTGTGTTATGGACAACTTAATATATGTATAAGTACAATGAAAAATTTTTAATACCAATTAGTTTAATTTTAGTTAGTTAGTTTAGTTAGTGGTTAGTTTGTAAGTATATACCAGCCTACGAGCAGGTAGCTTTGTTATACCTTGTAGGATTTACTATGTAAATATGCATGGAATGTATCTGGTAAATAAATAAATAAATTTGAGAACGAATGTCTTGAAATCTTGAAGCAAAGTTGAGGAGAGTTTCGTTGGGTTTGGGGTAAGCTTGGTTTAGTTTCGTTTCAAGGGTTTTTAAAGTGTCAGTGCATGAGTAAAGGGAAATTAGTCTGACTTTCAGAGCATCCCATGTATTTAGCTCCGTTCTTCCAGCACAAGTTATTTTTGCAGCACATTTTAATTTTTGTCGTGCGTGGGCAAAGACAAATTTATGAGTTGAGTCGGGGAATTTACTGAACATACTTTCAATATGAGCGATATATTGTCACAAACAAAAAAGATTTATTTCTGTTTCAGAATCACTGGAATCTGTGTCAAAAACTTTTTTAGAGTTTCTGAAGTTGTTCATTCACTTTTGAATAAATTTCAGTGACAATAAAGATTTTTTATCAACTTGATTTTTGAAAAAAAATACAGTTGAGTAATGAAATAAATTGTTGATGTCAATACAAAATTGTAAAAACAAATTAATTCAAAATTTGGGTGAATGAAATAAACAACACAGTTTTTATTTCTTAAAATTAAATCATGCAAATTATTTTCAAGTTCATGAAAGAAATAAATTGCACTTCAAGCGAATGTTATCTTTTAAATTATCTTATTGTTTTGTTAGCAATTCGTCTAAATGAAATATATCAATTAGAAATGAGACGGCTATTTAAGAACAATTGTAGTATGAATATTGAAACAAAGGCATTCGTAATTAATCCATATTATTCGCTTGTTCTTAAAATTAAAAAAAAAAATGTTTTCTTGATACTTTCAATGGAACATTCAAGGAAGGTATCTGGGTTGAGGAGAGTCTCACTTACCATGATTTCTTGCTGAATTGAAGATTCTATTTCGTTTTGGTTTGAAAACCTTCAGTTTTTGGAGATTTTTGGGTGTTTCAAAACTGTTTGTACTGCTATGTTGATGGCTTGAGAGCTCTGGAACTGCAACGTTGAGTACGCTGAACTATTCTACGTCGACTGCGCCAGTAATGTTTTAATGAAAACAATTAAATTCAAAATTCTTAACTAACTTTTATTGTTCAGCAATACCTACCATTTTTCGAAGCAAAATTTCTACAACAACTAACTTGAATCTATACGCTATTATAAAATTGTAGTTGTCTGTTTGTTTGTTACCTCATCACTTAAGAACTACTGAACTGATTTTGCTGAATCTTTTTTTGTTGCAAAGCTTATAGTTTGACTTAAAATCTGATATAAATTTTATCTCCCTACATTGACAGAAACGGTAATATAGGTAAAAATCTACTACTATGTTCGTTAATACATACGCAATTAGTCAATTGGCATGCACCAAATTTTAGATACTTGCATTAGCTTAGCTTTTATTCAAAATTCAAAATATGCCAATATAACATGTTTCGATTTAAAAAAAAATCCAACTGATATATCAAGTGTAATTTTACAGGATATTCCATATATAGGATAGGTAGAATTAAATAGATTTAAAAGATATTGAAAAAAAATGTATATTAGGTGGCCCGTAAGTAGTTGCATATATACAATGTGAGTCTGATTAAAACAATGTTAGAAAAAGTTGCAAATAAAGGGTGTTTAAAATATAGTGTGGAGAGAAATTGTACTTGACCATAAGCAGTTGTATAATTTGGAAAAACGGGGAGTTGAATTATTTTTATACATGGTCAATAACAACATTTTATATTGTTAGAGTCATAACTAGTTATTTCTTTTTAGATTCCTTACGCGGGTGACACCGCGGGTAACGGTTAGTTATAAATAATTTAAAAGGTAATAGTAGTTCGGACCTAGATAATTTTCGTGTTAAGATCATAAAAAATCATGAAAGCCTGTATTATTAAAAACCAATTCAGTATCTAGCAAAATGTTATGTCTGAAACTGATCTAAAACTAATTATTCCAATTTTTAAGATCCTACTCCTACAAATCGATAATAATTGTAAAAATAATATCTAAAATTGTAAAGCGACTAATGTTTGAGGGTATAATTGTTTTTGTTAACAAACACTATTAAGTAATATCTGTCTTAGGTCCTTTGTTAATTTCAATCTACTTCAAGGAAATACCTGTGCATGGCGCATAATAAATACGGCACTGTTGTTGTTATGTTTGCCGACGATACAATAATAATCGAGTCAACAAAGAATTCAGATCACATAAGGAAAAAGTCATTACCATCAATGAATTGTTTCAAAACTGGTGCACCCCAAATCACCTTTATGTTTAACTTAGAGGAAACCTTATATATAAATTTTTGTAGCCGCAATCCAAGCGCAAAAGTTGACTCTCAGAGAGTGGAATATTCTGAGCCTGTCTATGCGTCAGATATGATACTCATGTTGAGCAATAAATTAAATTTTTGTTATTTCGAAATTCGGATAAAGAGTCACCTTAATAAAGGCTCTAAGATTTCTATATAATTCACTGGTCTACTGACACTTCAACTTTAATATATTCTGGAGCAACTGTGTCGACCATCACCACAGTCTTTATTAATCAAAATAAATGTAGTTTGTTAAATAAGTTATAGTTTTCAAAACTGGGTTGTTACTTTTTGCTTGGATGGTTATATACGGACAGAGTTATAAAATTTCTTATAAAAGTTCTTGTTTGCTTACTTGAAAATACTGATTTTTTAGGCATTACATATCGCATTAACGCCTGTTGTTGTTTGTTTTGTTTTTTAATTTATCTCTTTGTTTTATTGTAATAATACTCAGATGTATTTCAGAAGAGAACAGATTTTCTGCTCCGTTTTCCGGGTACTGCCGTGCCTTGCTCCTCTACAGCCCAGCTTGTGTTGCTGCATAAAATATATTCAGGTAAATTTGATTTGTTCCATGACTCTAATATTATACTTAAATGTTTACGTTACATAAAACAAACCATACTACTCTAGTTCAAATTTAATATACGTATAAGTTAACGCGTTTTCATTTTAACTTACTTAAATAAACTATATATGTGTATTTACCTGTTTGCGAATATTACAGACTAAATAATCCTACAACATTTTGCTATTCATTCATAAACCAATATTCGTGACGTGGTACTTTTAGTGCAGTGTTTAATATTTGACAAGATTCATTTTAGAAATGGAAAACCTCTACAATGTATTTTATTCGTGATGATCTGACCCCATAATTCACGTTTGGGATTTCAATATGTTAGAGTAGCACATTATAACTGTCAATTGAATTGATCGATTTATTTATATTGTCCAACTTATAATTTTCAGTTGGCTTAATATTACTGATCGACTAATTTGCCTAGCATTTTGTTTAAATAATGTTGTATAATTAGTGGTTTAGTGTATAGTTTTATTTAATCATATGTATTAATGTATGTCTAAAAGCAATTTTTAATGATTTTCTACTAATTTCATAAGTAATATTAGAGTCCAGCAAAACTTTTCAGGCATAATTCATTTTCAGTCTGAGTATAAAAAATGTAATAAAGTTTTTTGTGTCCAGGTTTGAACTATTCTAAAATACGACATCTATTGGGCCTATTCGCATTTGTTTCAACTAAAGTTCAATTGATTCAAGACCACAGTATTTGAGAGAACTATATTTAAACATTTAATTAGAGGTCTGTATGATATTCTTAGGGTTGTCAATCGTTCTATAATATATAATATTTTACTATATTTCCGGTCTGCGTCTACGTAATATATAATGTTGAAGAACAATATAGTACGCAAAAATAGTGTATTTTAGTGGGATGGATCAAAATCTTTTTGCAACATCAAAACTAATTACCCAATTGATATCTCACCTTGTAAAATTAATATCGTACCTTATACTACTTTGTCATGGATAGTTCATAAAGGATTGCTAGATAGATTTTTTTTTCGAAAGCAGACGTAACGAAGTATCAGCTAATATTTGGACAGTTACTTTTTCTAATTATTTGTTACAAATGTCACATTAATTTGATGAAACAAAAGCAGAAAATCTCTCCAACTATCCAACAGACATACAGTCACAACAACTGGTGAGCACGGCCAAGACACGGTGATACGTGTCTGGTTTTATTCGAAATTTTTTAACATTGGTCTAGCATTCCTTTGTGTACTATCTTTGTTACTTTCCATCTAATGCATTGTGTGTATGTACAAGGTGTCCCAACGAAAACGAGCTACCTGGAATATGTCCCAGAATACTCGTTATTTTGAAAATCGCCAAAACATCTCAAAAGATTTACGAAGTGGCATATATGGCCATACTAACCGTGAACTAAATTACATCCTCATCACCCAAGGGCTCGATACTCCTCTTTTAAATGCAACCATACCATAAGAGATACCTCGTTTTAAAGCATGTTTAAAAAGGACTTCAACGGTCTATCGATTTGATATTCCATCAGCATTTAATGAATTTGCAAATTAAAACGTGTATTCTGGATATTTTTCTGATATCTGATGTTATTGAAGAATCATCATTAAAATAGATAACTCGCTTATAAATTGAAAGACTTTTTCTATTACGACCGGAAACTGTTTCACAGAATTCTATTCTTCTGCCAAACTCATTTAATTCTTAAACACTACTTCGGGTAACATCTGATGTTAATGCAATATGTCTTTTTTTTACGGTTTCTATTTGGCTCGCGTTTCTTGTTAACCATGGAATTTACTTCACAGTTCGGTAATGTATGCCTTCCGAGTCATTCTGGATGCTTTTCATTGAAATTACGAGCAGTTTCTCTAGCAAAATTATTACTCTGAACATAAAGAACAATAATTTCAATTTTTTCCTCTAATGTGTAAACCATTTTGTCGAGTAAGGGAAATAACGAATTAAGACTTAACTAGACTAAGGAAAGAAGCTAAGACATTTATTAGAACCTTTTTTTTCTTTTTTACGAAAGAAGTTATTAATTTTTTTGTTGTATGAGAAGTGATACAGTGGCGCACCTCAAAAATTACTTTAAACAGGCTATACAATGGAGACCATGTCGAACATCTGTTATAGTAAAATAATATAAAATCCATTGTTAGTTTCATCTACCTTGTCGTAATAGCATAATCATAAGTGAATTATCTACTTTATTTAGTCAATAACATCAGAGATTAGAAAATATCCAGGAATCACGTTTTAATTAGCAAATTCCATAAATGTTGATGGAATATCAAAAACAACATACCGTTGGATTTCTTTTTTAATATGCTTTAAGACGAGGTGTCGCTTATGGTAGGGTTCCATTTAAAAATAATTGAGTACCTAGAGCTGGGGTATGAGCGTGCAATTTAATTATCGATTAGTATGGCCAATTTTGCCCCTCTTCCTGAATCTTTTGAAGTATTTTTGGGGTTTTATAAATATTCCTGGTGACTCGTTTAAGTGGAGATATGTCCCTCTTTTCTGCTGCCCTTCAAAATGTAATGTATAATGTCAATTATTTTTGCTATATTTTTGCGTTGCGTGTTATTTCTGCTTAGTCGTATTTTAGTCTTTCTTTTGAGCAGTTCCGTCCTTATTTAAATTAGTTATGAGTAGGAGTGGCGATAACCAAAATGCATGAAGTTCACGTACACCACTAATACCAACAAAAAAGGCAAATTAAAAAATGACCAGAAAGAATAAACCCCTGTGAGTAACTGTATCTGATTGCATTACTAAAGCTTATAATTTTCAAAATGTCTTGAATACAAAATTTGCACCATTTGTCATAAAAACTTAAAAGTGAGCTGTGTAAAATACTTTACATTATTTTTGTTCATCAAGATAACAACTAGAGAAATTGCTTTACCATACTGTGTGCCATAGGCGTACCCAGGGGTATTTGGAGGCTCAAACCCCTTCCCCCGAAATAAACAAAACATTATTCATCAGTGCTGGTTTCAGTTAAAATATTTTCAGGTATCTACGACTTCCAGTTCTACCGGAAAAGGACATTAACTTTTTTTTATTTTTTTAAATAGAAACACACCCTATTTTTAGGGTTGCGTATAAACAATATACGGATACCCTTATAATATCACCCCGGATTTTTCCCTCTTTCACATCACAGCAATTTTCAGGAATACATATCGTAAATGAAGAAATTTTGATTTTAGGTGTAACTAAAGACGTAAAATTTTGAAAAAAATAGAGATATATGGCCGCACCTGAATTTTACTAGAAAAATAAGGAGAAATATCTACAATTAATTGTGAGGGGCCAATTACAGAATTAAATGGAAAATATAAAATTAAAATTGTTTCTAGCACATCATGTAACATATCAAATGAAAGGGCTAATTATGACGACAACAAATATATTTTCTCACGTTTAAAATAATTTATTAAAAAGTTATTAACAAAAATATAAAAAAATACCTTATCTCCGAAACTATAAGCCGTAAAATTTTGAAAAAAAAAATAGAGAATTTTATCGGAAAACTAACGAGAAACCGCTACTATTAATTTTAGGAGGCAAATTACAGAATTAAATGACAAATAAATAAATAAAATTATTTCTAACGCATCATGTAATATATTAAATGAAACGGATCATTATGGCGAAAACAAATATATTTTTTTCATATTTTTAAAGTAAATTATTTTTAAAGATATTAACAAAAGTATAAAAAAATTCTTCCTTTTCCCCCACCTTATCTCCAAAACTATAAGTCGTATAATTAAAAAAAAATGGAGATATAGGGCTTCACCTAAATTTTACAAGATATTAACAAAAATATATAAAAAATTCTCATTTCCTGCTTTAATTCCGGATCCATACTAACTAAAAATTTGAAAATAATTAGGGGTTCTGGGACTTAATTGAAATTTATAAGAAAAATGAGTAGAAAACCCATATTATTTTGGGGACAAATTATAGAATTAAATAATATATCAAATAAAAGGCTTATTATGAGAATTACAAATATATATTTTTTATATTTTTAAATAATTTGTTTAAAAGATAAGACAATATTAAATATCGACTTATCTTTAGAATCTACACTATCTAAAATTTTGAAAAATACATTTTCTTTGTATTTTTAAATAATTTATCTGAAAGATTTAATAATTTATTATTTAAAACTTGAACTATTTTCCCTTTTATCTTCTAATCTACAAATCCTAAAATTCAGACAGTAGATTATAAAAGCCTTCCCTGAAAGTTTATTAGTAAAATTAAACTGTAATGTTAATTTTGGGGCCACATTAGAAAATTAATTACATCTTTTTATAAAATTCCAGCGAATCATGAAGCAGATAAAATAAAAAGGAAAATAAAAATGTATATTTTTTATAAATTTAAAACGCTTCCCTTAAAAAATATTGGAAAAAGATATACTTTGATTCATCTACATTATATCAAATCTTGAACGTGGTACGGAACCTTTAGTATGCAAGTCCAACTCCAAATTATTTATAGCAATTTTAAAATCTGCAATGAATTTTAATACGATGTTATTGAAAACATCACATGTCTGAAGGGTTCCAGTTGAAAGTTATTTAAATTTTTGTGAAAATTTTGACAGCCCTCCCCAAAAGAAATATATTTTTCCAAACATACAGGGTGAGGTCAAAAATATTCAGAATTTGCCTGCTCAGAAATTTGCGCAGAATTAGGCCATGCCGAAAATCGTGTACTCATTTTTTTCACATTGCTATTTTTTTTTCTCAACTCCAGTGGATTTTACGCTAAAAAATAGGGCGGATTATGCTTACAACCACATATCTAAATTAATCGGTTTTTGTATGAACATGGAAAACTACAATTACCGTGTGGTTATTTGTATTAAGGTTATTAAAAGAGTCTGGGAAACCTTCGGTTTGTGAAACCCGGATAAAATTTATGAAAAATTGAATTGAATTTAGGTATGGAGTTGTAAGCATAAACTTTCTCTATTTTTTACCGTAGAATCCACTGGCGTTGACATAAAAGGGGTTTGCCACTTGAACAAAATCAAATTATACGATTTTCGAGATAACCAAACTCTGCTCCAACTTTCTAAGCACTCCGTATAATTTTTTTGTAGAATTTCAAGGAAGCTTTACGTAAGCTTCAAGTTTTATTTAGGCAAATCCTGGCAATTTTTGAACTGACCTTCTTTGTTTCCAAAAAATTAATGTCTTTGTAAAAGGTTGCATTCTTAGAAACAAAGTTGGGGTGCACTTCCCGTAGAACGAGAAGTCGTAGATAACTGAAAATATTTTAACTGCTCCTCGTAAAAGCCCCCGAATACCAATTTTGAAATTAATACTCCCAGTGGTTTTCCATATTCATATCTTTATACATCCATACCTTTCTTGCATGCGTAGTACATACACTCATCTATCCTATTTATACCTGTATGTAAAATATTAAGTGAATCAAACATTTCATGAAAAATGGGTCACTAGCTCTTAGTCATAGAATAAAATATAATAACCAAGTAATATATTTTCTCTGTGAGGCGGTTTCTTAAACATGGACAGAATCCCCCCCCCCTTCCTCCCTGGTACGACTCTCCTTAAACCACATACAATGTGAGTAAATATGTATTTGAAATAAACACTATTTAGAGTTGATGTAACTAAATAAGTTTTTGATTATTATCATGTGTTTTTCTCAGAATGTTGTATTCAGCTAGAACTTTAAGGATGAAATTTATTGTCTCCCATTTGTAATGTACTTAGGTTAAACTTTTTTCTGTACTTTTAAAATTTTAAATTTGAAGATATGTGTTTTACATTCAGTATTCGAAGTCGTCTTGCCTTGAGAACTTATCCAGTTATTACTCTGAAATAATAATATCTTTATAAAGGAATAGTTTAAAATATTATTACTGCCAAGCAAATATAATCAGAATATTAAAACTTTATAACATTGTAATTAATTTAAAATTTTGGAGCACTCAATAGACTATTTGATAAAATGGAATTTAACAATTTGTAGAAACATTTAAAGGTAAGTGCTGATACAGTTAGTACGAAATGTGTTTTAAATAGAAATATGAGGATTTGTTTGCAATTTGTTAGTTTTTGTCGGTTTGCTAAGTCTTCCTCTCTTAGCTTGTACTATTTAAGTTATTTGAAATCACTAACTATTTAACTTAGTTAATATTATCCAGCTTGATTTGGAAGAACAAATGAATTAAAAAACTAAACCGTTTAATACGCTGTTATACAGTGTGTCCTAGATATAAGCAACTAAGAGATACAGGGTGGTTTAAAGGAGAAAAAAGTTGCGCTATTCCAAGCTCAATCGGGTGCTGTATCGATATTAGAAATATCTACAGGGGTTTTTAAATATGGGGAAAAACAAAAATATGTGGTTTTCGAAAACCTGCAATTTTTCGCTACAGCTTTTAACCTTAATTTGATCGAATTTAGTAGTTTTGTGTTCGCGAATATGGCCAATCTATTGACTTTAACGAATTTTTTCTAGGGCTTCTAGATTTTTTGCAACCATAGCCAACTTTGTTATTTTTTTATGGCCACCATATTGGAGTTATACGTAATTAAATAGCACATAAAAAGGGCTGTTAAGAGTTCTTAGATCATTGTTCAATTAAATTAAATATGGAAAGGTAGTTAAATTGAGAAAAAGTGGATATGTATGATTGTTTCATTTTGTGCCACAGCAACGCTAAACGAGTTCAAAATATGCACTCTTAAGGATTTCCCGAAACACAGCAAGCGAGTTTTAGTCGATTTTCGGAATACTTAAAAATAATTTGCTTGCCTATGGTTCCTTTAAAATACCTAACCGAAATAGTTTGTGTAATGAAAATATTGAAAATCTTGTTTTACAAAGTGTTATCGACCATCCTCTTACCCCCTTCGTCAAATGGTAAATAATATTGAAGTGCCGAATTCGACTGCTCAGAAAATTCTTAAAAAATACAAGTATCGTCTATCTGTAGAACATATCAGGTTAAGGACTTCGAGTTGGTGACTTAGAAAGAAGAAGATTGTTTTGCAACTGATTCGTAGAAAAATGCCATGAAAATCCTCAAATTCCGCTTGAAAGTTCTGTGGTCTGATGAAAGTAGACGTACAAATAGCGGGGTACTTACCACACAAAACAAAGTGTATTGGGCCTATCAAAATCTGTTCTTGAATCGTAAACGGACACGTTCTAGTTTATATTTTTTACGATAATCAATCTTTGACACCAAATTTTAGAAATGGAGGACCTCCACATAATCCTAGAATCATAATTTACTTTTGAATCAGCAATGTGGAAGTAACTGGATCTGAAATCGAACTTTACGCATTCCAATTTTTGCATTTGAGGATACATAAATAATAAAGTTTATTTTATCACTTATAATATGGTAGGGGACTTGAGGCAACCGTCGTTCGAACCACAGAAAAAGTGCATAGACAAATAGTTATATCTCTAGATGGATGATTGTTTCAGTCTTTTACTTGATGAAAATTCATTTTTAAGATTACCTAAAAAGCAACAAACACTTATTTAAATTTTCACTTTTTATTTTGTTAAATTTGACTTATGTTTCGCCAAGTCTGGCTTCATCAGACATTGGAAATACAATGAATGCTAAATTTATATTTCTTACAATGAAACTACAGGTAAGGTAATAAAATAATTATAAGGTTTCAATTCTGGGGAATTTCGGGGGAAGTGGGCTGGGTGTGTATCAGTTAAATTATACATTTATGAAATTGTTGACAATAGATGTTAATAATATAATATTATTTAGAAATGGATTTAAGATTAAGTAATGGGGATGAATTGGTATCAGTTTGGTCGGTTTAATAGATTTGGAGAATTTTTGTTTTTATTAATTTCCAGTGATTCAAGAGGATATGATATTTTACTTTTGTTTTGTAAATGTAAAATTTCGAATGTATTTTGAGGTAAATGGTTTTCTTTTAATAAGTGGTCCGCAAATGTGGATTTATTTTGTTGTTGATTTCCAAGAGGTTTAGTGTGTTCACGCCATCTTGAAATGAAAGATCTTCCAGTATGCGACCAATATAGAAATTTGGGCAACTCCCACAGTTCAATCTATAGACACCCGAGTTAGAATTTTTGTCAGTCTTGTCTTTATTGTTTTTTATGTGTCTAGATTAATTGTTGTTTCTTGTGAAGGCTGTGTATATGTTCCTGTTGTGTAAAAATTAGGATATTTTTGTGAGGGGGTTCCATTGAATGTGAGAGTATGGTATAATTAAGTATAGGATTGGGGTCAGTGGGATAGAATTCTTTAATAGCTATTTTCTTTAATTTTATCTTTAATAAGTTGTCAATAAGTTGATTGGTGTAACCATTGTTGACTGCCATGAGTTTGATTCTTTCAAGTTCCGTATCAAAGTCGGTTTTGTTAAGCGGTATTGTCACGAGTCTGAGTAACATACAGTAATATGCAGCAAGTTTATGTTCTACGGGGTGGTGTGAACTGTTGTGAAGGTCAGAGTCTGATGGTTTGTGATATATGGAGAATGTGTGTTTGGTGTCTTGCTTATTTTAATCACTATAGTGCATAATAGTTTACTTATAAGGTCTGAATATTAGGCTACAGGAACGTCCTCTCTGAGAAACAACATCATATATATACTTTACTTAATCATTTTAGTTTAGCGTCACAAGTGAGAATTTTTTAATCATCACCTGTTTCTTTTGGTTTTAACGTTTTTAACCTTACTAATTCTGTAATAAAAAATGTTGGTTAGCAATGTATATTTCAGGATTTAGCAAAAAACTAAAATAAAAGCAAATATGGAGAATTTCAGCATTATAGTTTAAACTCCGATTCTAATTTTTATTTTATCAATCTGCTACTTTGCAATGGTGATAAATTATATATATATATATATATATATATATATATATATATATATATATATAATTTATCACCCTGTAAAACTGACTCCCCCAAGGCGGCGGCGCTCATGCCGTGTACCTTAAGACGCATCATTATTTATTTATGGTGAGTTACTACAATTCCAATTTTCAGGTGTTTAACTTCAAAGAACAAGGACTTTCCACGACACTGAACAGTATTTATCATTATTGCTGAAAAAATATAATTATCGAAAAACACAAGGATATGCAAATATTTTATATCCGTCAAATCTTCGAATGGCTACATAAAACTGAAGAGAGTTGGTTATTTTCTTTTAACCTATTCAGTGTGCCTCCGAAAAAAAATATTCAGTATACGAATTCAGTTGGACTTTTTGTTGATTTTAGTGAGTTCTGCTAATCGTATTTGCCTGTTAAAACAGTTTTAATGGGATGTCATTTTTTTTTCATTCTCACGAATACAATTTTTTATGCAGATTATTGTACTGCCTTGTATTGTCAGAAATCGTACATACGGACAACAGAAATTCACATTATTATTGAATTATTTTAATTTTGGGTTTTGCTGTTTCAAAGATAAGCCACCAACTGAAATTGAGTATCTTAATTTGATATTATGCACCCACTAAATTTGATGAATACGGTGGTGTTAATAGATTCATAAAATCATATTTGGAGATTACATCAGACAGGTAATTAGGTTGTAGATTATTACCTTAGCCTGCGGTAGTAGGTAACTAACTGGTTAAATCATGAGCAAGTTATGGATTTAATCATACGACCAGTTCATAAGGACATATTAAAGTGAAACTTTATATTCACTGTCTTCAGTGCGAGTACGAAGAGGAGTGAACTGAAATAAAGCGACGTCGACCGAATGCTATATGGGGTTAAAACTTTATTAGTGTAAATATTAAGAGGAAATATAGTTCAGGTGAAAATAAATAAAAAACCTGTATATTTTCGTCAAACGTTTATTTTTAGTGGAAAATATTAGATTTTCACAAAATTTAGATTAAATCGGGCAGTGTTAAAATAATAACTTGAGTTTATTTATTATTTGCTGAAGCTAGACAAATCTGGGCATTTGTCGTATTTATGTTGAATATTTTTTTACTTGGTAATTTTCACATCCCCTACTTTTTTAGATTTTTTTGTGTAATTTATATTAACATCATCATTCATAAGTTAAATGTATATAAGTCATTCAAAAATGAAACGCGGATAGAAGAGCTAAAACAGATAATGGAGGATGCGATCAGCAGAATAAGAGAACAGGTAGTAACAATACAAAGGGCAGAAACTCCACCAAAGACCGAAAGCAGAAACAGTCCAGAAGTAGTAGATTCGAAAATTGAAAATGAAATCTCCACAATTTAATGGGAAATCGTCATGGACTAACTATAGGCGCCAATTCGAGGCTGCAGCAAAGTTAAACGGATGGTCGGCAGAGGAAAAGGCAATAGCACTAACACTCGCCTTAAGAGAGGATGCTACAGATATTTTGCAAACCTTGAATGCCTCTGAGAAAAGTACGAACAACTGGTCAAACAATCTGAACTGAGGTATGGTTAGACACATTTGGAGCACGTCTACCACTCCCAATTGAAAAATAGTCACCAGAGATCAAATGAATCCCTACAAGACTTTGAAGCTAATATTGCCCGTCTGGTTCGCCTTGCCTATCCAGCCACGCCGCAGAATGTGATAGAAAGGTTAGCAGTACAAGCATTTTTGGATGGACTTCGGGACCACGAAGCCAGACAAGCATTGACCCTAGCTCGACCGGCTCAATTAGTGGATGCTCTAGAATTCGAGGCTGCGAAAAACATCTGCAGAGGTCAAGCCAGAGTCCGAATCGTTGACGGAGAATCCGAAAATGGCGGAAACGATAGGGCCTCTGTAAGAAAGGTAGTAGAAGAAGTCCTTACCGAAAAAATACTAGTGAGATGAGGGAAGTGTCGTAAAGTAGGACATGTCCAGAGTCGTTGCAAGGAGAGCAACGGAGTCCATACTTTCTCGTCTGGGAATCTAAAGAGGGCCAATGTAAAGGGACCGTCGTCGACCTGTAGCCAACAAGCCCCAACTATTAACGCATATGTCTCTTCGCTTCCATGTTAACAGTGTCTTTGTAGATGCCATTATTAATAAGAAGCAAATTGCAATGCTGCTGTATACTGCTGCACCGAAAACAGACAATGATAAAACCCACAAAATGGCAAGTGCGAACAGCGACAGGAAAAGCAGCATCCATGGTGAAATAAATGTTGAAATGACCTTGGGAAACACAACCTTCCTACATCGGGCATTAGTGACAGACATCGAAGACGAAGTGATCATTGGATGGATGTCATGAGCTCCAAGGGATTCCAGTTAAACTTCAAAGATGGCATTCTGCGCGTGAATGAAGAAGAAGTGCTTCATGGAAAAGATAACATAGTGCTCCGAGCCATCTTAGCAGAAATATTCTAGAAAGAGCTGAAATCATTGTAGATGCTTGCCTAGATGGGAAAGCTAAAACTGGAAAAGTGATGATGTTTGATCCCGAACTTAACGACGGAAATGTAGGCAGAGGAGTCGCACTAGGGAAGACTCTGTTTCATGCCAGGGAGATTGTGCCAGTAAGAGTAATGAACCTGAATCACTACTCGGTTGTGCTAAAGAAAGGAACAACTTTGGGCCATTGTTCAAAAGTTTCCTCTGTAGTCAGAAGCACACAGCATGCAGAAATAACACAAGGTAAACTATCTGAGAAACTGAAAAAACTCATCACCGATTCATCTAACAATTTGAAACCAAACCATAAAGCAAAATTGAGGGACATCGTTAGAAACTACCAGGATATCTTCGATGTAGTGAACGGCAAAAGAGGACGAACTGATCTGGTGAAACATAAAATTAATACCGGGGACGCTTAACAACTATTCGACAGTCGGCGAAAAGACTACCCCTAGCTAAAGAAGAAGCCGACAGGATAGTCCGCGAGATGGAGGAAGAAGGTGCTATTGAACCATCCAGTAGCCCTTGTGCTTCACCAGTTTTCTTGGTTAAAAAGAAAGACTGCTCGACTCGATTTTGCGCGGACTATCGGCCACTAAATCACACAACGAAGAAAGATAGCTATCCTCTACCAAAAATAGACGATACCTTAGATACATTGGCTGGATCGAAGATGTTTTCCATCCTGGAGTTGAAGAGCGGTTATTGGCAGGTGGAACTAGCTAAGGAAGACCGGGAAGTCTGCTTTTACCATCGGCTCAGGACCTTACCAATACACGGTGATGCCGTTTGGGTTGTGCAATGCTCCAGCGACGTTTGAAAGATTGATGGAAACGGTGTTAAAAGGGCTTTCATGGAAAACGTGCATGGTGTAGCTTGACGATATTGTCGTCGTAGGAAAATCGTTTGAAGACCACGTGAGGAACCTGAAGGAGGTATTTCAGCGACTTCGAAGTCCCGGTCTAAAGTTAAGCCCAAAGAAGTGTCTGCTGTTCCAAGAAGAGGTGCAATATCTTGGACATGTGGTTTACGCAGAGGGAGTAACTGTTGATAAACAGAAAATCAAAGCTGTCCAGAAATGGCCGATACCTAAAGATATCCACCAGTTAAGAAGTTTCCTAGAGTTATGCACGTACTATCGACGTTACGTAGCCGGATTTGCCAACATCGCCATGCCACTTACTAGACTCACAGAGGGGAAGGGGCAGTACCAGTGGGACGAGGAATACCAACGATCATTCGAGATACTGAAAAGAGCATTGACGAGTGCCCCCGTCTTAAGTTATCCTTTGCCAGATGAGAACTTCGTTTTGGATACCGACGCAAGCAATGTCGGAATTGGTGCGGTGCTTTCGCAGATCCAAAACGGCCAGGATAAAGTTATCGGCTATTGCAGCAAGACCTTGGGAACTCTTGGCTGTGTTAAAGAGGGTAGAACATTTTTACAAGTACCTCTATGGTAAAAGATTCCTCCTGAGGGCTGATCATGTGGCACTGAAGTGGCTCTTGCTGTTTAAAAACCCGTAAGGACAAGTCAGGTGGATTGAGCGGTTGCAAGAACAAGCCATAAGAATGCCCTATTGAGGAGACCATGCCCTGATGATTGCAAACATTGTCAGCGAGCTGAAGAAAAATGAGCTGTTCTCTGTGGAACTACCGCCACCGATGACCATTGGCAATCTGAGGTAATCCAGAAAAACCAGAAAATGGATCCGGAGTTAAAAGAAGTTATCCGGTGGAAGGAATAAGACCGCAAACCGACGTGGCAGGAGATTTCCCGATACTCATCAAGCATAAAGTCGTATTGGGCTCAGTAAAACTCCCTCACCCTGCAAAATTGACTTCTCCAAGGTAGAAATTTTGTGTTCACCCTTTTCCAAGACGTCTGCAAACTATTGAAGATAAACAAAACAGGAATGACAGCATTACACCCGAAATCCCATGGAATGGTAGAACGAATGAATATAACCATTAATCGCCATTTGTCAAAGGTAGTCACTGACCACCAAAGAGACTGGGATCAGTATCTTCACTTGTTTCTAATGGCAGATCGTTCGTCTGTGCACTTGTCCACGGGTCAGACCCCGGCATGCGTTATTATGGGACTAGAGTTAGGACTACCATGCGATTTGAAGTGTGGATGTCCCCTAGGAGAAGACTATGTCAGCGAGTTACGTCAAAAGATGGACCACATCCACCAACGAGTCCGGTTAAATATCGAGAATGCCAGTGCCTGAATAAATTAAGCCTATGACATCAGAGCCGAGGGCGGGGAATTCCAAGTTTGTTTTGTTTGATTGTATAACCCGCAACGTCTTCGTGGATATTCGTCCAAGCTCCAGAGATCTTGGGAGAGGCCGTCCCAAATTGTAAAGAAAATCAACGATGTTGTCTACAGAATAAGGAAGCAACCCCGAGGAAAACCAAAGGTGGTACATTTCAACTGGGTAGCCCCTTATGCCGAAAGTCATGACGGCGAAGTTGACCGAGCTCAAGTCCGCAGCATCCAACCTCCTGATGACGAGATGAAATTAGAACAGTTCATGGCACTGTACTCTGATGGGCAGAAAGTGCAGCACGACGTAACCACAGAGTAACCCTGAGACCTGTTTGAGGTGCCCATAGAATATGCCCTGGCTCATTGTATGGCTCGAGATCTCCGGATGTCCAGAGGAATAGCCAAGGTGTTTGCCAAAAAGTACGGCCAGTTCCAGAAGCTAGGGGAGCAAGATCCAGTGGTAGGGAAGGTCTTTCATCTCGAAGATAAACAACCAGTGGGTACGAGGATCATCTTTTATTTGGTAACGAAAATATTTTTGCAGGACAAGCCAATATATCTTTGGAAGACTCTGGTAGCATTGAGGACTGTGATGATGGAGAAGAACCTGATGAAATTGGCGGTCCCAAAGATAGCCTGCGGATTGGATGGACTCGACTGGAGGGTAGTAAGTAGTATGATGGAAACTATCTTTCGATTCAGTGGCATCGACATCCTTGTGTGCTGTCTCAATATTCGCAGACCACATTCGAAGACCGTTGACTGTTACTTTAACCAAACTTCCCGTTGTCCAAATGGAGAGTCCTGAAAATAGCGTCACACCAGGAGGGATTCTGGGACATTCCGGGACGAAATGCTCTTAAGGAGGGGGCAATGTTACGAGAATTCATCCGATAGCTGGTGCAATCAGTCATCATCCAATTCGTGGAAGCAACATTCCTCCGATATTTCTGGGAAGCTTCCAGACCACATGAAAGAACTTTCCCAATGGTTCGTTGACTTACTAGAATAATTCCGAGAGAAATATATAAATACGGACAGCTGACGATGGATTCATTCAGTATTCGACAGTCGTATTGTTAAGTTAAGATGAATTCTAAATAGTTCTGTGAATATAAATTGTGTTAAAGAAGTGGAAATAAATTAGTGTAAGTTGGACTGTATTTTTAACTAAATCCAAGAACTGAACTGAACCCGAAGAGTGTGAAAATAAAAACATTACAATATTAAATAAAGTAAAAACAATAGACAACAACTGCCGCCCATCGCGTAATGAATTATTTTATCAAAATAAAATATAGCCTATGCTACTCGCAGATAGTGTACCTTTCTATTTTTAAAGTCGGTTCTCTACTTCCAGATATTACACCCTACAAACAAATAAACAAACAAATTTTACCTTTCATTACATATATTATATATATTAGTATAGATATAGTTGTAAAAAAATGAATTTAATAACTAATGTGTTCCTGAATATTTTAGAATTTAAAATAGATTCCTTTAAGTTACGGTCGTAAATTTTTCTTGCAAAATTAATATCTAAGAACGAAATCTATTTCAGAAATAAAATGTCTTACGAAAACAAATCTAATTCTCGAATACTTATAATTACTAAGTAAATCAATTTAAATTATATTGTTCAACCTATGTTAGTTTCTAATTGTTTATGAACATTGATCAGTCGATTTGACAATGGATATAGCAGTACCATCGTGATGTAAAGATCGTTGTCGTTGACGGTACTCTGGTTGAATAAACTGTTGCCGCCTTGGCAGTCTTGACATCTGGATACTATCGCGCGGGCCTGTGTATGTTCCCAGTGGAAACCTTTCTTCCGGTACACTAGCATTTTCTTCAACACTGATTGGAATTATCCTAATATATTTCCTTACTAGGCGTTTCACTCCTGACCCTCTTAATCTAATGAAAGCGCTCTCTCAGTGAATCTGGAGATATTCTAAATACTTTAGTTTCCAAAGCACAGAGAAGGGCTTTGTTGTACTCCCTGGTGTCACTGAGTTACAGACTTTTTTGAATTTTGGTTTATAATGATAGTAGTAGATTAATGTAGACCTATAACTTGGTGAATTTCGGTCTTGAATTCCTGCAATCATAAACTTCTCAAGCGTTTTTTTCTTCAACTCAGTGTTCATTAGAATCTTTCTATTATTTTCACTTATAAGTAACATCAATAAAATGCAATAAGGTACAAATTCAGTGCAAAAAACCTATCGGAAAGAAATAAATGTCACTGAGGTAACCACTGGAATGTGTAGTGCCCTTAGCAGCAATTTTTATCTGGAATTTTCTACTCTCATAAGAGTGCATATTACATTATTGCATTATTAGGTGTCTTCATTTCCATTTTTTGTAAAATAATGTTACGTTTGTAATAGTCTCATTTTTATGTTACGTACATAACACTAATTGCCTTGAATTTTATTCCCATCATCCCGATTGGAACCATTCTCCTCATCATAAGAAGCACATCGATCCAAATGAACGACCTTCATCTTAGCTCTCGGGTTCCGGCAAATGCGATAGAATAACGTCATTGATCCTGTTTACCATTTCTTATAGACCATTCCAGGCTGGTATGAGCTTTGGGGAGTTTCCTTTACTCCCTTGGGGGTTGTATAACCAAACGTTATCTCCTTGTTGGGATCCGACTGAATATATGTTTATATCATAACTTGTTGCCAATTGTCCAGGTTCGGTCTTTTATGTGTGTGCCAGCATGCTTTGCCTCCTTTGGTCGGCATAATCGTTAGCTTTATGAGGCTGTTCTTCTGGTGAGTCTAAGGCGAAATCACGTGGTAGTCTCAGCTCCTTTCCGAATAGTTCTCTGGGTGGAGACAGCTATATGCTTTTGTAAACGGTTGAGCGATAAACCATAATAGAGGAATATGCTCATGGCAATCACGTTGGTTATTGCTGGTGACCTTGGATAGATTTTGTTCCTGGGTCCTCTTGAAACGTTCTACCATTTCCGTGGTTGTGGATGCAAGGGAGTGGTTCTTGTTTTCTTAATGCTCAATATCGTACAGACCTTCTGGACTACGTTGGTTGAGATGTTTCGCCTTTGTTCTAAATGTAACTCCAATGGTACACCAAATCTGTTGAATAGCTGTTCCGCCAGTATCGTTGCCACCGTGGTTGCCTCTTTGTTGTGTATGACATACCCCTCAGGCTATTTGCGAAAGTAATTGCGATCTGAATGTATTTGTTACCGCTCTTGGGTTACAAGTAATGTACAAATGCGAAAATGCGTTACATGATGAAAAAAAAGTTCAACTACTACCCTGTGAATAACCAGATCGCTTAGAAATAGACAATGTAGGTTCCCAAGCATGAAGTTTTGATCAAATAGGTGGAATTTAGCTTTAACAAGTGGTGTCAAAGAGTTTCCATGTTCCCAGCTCTATATTTCACGGGACTATTTCCATATTCTATGTTTTAATGAAGGAGAACAGTTTTTGAGTATAACGAGTTTCTAGTGTCGGTATTAAATTAGAAGCTCGATGTTGGGAAGTATTTTTGCTGTGTTCCATACTCCTAATATACTAATAACGGTAATATTGTAAAGTGCAATTCTACAAAAGGAGGCCCCTTATTCGGCCATAAATCGTTACCGTTCACATCTGAACGTAACTTTAACTACATAGGCACCATTAACCTCTAACATCGGTTTATCCGTGCAAGTACTTTGTTCTGGGCGCTCGCGAACACTTAACAACTGACCAACTGTCTACGTTAATTCTTTAAAAAAATCGTCATTACTAAAATCAAATTTTCTTATACCGGTATTGAGGGCAATACCAAGTAATATTCGAATAACGATTTCTATGTCACTGCGAGTAAATATTTATTTTTAAAAAGATCCAACTTCAATAAATAAAAATGAAAACAGTGACAAACGGCCTTTATGAGCAGTAGTAAACTATTTTTTTGATACATCTTGACAATAAATTTAGTAATAAAAAGTTTATGTGACGCTTTGTTGACGTTGATATTTTTAATCCTCAACATACAGACATACAGGGTATACCACTTGAAAATGCATTTAATACTCCACTGCTAATATGTGTGAAAAACATATTGAGAATAGAAGATTATAGTTTTCAAAATTGTCACAACTTGCGCACAATTATATAGATGTTATATGTTAAGCAAAAAACATGAGAGTTAGGCAGTAATTTTGATGAGCTTTGGGAACATTCTACAGTTTTATTGCATTTCCAATCAAAAACTCTGACATGGCTACTTCAAAATCAAAAAATCTAATACATTTTTCAGAGACGTGATAAATTGCATTTTGTATATGTGTTGATAAGAATAAAAAGAGCAGAAAAATATATAGATTTGTTGTTTTCAATAAGAAACATTACAAACAATAGTTAATTAAAATTGCATCTTCACATACTGGTTTGAACTCAGGTACATGTTTCAATGAAATACTAAACAGTTTACTACTACAAATGTTGCTTTTATTTTCGTTTTCTGCATTCGTGTTGTATTTGCATGTAACTTGTGAATAAAAAGTGAAGAAAACCCCAGTTTTATTGTTTCTGATAATTTTTTTTTTAAAACAATTGTTAATTAACTACTTTAAACAAATATTTTGAATAAATATGGGTGCACTAACAATAAAATAGAATCTTTAACCTCTCAAATTGTTTTGAACTCATCTTTTAGTAAATACCTCAACTCTGTTTTCTATAAACATTGATTTTATTTTTGTTGTATCTGTTGTCATTATACATACGTGTTAGGGGTAAATTATGAATAAAAAATATAGAATTATCCAGTCTTGAGGACAATTGTTATTTATTGTCCGGTCTAGATTTCTTATGTACATTTTCACAATTTACCCATAAAGTGCACATCAATATCAGTAACCCTCTTTAGGAAGAAAAAATCTAATGTATCTTTCCAGTATAATTCTTACGTTTTTGCTATCTAGAATTTGTTTTATTATTCAGTAAATAAAATCGACACCTTCTTCACTTGTCATTTGTCAATGTCAATAACTTTTTTCCCTATCGTGCACTTGAGAATAACTACCGGGTGATCAATCTGAGGTGGCAATATATAAATTCTTGTGACAACAGTGTGCAGTTGGTATTGAAAAGACACAGAATAACGAGTTGGCACAATTGATAATTTGAATGACATTTGAATGATTTAAAAACTTCGTGTTAGTTTGTGTTGACATAAGTCATAACCTCAAATATTGTAGAAAATGCAATCAAGGAAATGGCTCGGGCTCTTAATTAAGAAATTAATTAAACAAAATAAAGTGTTATTATGTAAAAATAAAGAGTATAAGCTCGGTGTAAATCAACAGATTGATTTGGTACCAGAGAACGTCTAGGAATCCTAATATTGAACAACTAACAATAATCTACTATTAAATGAAAAGTTAGATAATTATGTTTGAGAAAAAAGTTTACATCAACTGAAAATCAGCATATGGATGCATATGGACCAATTTGATGCTAATAATTTGCAAAAAAAACTCTGCAAAATGTGCAAATAAATGAATGCCACATTAAACAAGAATAAGGGTTACTTACATTGAGGATAAGTATCAAACGCACAGTTAATGAATGGCATTAAGGATGGGAATCATTGATAATCATGAAGTATCTTATTCTTAAATATATATAATAAATACAAGTTCATGCAAGAATTATGTTTGAGGTCATATTTCTAACAAGTGTAGGAACAGTGCTTTCTGCCTTTATTGTTATTGCTGGAGGGCTTTTTCTTAGGCAAGGCGCAAATTGAGACGCGTTTAGCGCGTGTGATGTGACATGACATGAGTGGCGCGACCCGATCATGTCATACACGTCACGTGGTAATTCCGCATATTGAGACGCAGTTCGTAGCCAATTGCGTCAGAAAATGTATGACATTCACGAACGAATAAATTTGATATTTCAATTTTGTATTCACATAATAGTATCTTTTATATCGTAACACCCTTTATGATATCCTACCGCCTCTATTAACGTCTCATCTTACCACTT
This sequence comes from Octodonta nipae, assembly GCA_034190945.1. NCBI lineage: Eukaryota > Metazoa > Arthropoda > Insecta > Coleoptera > Chrysomelidae > Octodonta > Octodonta nipae. The sequence goes on from CM067217.1 coordinate 69,853,154, forward strand.
TTCAAAACACTTGACAATTTATTTATACGCGCGATTCGAGAAACTGTGTCTCAACTACAGCGCGACGCGACTGTCAGTAGACGCGTGGCATGCCTCGCAGCACTTTCTTGCCAATTTGCGATGTTCTGTTCAATCCAATAGGTTACAAAAATTCGCGTTGTGCTGTGTCATGTCACACGCGCTATACGCGTCTCAATTTGCGCCTAGCCTTAGGCAAGATGATACGAGTGGCGCGACCTGAACGTGTCACACACGTCTCGCGGTGATCCGCATATTGAGACGCAGTTCGTACCCAATTGCGTCGGAAAATGTCATATTCACGAACTAATAAGTTTGATATTTGAGTTTTGTCTTCATATAATTAGTATCTTGTGTATCGTAGAACCCATTTTGATACCCTACCGCCTCTATTAAAGTCTCATCTTGCCATTTTTCAAAACACTTGACAATCAGTTCAAACGCGCGGCTCGAGAAACTGTGTATCGAGTACAACGCGACGCGCCTGTCAGGAGACGCAAGTCTTGCCTCGCAGCACTTTGTTGCCAATTTGCGTAGTTCCATTCAATACTATACGTAACAAAAATTCGCGCTGTGCTATGTCATGTCACACGCGCTATATGCGTCTCAATTTGCGCCTAGCCTTAGAGTGTCCTGATAAGAACAAAACATTTCTGTAAACCGCTGCAAGTATAATAATACTCAGCAAAATAAAAAGTGATAGATGGCAGAACTGAAAGTGTGATTTCTATAAATTTGTAATTAAGAACAAATTTTAATACATGTTACAGGTATACTTTGTTAGGACATTTTTTTGGAAATATATTGATATAACAATTAGTGTGTTATTACCATTTTAGCTTAAAGTGTAACCTGCCTTACAGACAGATACAGCTTTACATTAATCACTGATGTATACTGTTCAGTAAATATATTAAGAAATAATAAATATGGTTATGAGAAAATATTTCTTTAAATACCAAGATATAGGCAACATAGGCATTATTAAATTAAACGTTTTTTATCTATAAATAAAAAGTATGTGATAATTGTCAAATAAGAGAGATCCCCTAGGAATTTAATTTCTACTCAACTGAAAAACAACCTTTTGTTAAATGACAACTTATCAAATCATGTTTGTAACATGAATTTACATTAAGTGATACATTATAAGCCTAATGGCAAAATTCATACTATTATATTGTGCATAAGCTATGGAAATAACCATCTGTTAATTCGTCATGTAAACTGCTAATAAATGGTTCCAACATTTGTTCTATGTATGTTACTGTATTTACCGTGTTATAAAAAAAATATTGCTGCCGTACCCCTACCTTGATAACATGAAGGTCAGTTTCAATAAATGTGTGGGGTTTCTCAGTAGAACATGTTCGAAAATTTTGAGAATTAATATATTCCGATAAATGCATCAGAATAAAACGTTAGATCCAAATCTTCATTACTAATAGTTTCGTTAAACTATATAAGCAATAATTTTGACGATGTTCAAAATCTTGGTCTCCTACCGTAATTTTGTAAGGATATATAAGTATTGTCTTTTTCAATGCTGTTTGTGCACTTCCATAAGAAGGACCTACAATTACAAAAGTTATATATAAAACATTAATTGAAGAAACAAGTACTATTCTCACCTGTTTGAGCTGCTAATTTATTTAATCTTATAGACTTATTCGGACTATTCTCAATTCTGTCCGGTACATCATTGACGACATGTTGTGTTTAATTAATACCGTTGCCGCCTTTTCAGGTTTACATTTTAGCATTGATAACGGACCACTTTGGCCACGACGACTAGTGCTCAAAAAGTACTAGTTTTAGTGTGCAAGTAAAGAATTAACCGTAAGTTTACAATGAATTAATTTAATTTATTTATGTTTTCTCCAAACGAATTTTTTCTCCGGGCTGGATCAAATCCAGCTCAGAAACATAGAGACGCAGAAAAAAATCTGCAAGCAGCACATTTGATACAATGTGGTAAAATAATGATAACCCAAGCAGTGATGTTGTGACTTTTGCTGCATTATGTTTACAAACATATGTAAAAGAAAAACATCACGATATTCAAGGACCAGTTTCAAAATCGGGAAAAGTATTATCGGTTCAATGCTCGTGTAAGGCTGGTAAGGGCACACAATGGAAGCATGTGGTGGCTGCTTTATTATATTGTTAAGGTTAAGTAATTGTCTAACCTCAAATGCCAGTGAGAAATTAAAGCGTTATTATTATCAGAGCTCGACAAATTACATGATGGACATCATGTTTTTTTAAGTCATCTTTTTATACACCTGCAAAAATTTATTGAATTTAAATTTTATTTTTACGTATCTTTGAGGTTAAACAATGCCAACTTACTTGATTCGATGGGCATTTGTATTTTTTAATTTTAAAGCAGTTGCCAAGCTTTAAACCTACATATTTTTTTCTGTTTTTCTACCAGGTTTAGGTATAGCATGAAAACAAATTTCTAAATATTAATGGGATTTACTACCACAACCATTCACCGCACACTACGCTCTGCTCTTATTTTGATTTGTTTAGTGGGTTCCATTTTTCATTAATTTTTTTTTATTTATTTTTAAAATTAATTTTAATGGATTACTTACTCAATATACGTGTGTATTCAACTGCATACTAAAACTTGTACTTTTTTTGACCACCAGACGTCGTGGCCAAAGTGGACCGTTATCAATACTGTCAGTCTCTTCACATCTTTTGACAATTCTATTTAGGTATTTTCCAAACGTTTCAATAGAAATTTCTACATGAGGATATTTTGTAATAAACTGTTCAAAACAGCACTACGAAAATGTGCTATTACAATGAAAGTATCTGTTTGCACCGAATATGGCCTAGTGCTGTCATGAAAAAGACAGTTTTATATACAATAAAAAGGAGTATAGAGAATAACGAATAATTCCGAAGAAATAAAACAGTAGTCAAAAGCCCGCTAAATATCACAATCCCGTGTTGACATCTCGAACTTAGGTTAGGCGTAAATTCAAGGGTCTACAATAGACGTACTGAATTATCACCAAAAGTAGGGCAAAGCGGGCTGCCTCTCAGGACACTTTATATTTATCACTCGGTATAAGTATTGCCATTATCTACAAATTTAACACAATTTGAAATTCGACACAGCCCATAACAGGCTTCAATTCTGTGAGATACGTCATCCAGATTTCACGATGATATGTTATAATGGCATGTTAAATTCCATGTTCTACAGGGTGTTTGTAAAATAGGGTTCCAAACTTTTGCTCTGTATAATTCATTAAAATAAGCCAAAAAGTCCCTATTAACATGTGCCCTAAAACGCACCCTTATGAAGTTATATGCCCTTGCCAGGGCTCCAATAAAACTGTTTTTTTTCTTCTGTTATTGACAAAACGGTCGAAAATAAATAGAAAAAAGTGTGTGGGTCTTACATATGATACTCCGTTTTTCGACGTGCATATCATAAGTGTCCTATTTAGGTTGGCCAAGGCGGTTTTTGGTTTGTATTTTTTTATTTCTATTCTTTATAATTTTCACTACAGATTTGTAAAACCTTAACAATTTTACGTCGAGAAGGAAGTCTTTAATTTGCGTATGCTGCCACATGCATTTCCAGCCGCACGGCCGTACATATAGTGCATATCTGTAATTTCCGTGTTGGAATATGACTCCATTTAATGAGTTGCAATAATGCTGTATACTTAAATTTTTCAATCACCACTTTTGCTTATTAAACGGAGCACAGCTCAATTGACAGTTTATCAACAACTGAAATTGTTAAGTAATGTGGCAAAGTCAGACTTTCATTTGCCATGCTAAACAGATTTTTGTAATTTTTCGCTTAATAACTTAAAGAGCAGAGTAATTATCAAACTCAATTCACTCGAAAACCATTGGAAATATTGATTTGGACAAACATAATATTCTTTACATAAAATTGTTAAAAAACATATGGCCGAAAACGCCCTTCACCAACCAAAATAGGACGCTTATGATTTGCATGTCGAAAAACGGTGAAGCACATGCTTTTTAACGTACAAAATTATGTAAGACCCATATATTTTTTCCTGTTTATTTTCGACCGTTTTGCAAATAACAGAAAAAACCGGTGTTGTTTGAGCGCTTTTATGAGCATATAACCTCAGGGTGCGTTTAGGGCACACGTTAATAGACATTTTGGTTTATTTTAATGAGTACTATACACACCAGAAGTTTGGAACCCTATCTTAGAAACACCCTAGGTATAGGTGATACATCATAATACTCATTATCTAGGTTGAATTTTATTGTACAAACAAACAGATATACAATATTGATAAGTTCTTCAAGAAGTACAAGCACACCATGTACATCTTTCCACAATTTAAAGAAATTTTAAATTTAAGTTTTGATTATGCGTTAGTAAGATCATAGAAGGTACATTTACGTATATTTGATTATGTAGATACAATGATGAAATTAATTTAATAATTCCCTAATAACCATATCATAAATCATATCTGTCGCTTTAGGGTAAAGACGTAACAGATCCATCCCCTTGTAATTGCTAGTTGGCACGTTATTATTATTTGAATGATATATGAATGAATGGTGTGATTCCTTTAATGCCACCCAGCACTATAATGATAATAAAATCTCAGAAACCGATTTTATGATTACAAAGTTATCTTTCTAACTTATAAAATGTTCAGTTTGCTTATAATGCAAGTTCCATTTAAAATATTGTTTAAGCTTACTTGCTCGTTAGCTTATTGGTTCTAGGTAATTGTTAAATAATGCATTACTTTTGTATATGTTTCGGTTTTATAACATACGCATGTTGTTATTAAATCATTAACCTTAATTTAAGATGAATTTTCTTCATTTATTTATACGCAATAGAATTTATACGCAATAGAATTTTGGAAAACGGCTCTGATGATTTTGATGAAATTTACGAATTAGAGGATTTCGATGTGTGCAAATCAACCGTCTTAAAAATGTAGTATTAGTGAGAAAATTATAAAAATCAGTAACAGATTGAGACATTTACCTATGCCAGACGGTGAAATTTCAAGGCGCTCAATATATATTATGTTGATTTGTTGAACTACTTGAGAGTGAAATTGCTTTTGTAAAAATTCAGCACATTTTTACGTGTAGTAACACCTAAGCATTTTATGACTATTTCAGATTTGTCTAGCATTATATCTTTACAGCTGGACCCTCATGTTTTTAAACAGGAAGTCGGGCAATTTTTGGATGGTAAAATCATGAGTTTGCTGGCTAAATTGAGATATCATTGAAGCTAAGTCTTGTGAGTCGTTATCATTTCGTGCTAATACAGATCAATATAGTTTACAGGATGGTTCAAAAAAAGTTATATGTAGCCCATTAGCAGTTTCATATGCATATCTAAATTGGTTAAAATATAAGGCGCTGTTGAATTATAATTATACTTGGTGATTCAAAATATGTTATAAACTAAATATTTTTTTGGAAGACCCATAAGCAGTGCCATACACAGGAAGGTTAAAATATAAAATGGAGTGGAATTATAGTTACATAAAGTAGTTAAAAATATGCTGTGAAAATGGTTATATAGGGTAGCCTATAAGCAGTTGAATATATTACTGAGTAGAATTATTTTTATATAGAATTTAATTAGGGGTCGTTGGAATAAATGGGTGGAGTGGAATTACAGTTATACAGGGTGATTCAAAAAATTATGTTAGAAAAACAGTTAATTAGTATGGTTCAAATATATTATGAAGTAGAATTATTATATGGAGAACTGAAATTAAACTTGGTCATCCATAATAAATAATTATTCCAGTCATTCGAGGGAAACGTAAGTGACTTCTGATGAATTAAGACACAGTATTAATGATTTTCCACTATAATTCAACACACTTATAACAATTGTTTCGCTATTATATTGCTTCTTCAGACTCCATCCAATTCAATTAGAACTTCTTGGTTCAAAATAGGCATCCAAAATCTGGTTTCATTTCGAAAATAAGGATTGCTTATGTTTTTCTTCTAAATTGGTGAGAATACTAATTTATTAAGCGAAGAGAAATATTAAAAATGTATTCTAGAACTAGTTTTTTGTGTTATACAGTATTTTTATTTCAAAAATTGTTCTACAAATATCACGTTCGTAGGTTTACATTTGGAAAATTCTTTAACTAATTCCACCTGTCTGTATACAAATCCTAATATTCTTGAAACTAAAAGCAATTCGATTATTGAAGAAATACTAAATGTATTTTAACAATAAAGTGCATCGCGGTGCAATGTTTTATGCCAGTTCTATCATAGATTATTAGACACGGTATCATATGGCCGGCTCGTTAAATTAAATTCTGTTCTGAATCTTTGCAAATATATTTGCTGTTTTTTGTTTACAGCTTAACTCAGTCAAACATTCAATTTTGTTAAGGTTTTTTGATTGTACTCGCTGACGTATGGAACACAAATTTAATTGTAGTAAATAAATCGTAAAATATCTCCTTACAATAATAGATAATTCAGTAGATATTAAATCGTGTTATTACTAGTTTTCAAGGATTAAATCTGAAAGTATGTGTGTGCTCAATGATGTTTATATTTGTTACTACAAAGCTGGAGTATTTCAATTCTGTCACGTACCTAGTCAAAACTTCTTCGTTATATCAGGCAACGTTCTGTCGATTTACTTTCAATTACTTATTTTTTAATTTTAATTAACAGTAAGCTTTTTTAATGAAAGAAAATTAATTTACTAGACGGTCTATTTTCATTTATTTGTCGTCCTTTTTAGCAGACTTTACAAACTGTTATGGGTGGGATAATTTTCGACAAACGTTTCATAATCAATTAAATATGATACAAATGGTTGTCAAATTAGTAAATAAAACAAAACGATTAGCTTTACTAGATGAATATGGCACATTGCTCACTCAAACAGCGTTTTTAAATATAAACATAATGTTGCGCTACAAAATAATGTATAATAAAACACAAAATTACTTGAATTCTACGGATACAAACTTGATTATAGTTTCAATATGAAGTCGTCCCATTATTAAACGAAGATGTAGTTATTCAGTTCGTTTAAATATCTAATTATGTCAATAGTAAGTTTGAAATACAAGTTTGGAGGTTTCTGTCTTTTCAGGGTAGCTCAATTGACAACGGCACCACCTAGAAACAGTATATTGTCGTGTGTTCAAGGGCCGGCAATCTTTCGAATGGCTAGTAATGTACTCGATTTGAAAGGTTCGTTAGCCTTTGAATTTGCATTTCTTGATTTCTGACTTTCATGTGGTTCGACTGATCCAGTGATTCGCAAGTATGTCAAATGAGTAAACTTAATTTAAAATAATAATTGAAACATTCTTGGTTATTTTAGCTCTCCAATCAAAGCAATTCAAAGACTACTAGCATTCCATTTGCATTACGTGATCATAAAGTTACTTCTTATTACAGGCCGTTATTAAATATATCAGTATTGGTAGTACAAGTTGAGCAAAATTGTACTAAGCGAAAAAAATTATAGAAATTTATATTTATGTTGTTGAGGTGAAATGTAGGAGAAGTTTCACTACATGAAGAACCCTTTTCTAATTTGCTTTCTTTATAACAATGATTGTGATTAGTAAATTCCACTAAGTATTTTAAATTTGTTTAAAAGTAATTTGAAATATCAATTGAGTTCATTTTCTACACCACACACTTTTTCAATGCCACATGATACGAACAATGGAGTTCTGGTTGCATTCTTACCACTACTTTAATTCTATAGAAAGTCGTTTTATAATTGAAGATAATCGAATTGTCCAAATGAGCTCGTGTTGTTCTTTTATTAAACTCTTTTAGTAATCAGCCTGATGGAGGAACATTATCATTAAATGCCCAACCATTTTAATCTATTCCGCTATTTTCTACCACCATATTCACCATTTCTGTGGTTTAGCCTCCATTACGTATTTGGATGTAACACCGTTTCATGAAGTCCTGTGGTTAGCTTTCTGGAACTAGGTTATGCCAGATGTATTCCTGATGTCATAGTTCCGTCCAATATTTCCTTAGTCTTTAGAAACACGTAGGATACCAGTGACTGATTTTAATTTTTTGCATAATGTTCTGCCACCTTGCTAAATGTCCTGGCCATTGACATCTCGGGGATTTTACTAGGTCCAAGCCGGGAGTACGAGTCATCCCTTCTGGTGTTGTGGAGGGGTTTGCACGAACTACTCGAATGGTCACAAAGAACTGAAACGAGAACAACTCCTTTCCGTTGTAAGCGGACAGGGCATTTCCAATGTGATTGCAGAGAGAAGGTACTAGACTAAACATCACACAGAGTTGGCCAACGCAAGTATACAGGAATAGTTATCCAGTCAAAATAAGGAGGCGAAAGCTGCGTAATCATGTACCAGTCCACAGTACAGTATCCATCTGGCGATTTTGCCGAGATAGCAGCACCCTAGTCATCAAGGGCAACATCAGTGTCCATTGTATGGTTCAGAGTTTTGAGGTCATCGGAAATCCGGCCTGTTAACAACAACATTCAACCAAGGATAGTCACGGGCGAGTCCATATCAATACAGGACTAGACAAATGTGATGCTACAGTAAGGGGACAACAGAGTCGGGCATAGGGTCCTATGAGAGGACATGGAGCTCGATTTTATACTGAGTATGGACCTAATTAGTCAATATGGGTTCATGTTCGACCCGACATATGACCTGAAGTCATTATGGGTCCAAGAGTTGATAATGGAGTGTTAAAGAGAAGTTAGAATAGCAATGTCGGCAGAAAAACCAACGGGTAGTCCCTATGAAAAAGTTATGTACCGTTCGGACAGAATTATATACTGGGATTGGCAGATGCCATCGGGAAACGAATAAAACTCTGGATAAAATTCGTCAACGATATTACTGGGTAAATTATTTCAGAAGGTCTATACGATGTTGGGAAGCAAGAACCACAACTTTGCATCAACAATGGAAAGGAATGATGGAATAATTCAACAAGACCTTGGAACAACATCTATCAAAGGTCGTCAGCCACAACCAGCGTGATTAGGATGAGCATATTCCCTAAGTCATGTTGGCTTATTGCTCAGCCGTACACAACAGCACAGGAATGACTCCAGCTAGAGTACTATTCATATGATAATTTGGTCTTTGGCTATTCAGAAGATGCGCCCCAAGAAGTTAACGATTATGCCACCAACTCCGATAGAGCATTCTCGCAATACACGAACTAGCCCGAACGCAGATGTTGGCCACCAGCTGTTAGATGAAGACACGCCATGGTCACAATGCAAATTCAGTCGGGTTCCTATAGAGAGACAAGTCTCCAAAGCGCTCACCAGCCTACGATAGTCCATACGAGGTAGTGACGAGAATCAATCACCTCTATCGTATCGCCGGAATCCGAGAGCTAAGATTAAGACTGACTCCCTATTATAGAAATGATGATTCCAATCGGGACGATAAGGACGATCAGAGTTAAAAGGGGGCAGTGTTGTAACATTCATTTTACACTAACAGAAATCAAGAAACCTTCGAAAAATTAGTTATCCTAAACAAAACCTAAACTTGCAAATACGACAGGAACAATTTAAATAAGCAATACTGATAAGAAACGAATTTCATTGAACAAAAACACGCTTTTAGCTTCATGCCGGAATTGGGAACCATACCCACTGGCATACCAGAAGTGACAAGCGATTCGCGTCCTGGCGGCGATACTTAAATTTGATCGCCTTATGTAAAAAGCAGTTAGAAGTTTAGTGGATGGCCGTACACTGAAGATTGGTTAGATATGAGTCATCGTTGTTATTGTAAATATTGTGATTTTATTTTGGTCAAAAAACGTTTATAGTGAATGTAAAATATTATAAATAAAGTAAGGTCTGTAACAATATTAAATCCTCGTGAAACTTACAGAAAAGTGGACAACCCAGTGATATATTGTTGAAAGGTGGATTGTTTCGAGGGAAGACCTTGTAGATACAAACTAGTTAACAGAAAATAGTAACAGACAGTTCAGAAAAATTCCTGAAATTTATAGGTTAGTGACATGGAACTCACTTGAATATACTTGAAGACTGTGGTAGTGTTCCAATAGCCAAGCACAAAGTGACTTAAAATTAAATTATGATAATGAAACAATGTGGTTAAACTGGTGAATTTGAATTGTATTTATTCCATCGCAGATAGAATGTTAGTCATGTTACTTGAATCCAGGACGAAAAGCACAAAAAAATGATATCAGAACATTTGTATGGTAACCACTTCGTGTGATGTTTTGTGTGAATAACATTATTGTAACTGGATCACACATACATTGAGTACAATTTTTAAGATTAAAACAGAATCACATTTTTCATTTTTCAAAAATGTGATTCCGTTTTAATCTTAAAAATTGTACTCAATGTATGTGTATGTATGTATGTATGTGTGATCCAGTTACAATAATGTTTTATTTAATCGTTGAAATATGTCTGTAATGTTTGTTCAAAACGCATTACGCAATCTACAGTACTTGCAATGAGAACTTTTTTTAATAATTTTCTAACCTCGATATTAAACTTGACTGAAGAAGAAATCAATAAATTTCGAAAGCTCTCATGATATAATAAAAGAGTACACTTTATTTAGTGCCCTCTATACAATAAAAAATTGGCTACTTTCCCATTATTTTTTGGCAAATTCCAAAATTCTATCCAGATTCTTAGCCGTTAATTGCTACGTAGTATATATATATATATATATATATATATATATATATATATATATATATATGAATTAATTCTGACATACTAATTGAGAAATTTGTATAATTTATTTAAAAAAGCTTTGGGAAATCTGACATTTTAGTTTCGAACGAACAAACTCAATTCAATTATGAAACAGTTCAAGAATTCTGAGGATATTAAAGGAGAACAATTGTATAAATTAATCAGTAAGAATACATTTCAATTTTTGAAAGAATATTAAAATTTCAGTTTGGGAATTAGCAAGAAGTTGGGTTAAATTATAGAAGTTTTTATTTCGGCCGTCTAGGTAGCAGGCAGAGCGGGATGCAGTAAGCGAGAAAAATATATTTTTTTCCAGGAGAAATGCACTTTAATAAAAGTATATATATATATATATATATATATATATATATATATATATACAGGGGCGGATTCAGGAGAGATTTAGGTGGCGATCTCGTGCGTCGGTCAAGGCTTCTTGTTCAATATTAATCGACTGTAAAATAGAACTAAAAAGTTGAAAATAATTTGCATAACATATCATTAAACAATAAACAGCACGTTCACTGTTGTTAGGTAGCTACACAAAAAGTAAAGAAGATAAATAATAAAAGGTGTTAACTGTGCAAAATTCATTATCTATCTATTTAGTATTGTAGTTGAAGTCGATGCCAATGAAACCTAAAATTCTGCATTGCTTACATATCTACTACTTTATCAAACTTGATTGTTGCTTAGCACCCGATTCAGGGGTCTCTAGTGGCTTGTTTCACTGAAATTTCAAGAAGGATCTTTTCAATTCGCAACACTGTTGAGGGTCGCGCCTAGAAACGATATATAGTATTGTATTCACAAACTCTAAAGCCTCGAAAGGATAGTGAGCAATAATAATGTTTGTTTGTTTGTCTATACTATTATAAAATTGTAGTTATCTGTTTGTTAGTTTATTTGTTTGGGCATCACGTAAGAACTACTCAACTAATTTTGTTGCCAATAGTTTGACTTAAAATCTGGTATACATTTTATCTACCTACATTGACAGAAACGATAGTTATAGCGAAAAAACTACTAACATGTTGGGTAAGACATAATTAGTCAATTGGTTCCACCGAATGCACCAAATGCATCAGCTTAGCTTTTATTCAAAATTCGCAATATGCCAGTGTTACATGTTTCGATTTAAAAAAATTCAAGTGATATATCAAGTGTAATTTGACAGGGTGTTCCATATTAGGACCGTAGTAGAATTACATGGATTTAAAAAAACTTGATAAAAAACGCATGTTAGGTAGCCCGTAACCAGCTGCATATATACAGTGTGGTTGAAATAAGGTGGAAGCTATACGGGGTGGTTCAAAAAAGGGATATTTAGTGGGCCTAAATAGTTGAATATACCAGGTGGTTGAAAAACGAGTAGAGTTGAATAATATTTATTCAGGGTGGATAACAAAACGTTATATTGTTAGCCTCATAAGTAGTTTTATATACAATGTGGTTGAAATAAGGGTAGATTAGAATTATATTTATACAGGGTTATAAAAAATGTGTTATGTAAGCAGTTAGGATATTTGAATTATTTTCTTGAGCTATTATTGCAGTTATGAAATGGGTTGAAAAAATGTTAGGAGCAGGTGTTTATACAGGGCGGTTGAAATTTAAGATGGAATGGAATTATAGTTTACAACATGGTTAAAATTGTATTATATCCACAAGAAGTTCACAAGTAGCATATATAGGATGTTTGAAATATGTAGCAGAGCATAATTACAGGTATTCAGGTGGGTTTAAAAAGTATTATATAGGAATCTTATTGTCTACAAGCAGTTCCATATACCGAATAGATGAAATAAAGGGTGGACTAGAATTCTAAGTATACAGGGTGGTGTAAAACTGTTCTATTGGGTGGCCCATAAGTAGTTGCATATGCAAGGTTGTTGAAACAATAATAAATATATAGTGTAGTTAAATGAATGATAGAAAAAAAAATATAAGGTTAGAAAAAGTTGCAAAGGGAGATTTAAATGAAGTGCGGCGACAAATTATATTTGATACTGTGGTTCAAAAAATATGAGGAAAAATTGTGAAATAGCGTAGTTCATAATCAGAGTGATGGCTAGACCAGCTCTTCAACTTCCAACGTTGATTTCTGAATTAATTGTTGTTTTGAAAATACTAGCGTAGGTACAGTGTCCAGTTTTAGAACATAGAATATGAAATCTGCATTTTTAGCTATTAAATACGTATTACTAATAAATTTAAGGAAACTGTACTTATATAAGTCAACATTTTCCCCACTATAGTGTTTTTTATGTTGTACATTGATACACATAGTTCACTAGTAGATTTTGAATACAAGTCAAAACGCTAATTTGCTAAAGATGCTTTGAGTGTTTTTAGGATGTTGTTCAGTCCACATGTTTTCCTATATAAACCTATAGGTTGCAGGTCTTTTGTACTGTACCATTTCTTGCTTTACTAAATGTTTTTGTTACCAAATTGTTTTCTATTTGATTTGTTTTCATATTTCTCCTATTTCTATGTCACTGGTTGGTCAGGTTAGTATTGTTGTAAGTTTTGCAAGTTGTTGAGCTTGCGACATTTTCAGGAGTTTGATTGATATTGTCTAAAGCTTTTTTGGTTTGAGATTCTGGTTAGTTCGAATGTCTTATTAAATACAGTTCTTGCTATGTTGTTGCTTCTTCTTATTCTGATCTAATTTACGTTAACCCCTCAGGTAGTGTACGAGTTCATTTTCTACTAAGGTCTATTCTGTGCTAACTCACGTTATGTTTGGTTCCCATTTTTTAATTATATAAATCTAGGTGTGCTTGATAATGTTCGGTAGATATATGTAGGTAGATCTATTATAATTACGTTTTTTTTCTGCTGCGATACCAAAACATACTGCTTTTCATCTTATTTCCTCAATGTGAGTTGATATAGGGCCAATGATTTTCATCTTAGATTTTCGTTATTTAACGGAAATGCATTACATTCAAATATTTGAATATTAAAATTGTCAGCTTCTGTACTAATTATGAGCCAAAGAAATTTGGTGACAACTTAATCACCCTCTATTCTTGTTCTTTGTTTCTTACTGTCGTACCTTTTGCTTCTTTTTTTTACATTTACTAGTAGACACTTTAACTGGTAGCCTGTCTTTCTCCATTCTGTCCAAATGGTCTTCCTCCTTATTTAGATCGAATATTTTATTTTCATTTCCAATGTTTTCGTTTTAAGTTTGTTAAAGCTCTACCTTCCTTAACAACTTATATTTTCGAAAATGCAATTACATAAGATTGGACACGTGAGGTGAGCGATCAAATTTTCTGAAACAAAGAGAGTGAGTAGGGATTATACTGGAAAATGGATGAACAATATATCTGAATTATTTATGAAGAGTGCTTAAATTGATTGTAGCTCGGTATTGAGAGCATAGAATTGTGAAATTTAAAGTGCAAGACATATATACAGATATTGTTAGAGATTTTAGTGATTAAGGTTATAATTATAAAGCACAGACCGTAGTCCGTAAGAATTTTCTCATAAATAAATTTGTTCATTATTGGGAGCTAAAATACAAACTAATTAAACAAATGTTGTCAAGCAAACCACGTCAGGTATTCTTCAAGTTATGCACCTGCATACATGTTTACAGGTTTTGGGTAGATATTAACTGTTTATGATTATGATAAGTTGAATTTTTTCAGGACTTCTGCATGAAATTATGTTTATGTATGTTAAATGAAATTTAAAACTTCCTTTTTTTAAGTAAACGTGAGTTGAGGTTTTTATCGTCTACTGTGGTTGCACGTTCAAGGACTTTCAAAAAAGAATAAGGAGGAAGAATAGAAGTGACAAAATGCCTAAATATACCTATTTTGGTGAGTGAATAAAGTTATCTGGACTCCTATTAGCGCTTTATGTACTTGTTATGTGTTTTGTTTCAATGAATGAGCAATATTTTCAAAATCTCCCAACAACAACACTAAACAGGAGTTGTACTAACCTAAAACTTAATTCTCTGTTCTGAAAACATTTCTGTAGTATCAGTGTCAATCGTAATGAATTTTATTTAAATATCTGCCGAATCAGCGATGCAATCTCTTATAGTAAGTAGTCCAAATAATCTTATAAAATTTTTAGTCATTTCACTTTCTGTGAGGATTGATTAATTATACATTGATAAATCGCAGCCTTTTTGAAATTGCAACAGTGTTTGAAAAACCTTTGTATGGTTACAATTTTTTCGTTTCAATGTGAGTAGAGGAAATGAATTTTTGCATTCAGTAGTTATCTGTAAATGTTTCGATTGTGTGCGAACTATACAAAACATATCCACGGGATGCCAGATAGGAGCATTTGTATCCTTTGTAGAAACAATGTTTTATAAAATTAGATTTCATTTACTTTCTAATATACTTCCAGCTGTTGTAGCAATTACCAATCCAATTTTTAACTTTCATTCATACAATCTGGACGGTAATCATTGGTTATTATTATTGACGTTAATAGCTCTAAATGAAAATATTTACTTTCAATTAAGCGTGAAACAAATTTCAGTATTCAGCTGAAATGTTTGTTTATAGTCGGTGTTTAAATGTGGCACCGGAGTATCCGTCTGATCCACTAAAATGGCTATTTTTAAACTTTTAATACAATAATTAAATGTTATTATTGTAGGTGTTGTATACTCTATAATGTTAATTATAGCAATAATTCGAATCGTTAAAGGTTGTGGTCATGTCTGCAATTACTGCTTCCGACAACAATGATCAAAGGGAATAGCTTAAGTAAGCATAGTAAAACATATCTATTTGTGAAAGTATTACATTTTTTCTAAAAATTTTCTAAAACTCCACTTTTTTCCAAGATTACTCTTTTCACGAGATTATAAAGTATCTAAAGTGGAATTTCCCCATTAGAATTGCCGGCGCTAATTTATCCTGTACAGTTAAAAACGACTACGATTTTGATTATTTTTTAATAAAGGAGATAAGAAATTAACAATGTTGCAATTTGCTGCGAACGTTAGATCTGAAATTCGTTGAGTTCCTGTTTATAAAATTTAATGTTAAATTTTTTGAAAGATGTTATTCTGAGGGATAAAAATACATAAAAAAAATTATAAAGCTGACCAAAATTAAATGTGCCTTTAACAGTAATGCTGTTATGTCTGGAAAAAGCCCACGGTCATTTTGATTATCACCAGATTTAATGGGCTGTTATATTACACCGAAGATTTGGTTGACCCAGAACAATATATATGAGTAACAGTTCAGAAATTTGTGCATCTTATAATGAAGCTAAATTATCTGAACCGCTTGCACTTTTAAAAGTTCCAGTTGATATTCAGCCAAATCTATTTATTCAGTACTCTTGATAAAAAAAACTTACGTTCCATCGGAATATATACTCCAATATGTAGCGTATTGTCTCAAGAACATAAATGCTATTTATATACATTTCCTAAACCTTGAACTGATTTAACGTTCTTTTTCTTTTATTGTAGGGTAATATTTTTTCATCACGCTTCGAACTTAAGGTACCTCTTCCGAAAATAACCAAATTTAAGACCCTTTTTTCTTTGGTCTCCCTACGCTTCTTTTTCTTTTGTCGTAGTCCTGGAGGTTTATAGTCTCTTGACATTTTTATCGTCTGGTATGGTATGGTCTGCTCTTGTCACATGTTCATTTTCGTACTTTCTTCTTTGTTTTATAAATAGCTTGATGTCAGTTACGTTACATTTTAGTCTTATATCTGCATTTTTTATTCTGTCCAGGTTTATGTTTCCTGCCTGCTAAAGCTCTTAAACTTTTCATTTCAACTTTACAAAGTAACTGTTTTGTTCAACTTGTTTCGGCTAGAGTCTCTGCTCCATATGTCGTTGCTTGGTCTTATTATAATTGACGGCTTGAGACTGTATGTGTTACGACCTCTAGATACGTTTATACCTAGGTATTTAAAATTCATTACTTATGCTATTATTTCCTCTTTGTTTTTGTTGGCATTTCACCGTTTTTTTTTTGGGTGCAACCATACCCTTGTTTTTTTTTCAGTTGATATGTTATATTGCTTTGCTGTTATGTTGACATTATATGGTAGCCTTTGAACCTTGTTTTCTGTGTTTTCTGGAATTACTGCTCGTCCGCTTGACAGAGTATCGATAAATTATTTCTCAATCTTTACATCATTAGATTCCTTACTCTGGTCATTATTTTATCCATTACAAAGTTAAAGAGGACCGGGCTTCGCGAATCGTCAGAAAGTTTATTATGTATACGATTTTGATCAATGTCGTTGATATATTTCTTTTTTCTAATAAAGGGATAACGTTAGAGTTTCACCCGATCAGGTCTACAAAACACAGAAAAGCAGGTTTCTGAATTCGATCGCTTTTTCCATCATCTATATTATTATAAAAATCGCCTACATGATTTATCTGTTAGTGTGAAAACCTTGTTGTTCTCACCTTATTTTTATTTAAAGCTATTAGTATTATTTTGAACAGTAGTTGTTGACACTTGTTTAGTAGGGCGATTCCACGGTAATTTTTAGGGTTTATTTTGTTCCCCTTTGGATAAGTTACCATTGTACATTATTTCATTAAACAATTTTGTGAGTTCTCGTATTAATATGTTTCTGCCGTACTTTAGCATTCTATATTCTCCCTACTCACTGTAAGGCGTTTCAAAGTACTCCTTCCATTAGGGGTTATCTATTGCGTTTATCTTTACAGACTCCTGTACTTCCGCTTTTCGCTTCCGTAGTATCCTCCAGGCTTTTTTCTGGTATCCGTTCAGGTCGCATTCCATTTCCTTTGTAAACTGTTCCCAGGAACTTTCTTTTAATTCCCTTTTTTAATTTAGGAGCTTTCATTCTCATCATCTGGCCTTTTGTTTTATAGCTCAAGAAAGCCACTTTCTTCCTTCTGGTGATTCTCTTACTTTCCTCTATGGTGTTTTGTATTTCGTTAAGGATTCTTGAATTGATTCTGAGGCTCCCTGAGTAAAGTTTTTTGTGCTACCGTTCTGAAAATGTTCCACATTAACTTCTGGATATAGTCCAGCGTGGGTTTGCCCCTAAAAATTATATTTTGCCTCACTTTACCCATTACAAGTGCATCATCACTACCTATATTTGCCGAGTTTAGTGTACTTACGTCAATTTCTTACTAGGTAATTTATTAGAAATTGTTGTTGCTGTGTGTTTATAACGTTCAATTTGTGTTTGAGGTCGTGATCGAAGAATGTGTTGTTGATTCTGAGCCATATCTGGTAGCAGAATTCTAAAATCTCCATTGTCGTTACTTACGGGTTTTTTGGAATCGTTGTTGTAACCCTTATACATTTCCAATTGGAGCATCAAATTCTCCCATTAATATCAACTTGTGGTTAGGGAATAAAATAAGAGTTCAAATATGTTGTTTTCTTACCTTCTTGACTCTTACTCTCTCGTGATCTTGGGTTCTGGGTTTACTATTTCATTCTAAATATTTTTATAATCTCACTTATCCAAATTGATTCTATTATTCTATATTTGAAATGATAATTCAAAATCCATATACTTAATACTCCAAGGTTAATATTTTCAAAAACATAACCCTATTAAAATAAACCTTCAAACTACATTAATTCGTTATTTACTTTAATGTCATCAATTTATTATTATTGTCATCTATGAAATGTACAAATAAATTACTCACAATTTCTCTTTAACACCACACTATTTCTTTCTTCAAGGATTTCTTACAGTTACCTCTGCTTATTTCCAATTTCCATACTAATATTCTCATCCATTTTAAAACCGCATCAATGGATATATTTTGTGAATGATATTTTGTTTTGTCATTCAGTTGTACTGCTTGAACTGCTATTTTGTTAGCTTAGTGTTAATTTCTTCCAGGAACCAATATGTACAGCTTTTAACGTTTTTCAATATTTCTACGTTATACTATTAAATAATTAGAACAATTTTTCTTCTTTCTTTACACTACCCGAAAATATTTCATTTTCAATGTTTTTCAATCACCTTAACAACCACCAAAATTTCCCTTTTTCCTATCTAACTGCTTGCTATAATAATTTATATTTAAAAAAGAACCGACTTCAGCTAACTTAAAATAAAAACAGTTTAGAAACCATATGCAATCAATCACTATTTTCAGACATATCTTTTTTATCTGATTTAATTAAGGTACAATGCATTTGAAAATTTTAGCGTATTCTTATATATATAGCTCTATCTTTTTCCCTCTCTTTTTCTCCCTTTCTAATTTTTAATCTTTGTCTATATTTTCCAAATATATTTTAGCTTTTTTATTTGTTTTATTATTTGGACCAGTTTCTATAAATGTAACTAATTCACTCTATATTGCATCCTCACTCTATATGGTTCTGTGTCTGGTCACTCTTATATAATTTATTTGTCTATCATTTTCTATAATTCAACTCAACACAATATTACAAAGGTCCTGATCTATCTATTTGTCTATTGTTTAAATTATTCCTATATACCAATGATTTTACTTCACCTCATATATCTAGTATTCGATTTACGTAACTGTTCATGGGTCTACCCTATATAACAAAATTCACGTTTGAGCCACATTTTATGACTATAAATTTACTCTACCATTTCTTTCAATCACCCGGTATATATTTGAAACTCATGTCTATAATTATACCCCGCCCTACGTCCTATAATTCAAATATCCTAACAGCTTATGCTTATATAACAAAGGACCCCGCACATTCCTTATGGAAAGTGGCCCCCGGTGGATTTGGCTGAAATTTTCCTTTTATTTGTAGATTTCAACGAAATAAATAAATATCTCCATGGCCGTAAAGTCCGATGACCGATAGTTTTCAAGTTATGGTTAATTTTATATTTAATGTCAAGGTATACCACGATGAGCTGAGTCGATATGTATATTAGAAACTACTAGGACTATTTATCTGAAAATTAGTATACAGGAGGTTTTCGAGAAGCTGGTTTCAGTTAAAATAATTTCACTTATGTGCGACTTCCGGTTCTACCGGAAGTGGACCCAAACTTTATTTTTATGAATGGAACATCATGTTTATGAAAGCTTTTTTAGAATCTACGATGAATTTCAATATAATTTTATTAAAAATATCATATGTCTGACGGGCTCCACTTGAAAGTTATTTAAACTTTTTGAAAATTTTGACAGATGCAGCTTTCTAAAAAATATATTTTTTTGGAAACAAAGAGGGCCAGGTCAAAAATTACTAGAATTTGCCTGAATAAAACCTGAAGCTTCCCAATTTTTTCAAAAGAATATACGGAATGTTCAGAAATTGGCCCCGAATTCGGCTATCTCGAAAATAGTGTTTTTTTCAAATGGATTTTATGTTTGAATCCCCATACCTAAATTAAAGGATTTTTGTGGTTATGAGAGATATCTGAATTATCACTAGGCTTTTTTGAACGAATCGACAAGAAACAAATGCTGAAGTGTCAACAAAGAATATTTGCTAATAATTTGGTGTTAGAGCACAATTATATGGAAAGCATTTATCATGTCCCGTTTAGGATTTAGTAAGTAAGTTTCGTTTGCGATACTCGGATATCAACACCCACTTATGACAGGCTGACGGGGCCCATTCACAATTGCAAAACAGATGGACAGTTTGTGAAAAAGCAAGAAAAAGGGAAACATGTCGTAGATAATAAAGAGAATTAAGTTACAGTCTTCGCATGCTTAAGAGCATATTGAGAAAATTCCTCAGCAGATGCAGAAAGAGATGTGGGAATATCTATGATTAGTTTTCAGAGGATCCTAAAAAACATAAGAACCATCCGTTTGCATTCTCATTAGTTAAGAATTTAACAGCAGGTGACGCTCAAAAATGAATGATCTTTCGAATTCATATTAATCAAAATTCAGGAAAACGAACATTTTCTACACAAAATGATTTGGACGGATGAGGTAAAATTTATGGAATTGTCAACCACATTACTGGAGTGATACTAATCCATACATAATTTTTACGTGAAAGATATCTCGAAATTTTAGAAAATGGTTTACATCCATTAGAGTTCACTTAGAATCAGATGTGGTCTCAACACGACCTCATAATATTGCCCCTGTGAATAACTTTTTAGACAATCTTTATGAAAATCGTTGGATAGAGAATAATGGAACTCATCGACGACCCCCTCGTTCTCCCGATATCACTCCTTAGCTTTTTTTATTTGGGTTCGAATAATAAATTTTGTCAATGCTGCACCGCTAACAACAAAGGTAGATTGCCAGGAACTGATCTGCGTCATGGTGTTATGAGTATGCTTTGGTCTATGTGGAAATCGCAATGAAAAGGTTTCACATACTTTTTTTCTAACCATATCAAACCTTCATAAATGGTTAAGCAAGTAAGGTAATATATACGATTCTTGACGGTTCCTTCAAAAAAGCCTACTAATAATTCATATATCTCTAAAGCTACACGGAAATTTTAATTTTTCCAACTGTATATAAAAACTGTTTCATTTAGTTTTGTAAGCATAAACTCCTACTTTTTGGCCTATATTCCAATGGTTTTGAGGAAAAATGGAGTTGTCATTTGAAAAAAATGAGTTATACGATTTTCGGATTTAGTACCAATTTCTAAATTCTCCGTTTTTTGAACAGTTTTCAAAGATTGAGGAAGCTTTAAGTTTTATTCAGGCAAATTTTGGTAATTTTTAATTTAGTCCTATTTGCTTCCACAAAAATAATATTTTGTGAAGTGCTGGATCTGTCAAACAACCGGACGCCTTCAGACATATGATGTTTCCAACAGAGTTATCTTAAAATTCATCATAGATTCTAAAAATGCTGCAAATACCGTACATTAATACTACCAGTAGTTCCTCATATACATATCTACTCAGCTCTTCGTGTATACTCTGACCATAAATATAAAAGTAACCATAACTTGAAAACCATCAGTCATCGGACTTTGCGGAAGAAATTTGTTCATTTATAACAATAATTTTACCCCACCCTTACTTCGAACATTTTGTATAAGCAATTACTTCTGTTCCAAACTATATAACTTTTTTAAACCGCCCTGTATAACTGTAATTATACTCCACCTTATATTTCAACCATCCTGTATACTCAACTGCTTCTGAGAATTTTTAAAGCTTTTTGTATAACTGTAATTATTCTCCGTTCTATTAGGCAAATATCCACTCTATATAACTATAGTTTTGCTCCACTCTTATTTCAACCATCTTGTATACGCAACTACATATGTGCTACCCAATACAATATTTTTAGAACCACCCTGTTTGACTAATTCAATTCAAATTTATATTTCAACCATTATATGTATATAACTGTTTATGTACCACCTAATATTACATACACGCATGTACACACCTTCAACCGTATTCCACACGACAATTTCACGCGACTGTTACTTAACATCGTTTCTAAAACAAACTGACTTCAAAAGCATCAAAATGAAAATCATTACAAACACCCTGTACGACATTCTTTTATGGCATATCTTGACATTTCAACTAGATACTCTCTTCGAGGTGTCATTCTTTTGTACGCAAGACAATATACATAATATATTATATATAACTTTTATTGTTTCTGGTCAGGGAACCTTCATCAGTTGCGCTTCTCACATTTGAATGTCCTCTCGAACACTTCTTTATGTATTTGCTACATTTCGTTAACTTTCGGTCTTACATCTCGCGTCTTCAAATTTAAACTAGACATTTATTATAAAAATTTGACATTTACATGATGTTTACAGTTTTTGTGCATATATTCTTCCGAGTTTCAGAAAAATGGTATATTTTACTTTATAAAAAAATGTATGGAATCAAGCTGGGACATATCTTTGTATCATACAATTTATAATATTCAAATTGTGTGAGCAGTTTTAGAGAAAACAGTGAAAATTTATTGAAAATCGCTGAAATCTAGTCCCTTATTTACTTTTTTTTCTGATTTTATAGAAAACCGTAAATCTCATATTATAAATAATTATATGGGACCTTTCTGTAATGTTCCTTAATATAATGCCGTTTAAATCATCATTATTGCCCACGCCGTTTTTGAAAAATCGCTCGTCATAGAAAAAATAAAGTTGTAGACGAATTGATAACCTCCTTCTCTTTGGAAAAATTCAACTTCGATTTCATTCAATTTACTCATTATACCGGATGATTTAATCTTTGACTTTATTTACATTTCAATATTCTAATCCAAAATTTAGATTTATGAAATCAAAAATAAATTTTCTATAGGTTTATCTTATATTTACTATTTAGAAAAATACTATTCTATTCAACTTGGACTATTTCATTACTATATATATATATATATATATATATATATAGCTCTCTTGATGGTCCGGGTGTTCGTCCGTTGAAAGTTTTGTTCCTGTAAAAGAACGGTCGCCTGACGTTTCACCAAAATCTCACTTGGCATTTTCATAAGGCTTTTCCTCTTCTTCCAACACGAAGGGTGGCTGCAGGTTCGGACCTTTCCGGAATACTTCGTATCCGAGATCGTCGGCTAGGTCGTTCTCCGCTTGGTCTGCTCTCCATGGCGTCTGAAGTGGAAGTGAGCTCCGACATGTGTGCGCCGCTATTTATGCTATCTCCTGAGTCCCCTCCTATTTCTTTGCCCCGCCTCCAATTGTGTTGAGGGGGCGGTGCCGTTTGATTAGATTGGGTGACACCATTGCGTTGTCGCAAATTGTACCAATGACGTGGTTCTGTTTGTACCGATGGCGGCCGCAGATGTTCGTTAGAAGGGTGGGCGTCCTGATGGTTAGCTACGAGTGACGGAATGCAACGTTGTGGTATTGTTGCGCTCTCTTTTAATTGGTTTTTCTTTTCACTGACAATATTCTAAAATTAGATTGGTATAGGAAACCTAACAGTTCAGGAAGATATATGAATTTTCACTCAATTCATCGACTTAAAATGAAAATAAACGTGGTTTGTAGCATGAAAAATAGAGTTCTTGCCATCCATCGTTCAAAGATAAGAGCCTACAAGTTTTGTTAACATTATTCTTAAATAATTCTTATCCTTTTAAATTACTTAACAAAATATTATTTAATACCCCAAGTATGTTGAGAGATAGTTTTGAACATCGTAACAATATAAACACTTCCATGTCAACAAGTCAGAATAATTTTCATGTAAATAATATTAACCAAGAAACTTCTAACGCAAATTACTGCTTTGCCTCTATACCATATATCAAAGAACTAACTCCAAAAGTATTGAAGATCTTCAAAAACGAAACTAGTATAAAATTTGCTCATAAATCTATAAAAACAGTTAATCATCTATTTAGCAGAACAAAAGATAAAATTCCTAATGATCTTAAATCCAACGTTATATATAAAATCGACTGTAGCAACTGCCCTGCTTCCTATATTGGTCAGACGTCAACAAATTTGAAACACCGAATGAAAAAAGGAAAGCTGTGCTTTAGCCACCCACTGTTCTTTCCTTTGAAAATCCGCAAGTTCTGGCCATTGCGCGTAACAGTTTTAAACGTAACTTCTTGGAGATGGTCTTCATTAACTGTCAGTCTAATACCATCAATAAAAAGACAGATTTACAAAATTTAAATGTGATTTATTGTAACTTACTGGAAATGGAGAATAAGATTTCAAACACTCATAATCACTCTGAATGTGGCAGAAGAAGAATACTTAATATTAACGGAAGAGGATTCTTTACACCGCTATAAACTTTACCTTAAATGCAGTACAGTTTTTCAATACAGTGATAGATGACATCATAGTAAACATCGATGGTGATTCAAAGCGCTTAATGAAAATTTTAAATGATTTTAAAAAAACTCACTTTAAGCTTATAAGAGTTATGGGAAACAAGTTTCGTCAATTCTACGAAGAATATGTGCATCAAAAATAGATGAAAATATGTATGTCCTCTCCCTTAAAAAAACCTGAAATTTCTAATTTTTGCTATAACAAGATCGTTTATAAATAATCTTGCGTTTTGTTGTATCATGGAATTGGGATCTTTCGTTGAGTAACAAGTCTTCTTTAATTTATTTTTATATAATTTGCCTATTGTTTATAAAACCCCGTGATCAAAAGTGCACGTGAAGAGTCCAAATTGTATATAAAAAAGATGAAAAGTGATTTCTTTACTTAAATAATCACAACGATACCAATTGTTTTGAAAACTTATTACATTTATTTTAATTACTTATTTCTGATGCTTCCAGTGACTGAATTGCTGTTCTAATTCTTACCTATGAAGCTGGTCACCACAGTAGAATAATTATTTAATTATATCCCATAAACCATAATATAGCACAGTGACAACTGGTCGTTGACTTGAATAATTTTACAAAACCGTCTCTATTAGCTCATTTCCAACATTAACTAACTATTATTACTGTAAGTCAATGAGGGTTCGCATATGTTTTTCGATGACATGGTATACCCGTTTTCAGAAAAAAACTTTATATTTTATAGTAACATTTAGCCTGAAATTAAAAATTAAATTGACAACCTTCTTATTAATATTATTTACAATGAGGTAATGTTCACGGTCTGAAACCTAAACTAAAATCGCATGTCACTATATTCAACTGTAAATGAGTT
This sequence comes from Octodonta nipae, assembly GCA_034190945.1. NCBI lineage: Eukaryota > Metazoa > Arthropoda > Insecta > Coleoptera > Chrysomelidae > Octodonta > Octodonta nipae. The sequence continues at coordinate 69,878,528 of CM067217.1, forward strand.
TTGTCAAAAATATGACATTCTTAAAGTTAAAAAAAAAAACAAAAAGTTGAAAATAAAACATTTGAGGAAAAAATATTAACCCATTTCCGACTAGAACTAAAAAGTTCGAACTAAATGGCACATTCACTGTTGTCAGATACATAGACGCAAAGTAAAAAATGTGAAGAATAAAAGTGCTGACTCTGTACAAATTAACTACCTTTCTATATAATATATCAAAGCCAAGAAACAATCAAATTTGATGAAGTAGTTGATAAGTAAGCAATGCAGGATTTTAGATTTGCTTGGCACCGACTTCAAAAATATACTAAATAACTAATTCCTTAATAGGTACAGATTGAGTACCTGTTACTATTTACATTTTTTACTTTGCGTGTACGTACAAAACAATATATGTGTATTGTTAAATATTTCCAACTTATTAGTTCTACTTGGAAGACAGTTAATATTATTTCAAAAAATGTTGTATAATGAATAGAATTAATTTTAGATCAGTAGCATTAGTTTTTGTTTGCAAATTTCCAATTACTTAAAACTGCTGAACTAATTTTCGTAATGGATTTCTTTTGGATTTTCATAATGGATTTTAAATTGCTAAACCAGAGCTGTTGAATTCTACCACCAAACTTAATCTCTAACCATGCCAATTAAATTCTCCTAGTTACGCACACTTCCTGAGATATTTACTTATCTCTGAAGTTTCACAAATATTAAATGTTTAATCAATTCCTGGTCAGCATATTTTCGCTGAACTTCTGGAAGTGAAGTTTAATAGGTAAAAACCAATTGAAAATTGATCAAAACCGAAAGCTGAAAATATTTTAGAAAGTATTATAAATTATATTCTTGTATTATATTCAATATCCAGTAAAAATCAGTAGGTTTGTTGTGTTTTACATATGTAAATTACTACAAAATTATTTCATGCTTCCAGTAATGGCCAATGTGTTTTTTTCTCTCGTATAAGTCTTAAGGAAATTTTGCCCTTACAGAAACTACGAACGAAAACTGGACAAAACCACACTAGGCTATTCAGTTCCTGAACATCTCCCACCTAAGACTACCAAAATAAAAATCCATTAATATCACGAAATTATTATTTACCATTCAGAGCTGCAACTCAAATATGGTAAACAATAAAAATCTAATAAAGTTTAACGTTAGTACGAAAATGAACGCCTTGTTGTTGCCTAATTAACAAATCTTTTATAAACTGAACATGTACCCACAAAACTGAAACCATGGTTACGTTAATTACTAATGTTATTTAATAGCGGAAGGGCATTAGTCAAAAGATTGCGTTGTTGTTTTTTGTTTTGAATTATCGTTAGTATAAATGCTCGACCCTTATCATGTAATAATTGTCGCCCCAGTTTATAAATTTGTCAAAATTATTAAAAGTTTAAATCTTTACATTTTTTGTTCTTAATATTTATCTTAAAAAAGAAAACTGATAATAAAATGGATGAAATGTATTTGAGATTTATGGCGAAAATACAATTAGATAGCTAATTAAATGAAGAAGATGACATTATTACTACATCTAATGTTTTCATAGAAATGTATTAGCAATAAATGTTATATAATAAAGATATTTATAGCATTGTCTTCCTCATCTTAATCATAATGTGTGGCAATTCAATTAGTCCGAACATCGTCATTCTACATAAGTTTGTGCGCAATGCAGTCCGGCAGTCTCCTGGTACAGTTAGATTCTCATCGGCAAAATTCTATTTCTAATATGTAGTCGAAAGCATGATCCATACAGGTTGATTATAGGAATGATTATATTTCTAACCCCATTCAATTTGTAACAAATTACTATCTATTTACAACTGAACCTGCAACTTGTTCTTCGGCTGCATCTGCTGTGAACTTTTAAAAAAATTTTATATTTTATTTTTTATTTGTAGAATATTTATATGAGAATCTGGTATGGGGCAGTTGATGGGTCGATCGAATAGCTCATTAGCGGTCACTGTCAAACTTCAGCCCTAATAAAGGAGGAGGGTTGGTAGATCAGGCTAACAACCTGTCTACAATAAAACATCCAATTGACCAAAGAACCATGCTAAGCCTCAAACTAGAACAAATAATACGGTATCATCACGTCAACGATTAAGAAAGCAAGGAGAACTAAGAGTAGGAACCTGAAATATCAAGTCATGGTTTTCAAAAGAGGTAAAATTAATAGCGGAGATCGTTAAGAATGAAATTGAATATTGTGAATATAATATTTGAAATGCAAAAGGCAAATGAAAGCAATACTGATATGACTATATTTTAGCCTTCAGTAGGAAACTGAAAAACGAACAAGACATCGGCTGTTAAATACTCTCCTGTTGTCTCAGAGACAGCAGCAAATCCAACAAAATCTTCTTCTGCTACTGTAATTGAGGAATTAAAAATCTTACTATTACTAAAGTTTGTTTTACTTGGTGTATATTCCGGTTGCAATCGGCCAAAATTGAGAAATATGTTGCTTGTTTAACTATGCCTATAATTTCGCCAATAACTAATTTAAAGATTAATGAAATTAATTTGCGACTGTTGTGACAGATTAATGAATGAAATAGAAATAATTAAGGACTCTGGGATTCGCCGAGTCTCGTATACCGAATCGCTTAACGTCCAGAGTGTTGCCAGATGGTCCTGGATAAATAGTACTCAGGCCTAGGAAAATGCATACGAATAACTAACCTGTTAACAAGATATATATCTTTTTAAGATGCTCCCACATACACGAGGCTGTAGGCGATCTCTCACGCCCAACGCTGCCACTGGTATATACACAGGTGTCATCATTTATTTGGATGTCCACTTCCCTACATTTCTTTTTGCAGTTTGCAGCATCTTTGTCTCAGACCCTTGTTAACTGTAAGCATCTGTAAGATTTTATTGCCTAGTGTCAATACAAATTTGATATCTTTGCATAAATTTGGACAACTTTTGTGAACGCATAATCAATGTTGGTATTTTTTACCATTTTCCATCATTTTGGTATGTTATGAAAAACTTTTTACACGTTTGTAAATGTCTGTTTCTTCATGTTTTTTTCTTCCATTGTTTGTTTTATAAGCAAAATTTTGTGCAAGATCTTACAACTCACAACCATAATCTGTTATTCCTCTTTGCAATTATTACATTACTGTTCTATCATATCCCTTATTAATCCTGCATATAGTATGCGTATTGTATTTGTTATCCAAATTTATTTGCTGCATCTTAATTTGTAGTCATATGGCTGTCTTCGGATATTTGTTCGATTTTTAGTTGTATTACTGTATTTTTTTACTGGAAACGTATCTATTTTCTCATTTAGTTTGTATGTCTCTCCGTGTTTGTTGGCTCTACTCCGGTTTGTCTTCGGTCAGTAGTGTTCTGTAGTGTTGAACCCATTCATGTGTAGATATTAGCGTAGTGCTCTGTAGGCTTTTTCTTTGATTTTAATTTCTTGAAGGCATTTCTAAATTTCGCCGCACTTTCTCCCCCCAATGTACGTTTCTATCTCTAGGGATTTTCTGTTGAATGTTTCTCATTTATATTCTGCAACCTTAGTTCCTGTTGCTCTATTATTGTGTAAATTAGTTATTATTTTCATCCTTCTTTGTATTTAATCATTTCTTATATAATAATTTACTTTTACCAATTACCCTACGGTATTTATATAATAATTTAGTACTAAGATTTCTTTTGCAGCTGGTCTAATGCTGTATACTCGTAATATGCTTTCGTCGATTTTAGTCAGTATTGGGTTTCTCAAATTTATAACCTATTGGTCAAATCTTTTTCAGTATAAGTATTTCTCAATTGGCTGTCTATGTTTTTTAATTCTAATGTTTTCCGTGTAATAATCTATATTTGAGACCGTTTACGTTACTCTTTGCCCCCCAAGTGAAAAATATATTGCCTCTGACAAACAGTCATCTCAACTGTTACATTTTAACAAAGAATGTATTTTCAGTATTGTGAAGTTAATATATATTAGAGTTCATTGTAATTTATGTCCATGCATGTGTCCGCTTTTTATAATATGTTGATAGGTTCTTTTTATTCCGATGTTTATAATTTCTGACAAGCTTCTCAAACGTATTTATCAGTTCGTGATTCTCTAACTCGAATTGGTACTTTAGAATTCAGTGAGCTTTTGTTTTATTTGTCTAGGACTAGAAGTTACATTCTATTTACCTGCATCTTTCCATTTTGTAGCATATCTATTTGATGATGAATATTGATTTAGGTTTCAGGTTAGCAGAATTTCTGAAGTATTATAGTATTGGAGCCTACTTATATTTGTGGTGTATTTCTAATAAATCCCAGATCAAATTTCTATCCAGCACATTTCAAACAGATCTCAAGAAGACGAAAATTGTCGGGTTAGGAATTTCATTATCGTGAACGCACGTTACAAGTGATGGGCTTCATGAGCACAAACAATTAAAATTTATTTAAGTTATTCTAATGAGTGTAATAAACCTGAAGAAAATTATAGCCAATAATTCTTTAGCTGTTATGAGGAACAAACATTTTTTATATTAATGTTAACAAAACAGTAACTTGTGAGTATTTTCTGTGCCTTCTTTAGATTTCTGCTTTATCTATTTGTTAACCATATCTATCCTTGGTGGGCTAATCCATTAAATATACTATATTATCGTAGAAACGTATTACCGATCGAGTTTAATTAACTGCGGTAGAAATTGTTTCTTGAAATTAAACAAATTCGTTAGATGCTGAAAGGAATTCTGGATATTGCACTCACACTATAAGGAAAATTTTTTTGAGGCAAATATTGTCTGTGATACTTAGGATTTCTTTCTTTCGAGATGTTTGTGGTCTTTTAGACTATAAGAACCATTTACCAGTGTTTCTATATTTTTTAAAATCTCATCGCACACAACACAACACCCAAAGGCATCGCTGAAATAGAACCCACGGCTAAAATCTACTCCCCGTATGAACTTCAAGCTTCAACCGTTGAGCCACCGGACCTCCTAAATGTGACATTTTTAATATTTTCTGGTAATTGGTTAAGTTAAGAGAGTTAGTTTTATTTCAATATTATAAGCAACAAATTTCTGTGGTTGATTTTCAATGCTGATATTGTCATTTATGTTTACGCATTATGAATGTGTAAATGTTAGGCATAGAAGAATAACCAACTGAATCAATAATGGTTTTATGACTTACAAATTCATGTTACTTGTAAAATTTATCAATTCTAGGTTGTTACACACTGATTTTTTTTTGTTTTTTTTATGGAAATTTCAATATAGACGAGTAAGTATTTATTATTCAACGCTTACTTAGGAAAGGAAATGTTAAAGTACAATAAGTTGAGCAGAATTCTGTTATAAAGCTTCAGTAAATCAAACATATTATATTGATTTTGTTCTTTCATTCTTTTGAAAGAATTTATCACGAATCTGATAAAAGTGCTGTCACATGATGCTATAAATGAATACAATAAACACAAAAACTAGATATTTATAAAAACCATCATACAACTTGAAAAATTAAATACATTTCACCTTTTAATATACTCTACTCGTTCCGTACAGTCTTAGGTTGCCAGATTTATTGAAATTTCCACAAACATAAAAATGGAATAGGTCCTTAACTATACAAGATAGATTATCTGTATTGGGAGTTTTTAGTTCATACTGACCAGTGCAATCACCTGCCAAAATATCTGCATTGCATTATGTTACAATCTGTATACTTTGTGAACGAACAAAAACGATCTGATGCTAATCTTAAAAATATTGTCTTTTGCTACTCCGCTTTATCCAGTAGATCTGCCACATTTTCAATTTATTTACAATAAAAAATAAAATAGCCCTACTAGTTAAATTAAAAAATAAAGAGAAAAAAATAAACCAGTAATTAAATAAGTAAAAGATAAAACATTAAAAAATATATAACCGACTTCCAAGTATAACTAAAATGTTGAAAATAAATATAACGAAATACAACTCTCGACAGTAAATAACACAGGTACCTACACACAAAGTAAAAAAATGAAACATTTAGAGGTGCTTATTCTGTACAAATTAATTACCTACCTATCAAGTTTCTTTTTGAAGTCGGTGCCAATCTAAAATCCTGCATTGTGAACTTATCTACAACTTCATCAAACTTGATTGTTGCTTGGCACCGACTTAAAAAATATATTGATAGGTAGGTAATTAATTTGTACAGAATGAGCAACTTTAAATGTTTCAATTTTTTACTTTGTGTGTAGATACCTAACAACATTGAATGTGTTACTTACTGTCTAGAGCTGTATTTCGATATAATTATTTTCAACTTTTTAGTTATACTTGGAAGTCGGTTATATATATTTTTTAAAAAAATATTTTAAACTTTTTAGTTTTTTGAACTCGTGTACTTTTCTTCTTCATTTTTTATTTTTTATTTTGAATGTATAACCTTAATAGACCAGGACCAGGTAACATCGAAAGGACTAACATTACAGAGTGATACATTTTCATTTAAATTGACTAGTAAATGTTTACAAACAAAATGAACGCGTCCACTTAATAAGCCAAAAATAAGTATAACTAACTAACCCGATAGATGTTGTCTTGTTCAAGCGTTTTATAAAGATTTTAATTATTTGTTTTGACGATATTATATCAAAGAAATCATTAAAATACCTGACATCATCACGGATACAGTTAACACAACTTAACCTCTGAATAGTATGTGAATATATCTGTATACTGTTAATTAATAGTAAGAAAGATAATTTTAGTAGTGAACATTTGCTCTGTAAACTAATTGTTTCGAAGACGGAATGAATCTGTTTAATTTTAATACTCTTTCACCCAGCAAACGTCCACTCCATCCTATATTCCAAACATCCTGTACATATCATCCTACTCCGTAATTATATGCTGGTTGAAATATATTCAACCATCATATATATGCAACTCCTTTTTTGCCGCCCTATAAATAATTAATTTCTCTAACGTTTTTATTATCAACCTGTATAACAATATCTCCTCTCCATACTATATCGCAACTTAGGCTAAACAATAAAGCATTTTTAAATCATATTGTACAACTATATTTTTACTTAGCATATATTTCAAGCAACTTATATATAAACCTACTTATTGCCACCCTGTATAACTGTAATTTCATTCCAACTCATATTCTAAGCACTCTGTAAATTCAACTGCTAATGGTCTACCTTATAAGTATAGCTTTATTTTAACATTTTTAACCAACCTATTTGACGATTATGCTACTGCGCCTTATAATTTTACTATGATATATATTCAACACTGATGCATACCTCATATAATTATTTTTTCTGTATGTATGTGTATGTATAACTTGTTAGTCAATCTTAACAGTCTAACAACACTTCCGAAAACTCCATATTAAATTGAACTTTTAATATTAGGAGTGACTGCTCTTATCTTACCGTGAAGAACAAACACTTCTTAAAAAGTTCACCGTACAATAGAATCGGCTGTGCAATTTGCACTAAGAAATGATAAATATTAGTTATTTTTAATATCGATATAATTCCGACCGATGCATCTGTGTTATTGGTATAGCTATTATCACTTTACTTTGTGGTTTTGTTTGCTAGAATTAAACATCCTGTGTATAATAGCATCAAATAGCAGTTTGGAGCTTGACATGTGTTGTCAATGAGTTTTCTATTAGGCCGAGAGTAGGTGACATCAAAAGCAATGTCTTCTCAGAATCGATTTTTTTTTATTTAAATCAGTATTTGCCAGGTATACAATCATAATGAGCTTGGTACTCATTGATTTCAGAAACCGAAAATACTATACTCTACTGCCTATATGCTTAGGATGTACATAGAAAATTTAGGCATATTGGTCGATTTTCATGCGCGCATGTGTTCATTCACAAATTTCATCATTTTCGCACTAGAATTCGCTTCCCAAATTTCAAGTTTTACCAATTCGGATATATACTCTATTAAACAAGACCGTTATCGTTCATATCGGTGCCCAACAGGAGAAGAAATCAGGTAACATACCTACATACAAAAAAATACTTGCCGAATTGATAACCTCCTCCTTTTTGGAAGTCTGTTAAAAATACTAGAAATTCAATAGACTTGGGTTTGATTTAAAAACACTTGACTATTACACAGATTATGTTGTAAGGATTATATGATTTAATTTATAAACATAGTTTTCGTCCTATGGCAGATATGGATGTTGCCAAAGAGATTCGTTAGTATTGATTTAACTATGATTACACCTTCTAGAGGAGTAAGTAAGTAATTTTACCTAACTTTTATAAATAACACATTCTCTTAAACGAGACCCACAAACATAGTAGCTCTAAATTTATGTATATTTCAGAAAGAGGTTGTAGTAACGAACAGTAATATAAACATACTTTAGACTAAGCTAAAAGAAAAATCTGCAAAAAATGATGAAAAAACTTTAGATTCAACTGTCGTCTACCATAAATATAGTTCCCAGTTTTCATTTTAGCATTTTTGTTATGTTAATTAATTGCTGAATTTTTGTTCCTTATTTCCCAGTTTATAATTAATATTAACTGTAGGTACTAATATCAAATGGTTCCCTAAATTATGTTTTATTCAGAGAAACATAATTTTTTGATGTGTAAACAAAATGTTATATCATGAATTCAGCTAAATTCTATAATTCTTAATTGTAGTTAATTGCGAACAAAGAATCTAATCTGATTTAAGTTTTTCCAGCTAAGGTTATACATGAAATATTAATTAGCACGATATATAAATTTGTGGGAAATATATTACTGTAGCTACTTAAGTCCTAGATTTTATGTGTTTGAACTCTCAACATCTACACATTTAAATAATAAGGTTTTTATAACTAACTCTTAATTTAATGACTTAATTTATAATCTGTTCTTGCTCTCTGGGACAAGCGGAACAAATTTTACATTCCAATAGATGAAATATATACATATACATATTTGAATGTTTGAGTTATTCTAGCCGTTCAATTTTCACACATTATATCAGCTAATGTTAGTGAAATTTAGTAATGAAATTGTAGGTTTTGTTGTTTCCTTAGTTTTTGCGATAGCGTTACTAATGGGATTAACCTGTCTCATGTGTACATCACTAACGTAATGAAATATAGTTCGATCGATAGGATAAACGACCCGAGTTGTTTGCACGGATTGAAATTAACTACCTCAACCTGTTTGTTGATAGAAATATATTGAATTTAATAAAAATATAATATTATATATAGGTCATGTAAATTAATGTTCATTTTAAATAATATATTTTATCATAGTAAATTGTATATGAATAAGAATTCTTGAGGAGTGGCATTAGTCGCCTAAATACGAAACTTTTTCATGCTGTATCACAAAATAATTAATAATCACAAAGGGAGTTTGTAACCGTTTTCATTTTTATTTACGTGATAACTGTTCTCAAATAAGAACTGTCCAGCGAACAATCATGATAGTGTGATAAAGTAAACCGACTTAGGCTAAGGCCAGACTGGCGGGATTTCACGCCGCGTTTCGGCCTTGATAATAATGTAATTCCACTGGCTCTTCAATCTACTGGACAACTGCTTATTGTCTTGCAAACGTATCGATTCACTTGCGGATGAAAAAAGGCAGTATCTGTATCTCCTCCGATATTTTGATAGAACTTTCTGTACAACAAGATAAAATTAAAAGAAAAGCAATTACCTTACAGGAAACGGAAGCTATGTCTTGAACCTTTAACAAGTTGTTTGGTAATACATTGTGAAAATTAGCCTTTAGATGACTTTTTTTGAAACTACTTCGATAAGTTGTAACTGTTTTTAACTGTTTCTGTTTTATTCATATAATAAATATATAACAGCAAAAATGAAGTAGGTAAAAATGAGTGGGAACAAGATTCATTGGGAAGCATATATTCGTTTTTATTATATTACAGATTTTCTTGAAATACCTGTTTCATATTTACATATTCTCATCAGACTATTCACTATGTTTTTTCTTTCCACTTCAAGTTTGATAATTGTTTTCTATGTTTGCTTTTGTATTGGCAATTCTGGGGGCTCCCTAAGCATAAATAAATACAGGAGAGTTATTGCGAATACATAACCAAATGGTGCCGTGAATACAATATATTTGCAACCATTAAGAAATATAAAAATTGATTGGTTTAGATATTTGGACCATTCCAGAAATCAAGAGAGGTATCAGACACATACCTGATGACCTAATTATTTCAACAACAGGCGTGAAGTGTTTAATATTCAGAATCATGAGACAAACACTGTAACACCCATTTAGTCAAATTTATTCCGAAAGGACTGCGGCTTGAAGAACATTGAGAAAACCATAACTACGCCGTTGAATCCAGTCAAATTGTAGAATGGTTTTACAGAACTCTAGAATATCGTCTTTCCACAGTGGCAGACAGTAACCAATAGAAGTGGATTGCTTAAAAATGAGTCTCTCGTGTGATCTAAGGAAATTAATAGTAATCCAGGCGAACTACTGGAAAGCTTATTGAACACGTATTAAGTATTTATTTATTTATTTATTTATTTATTTATTTGTTTGTTTGTTTGTTTGTTCATTTATTTATTTATTTATTTATTTTTTATTTATTTATTTATTTATTTATGTATTTAACCTGTAAAATATTACATATGTATTAATGTCAGAAAGAAAACCCAGTATTAGTTTAAAGTAAATATGTCTTCATTTCTGGTTGTAAATCTTTTCTGGGTTCGAGAATCCTCGGCTATAGCAGTTATTCAGCCTTAGTGTTGCTGGCATCTGTGTCTAGATCTAAATTTCCATTTTGTGTAGGAATCTTTATAAATGCCGTTTCAAATTCTTGATTCCAATGGTAACGGTAACATGCGCCTCTGTTGTCAGTTTTTTGTTATCTTTCGATAAGTTTGTTTATTCCGGTCCACACTGCTTGAAGGGATGATTCTGGTTCCTCTTATTTGAAAGAAACCGCTTATACTCTTGGTATGGACACGTTTATGACAACTTCCACCTCTAAAACTCTGAGCAAGGCTTCGTTTGCTCTTCTTGATACCACTTTGTTTTAGATTCCTTTGAACTTCAACAATTCTGATACCATTTGTTAAAGTATGTGTGGCCAACTGGTCATAAGTGTCCTCTCGTTGAAGTGGATAGTAAAGATATAAAGTCTAATGCTTTGAATTCTTATAGACTTTCTCCAGATTTTTGAGATTTTCCACTCATTTGCAACTGGTATACTTGAACTGATCATATATTTTATTTAGGACTGCAATGATCTTGTAGAAGTTACCTTGTTCATCAACAGGAATGTTATGGAGGAGTTCTAACGCTGGACTTCTTAACGAAATTAGAAGGGAGGTAGACTTAGCTATCCCATCCATTATCTGCGGTCACTACTTCAATCTTTTGTGTATAGGCTACCACCAAAGGGTGGTTTTAGCAAAGAAGTTTTAGTACTTACGGTGTTCTCAGAACACTGTTCTGATATTTCTCTCTCTGTTAGTCTTCTGCATTTTTTTTTAAATTTCATTTTGAACACTTTGGATATCACTTTGTACCCTTCATCATATATTTCTTTTATATAGGATTCGATATCTTTTCTCTTGTTAATTACTTCGTTACTCTGTGTCACCAGTTGATTTTGTATTTGAAACATAAACCTTCCTTTGAATTCTGTTGTTTTTCTCCCATTAAAGTTACACGATTCTCCTCACTCGTTTGAAAATTTGGTTGCTAATCCCGGTCATTGCAAATTCTGTACTTGCAATTTCCGCTATATAATGTTTAATAACTTTGAATTTATATCCACGTAATCCTGAATTCCAAACTGCCCATAACTTCCTGGGTTTGAAACAACTATTAATTTACACAAAAAATAAATCGTCTTCATTTAATTACAAACTAAATTTCACTAATTACTTTTCCATGACTATATCTACACATCGATACATAAATCGAATGTCTGATGATTTACTAGTTCACTATCTACTGAACTCCACTGCTGCTGTACGTCGGCATATAAATACTAATTAACGCTTTCACTCTAGAACGCTTCTGGAGAGCCTGTGTTATAACGTTAAATTTCTTTTCTGGAAGATCATTTTCTGTATTGACAAATTATATCGTTTAATTTGAAAACAGATTCGTTTTTTAGAGCGTGAATTAAAAAGAATATTGACAAATTAGCGTTTAGGCAACAGCAGGGTGGTTGCTTTATTGTTATCTGAGTATTTCTACATAATATTCTAATTAAGCGGTTTATCATTCACAATATTAACTGATCTTGAAACTGGAGCGGTTTGTTCATTTGTCCTTACTTTCATGACTTGGGTATAAAATTATTTAGCTCTATCCAGAAGTCGGAATTACTACATTGACACTGCGTTCTGGAGTCTACGACCCATTAAACAATACTGGAAATATCTGAAATGTTAATACGAGTATATTTATTTGAAAGGAAGTTTATACGACCCTTACTCTTCAAGCTCATAAAAGCTTTGAATACATAATATGTTATTTATCTCCTCACTTATGAATCTGTCCATTCTCATCCTACAGTATTTCATCTCAGACACCACTGAGAGAATTTAATTATGTGGAAATGTGTAAGTAGGAAATTCTCTAAATGAATGTTGAATTGGCTTAATGAAAATTTTATATGTGGACGTGCTTGTATGTCAAGCCAAACATAACGTATTTTTATTGCGATCTATGTTCAAGGAAGAGATGATGTGGAATTTATATTCATAGCATATAGGAAATTGACTTTATTTGCCTCTGCAAATAAACGTATTTCTGTTTGTCTGGTTGTGCGAAAATTTAATGTTAGTAATGAGATCGCTGTATCAAGTAATATAGAATACACCATATGGTATTCTGTTTCTAAACTATGTGTGCTTTATCTTTACCGTTCTCATTAACGCTTGTATTTCAGGAAAATGTTCGGATACCTGTGTTGCTGAATTTATTACTGCTCTAACACACCAGCTTTTACAAATTATAATGCCTTTTTTGAACTAATATTTTTCTCAGGCGTCCTTTAATGCAATTTACATAAATGTGTCAAACATTCGTCTAACCACATATATTAATTTTTTTTCATATATTTAACAGTAAATAAAATAAAGTTCCCACTATAAAACTTAAAGTGTTTTCAGATTTTTAATGTCAATATCTTAAAGGCGTTCTTATGCTGGGTGAACAAGGGCAAGTATGATTTTAGACTCTAATCTCGAAAACCGCCCCACCAATTTCAATAAAATTTTGTAAATTTATAGAGAAAGATAGCATAGTTTTGAACTCGATACGTGGCTAGGTCTAAAAAAAAATAAAGTATCTACTGAATTTGAATATTTTCCAAAATATACCTATAATTGAATATGAAACATTGCTTATCTTAAAATATAAAAAACGTTGTGGAGCTACCGAAAACCACTTGTATGATCCCGGGAGTAGCTCCGCTTATATGTAAAAGCTTCAGATGTTTGTGCCCATAAAAGTCGAAAAGTTGTTGATGGATTTACACAACGTTGCATTTTGATATAAAAATGTTTCTATGTACTTTTTATCCAGAAGTTCGCACGGAAACGGGAAATTCAAAGTATTTATATGTTTTATATAATATTTATTTATTTCCTTTCATTCCACACCATGTGTGTTTTTTCAGTGAATCTTTGTGAGTTACATTTGGATTCAAAACCAATATTAAAATAGTTTTTAAGTTGTTGTTCAATACCTAAGATTATTATATTTTATAAATAATATCCTCAATATTTCTTCTGGCGTTAATATTTTACTGACAGGCGATTTAAATTTATCTGCTTAGTTCAACAGGAAGTCCTAGAGTGGTTGTGCCTTGTACACAGTTTTTGGAAAAAGTTTCAGACATGAGGTTAATTTACATACGAGATATGTTTTTTAATTTAATTCATATTGTTAATCATATTATTCACCTAAAGACTTAAAAGAATTGATGGTTTAATGAATATAATTACTTTATATTTTTCAATATGAATTTGAATCATTTTTTCACTTGTATCTGGCTAATAAGATTTAACTATTAAGGCCAGGATAGTCCTTCGTTGTTGGTGCTCAAAGTATTGATATAAAATTTCTTGTTTGTTACAATGTCAGTAACAAACTGTTTTTGCATTTTCTCAAACGAGAAATCATGAAAAACTTCTTTAAAGCTAATAATAATATTTATTTTAGATTAAATTTTGGTATTATGTAGTTACATGAAGAATTCATCCAGTATATGTAGATGAAGCACTCCCGATGATGCTAAGCAATCAGCAATGCCGTAGCCGTGAAGAAAATATCATATTTCTTGTCATTGTTACTACTATTATTATTCAATTTGATTTAGATCTAAGAGTTGTGTCGATGGTTGGTAATGGTTCATAAAACAAATTGTATTATTAGAGATAAAACGTTAATTCACGATTGGAAAGAATAACACAAAATCTCTGGTTCCGATTCTTCAAGTCATCTTACTTGTTGTAACTTCAGAATTCTTGTCAAACTCCCGTGTAGCTAATCATTCTTGATTCTAATGCCGAGTTATATTTAAGGGACATTTTTAAAGACGAAAATCTGTGAATAAGATTTTCCAATTCTTAAAATATTGCATTTTGAAATATTTGAAAACGATTTTTCACTGAATATAGTTTATACTTGTATTAATAAAAAAAGTTATATACTTAATTTTAATCATAATAATACTTTTGGCAGAGTTCAACTCTAATCCCAAATCTGCCAGAAATACTGAAATAGATTTAAGTGAGGAGTTCAGGAGGCGCTGGGATAGGGAAAAATCACTAGGTGTGTGGTAAACAAGTATGTCATCACCGAATTGAAGGATTCTAACTCCTAAGAATAGAGGATCTTCTATACTACGTAAGCAGATATTGAACAACAGGGGGCTGAGAATCTACTCATTTAATAATATTACTGTTAATATTATGACAGCTAGTTTTTCTTTGCCGATTCTGTAGGTTATAGTCGAGCATTCCAAAAAATAGAAGGTATTGGATTTTTAACAAATAACGGAGATATGTAGGATTAAAATATGAAAACACAGTTTTATTCAATTAATGCAATATATGTTTTTTGCTAAATCAAGAATTATAATATTTTTATACTGAGCAATCTTCTGGTTCATTGAAAGAATCTAATTAGGATATTTAGAAAATAATTACATGTGTTTCATATTTTGGTAAGCGAAATGCTCGATAAATTATAATGGCATTAACATACATTTATCTGATTCTACTTGTTTGGACATATCATTCATGACACTCGTCCTTAAAATCTTAGCGATAATATATTTAAATGTGTAAAACATTTATGATAATAAAATGATTAAGTTTTTGCCATTACTGCTTCGAATAACTTTAAGTTTTAACTGCCACATTAACGTAAATTCACTTGCGCCCAATAGTCAGCAACCCGTAGCGCAAAAAGTTCACTTCCCTCCCTCTGGCACAAAATCTCAAGTAAAATTCAAAATTGGCAAGCACTTTTACAGCAATTAAACAAAAATCTAATATATACGCTAGTAAAGTATTTTTGACAATAGGCATTTGCGCCATCTCGGGTTTTATATGTGGAACGCTAGTTCTGTCAAGGCCGTAATTTATATTTTCAGCGTTATAGATTAACATTTAGTTATCCTATAAAATGGAAAGAAAAACATCAAACCCAAAGTGCGATGTAGTTGATTTCGAAAATACAGTAAGAAAAAACCCAAAATTACAATTATACCACTTTCATGGACTTCTATATCAATTAGAGAAGAAGAAAAAATGAATTGCAGCAGGGTAAATAAATTTGATATCCTTGTTATTAGTCATTATTGTATGCATAAAATTAATCATAATTGTTGTTCTATTAACAAAAATGAGATTTTTTAATTACAGTAGTGGAGCAATCAATCTCAACCAGAAACAAATTCAATGATTTGCAATGGTCAAATTGTTTGGGAAAAAAGTAAACAATGCACATAACAAAAGTTACAATCCAACTATATTTATTGCAATATGCATATAAAAAAGCACAATATTCATGCTGGTTTGTAGGCTGAAATATTACGAGTACCTACCACAAAAAAAATTGCATCTTCAGGAGTCGAAGAAGCTCCAATTGAGGTTAACAATAGTAAGTAAATATATATAAGAAAAAAAACAAATTAAATTTATTAATTATATATAATTTATTGGTAGATTTCACTAACGATGAAGTTTTAATGGATCAAGATAAAAATTTTGAAGTTGGAGTAAGGATAATAAAGCAACAACAGATGTAAATATTCATGTTAATTCACAAAGAAATGGATATTGATTATATATTATTTATAGCTTTTGTAATAACTAATAATAAAGAAGTGCTCATAAAAAAAAATAAAACTAATGAGAAAAAAAGTATTATTTATTTAAAAGAGTATTAATATTGATATATTGCAGGAAAGATTGTTGAATTGTAAACTTTGTTATGTATTTACATTGTTTGAGTTTTCTGCTCCAACGAAATGAGCACAGCAAATCCTTGAATATGTTTCTGGTTGCCATGGCTTTTCATCCCTCCAGTAACTAAAAAGTTACTTTTTTCTTTATCCCTAAAAGAAAATATTATTAATTAAAAAATTAAGAATTATGTTAACCTTAAAATCCAATTTATTTTGGAAAGAAAAGTATTTACATGATTAACTTCTCTGATTACAAGAGTTATTGAACCTTATTTTTGTTAACAGAACAACAATTGTGATTAATTGTATGTATTTAATAATGACTAAAAACGTGGATATTTAATGTAACTACCCTTGACGACGAACTGCTGTAATCCATTTTTCCTTCTTCTCTGATTCCTACAGAAATCCAGGAAAACGGTAGAATTGTAATTTTAGATTTTTCCTTGATGTATTTTAAAAATCAACTATATAGCACTTTCGGTTTGATGTTTTTCTTTTTATTTTATGGGATAACTAAATTTTAATCTATAACACAGCAAACATAAATTAAGGCCTTGACAGAACCAAATAAAACACGAGATGCCGCAAATGCCTATTGCCAAAGATACTTTACTAGCGTATACAAATTGAAATAATTAAAAAATATCTCTATTAGTTGTTTAAATTTCAGTTCTGCAAAAACTACTTATCCAACAAAATCGATCTCGAGCTCAATTAATTCTAATATTGTAGTCTATCAATGAGTGGAAAATTAATTTTGCAGATTTTATTACAACAAAGTTATATACTTTTTAAAAAAGTAATTTTTTCTGGATTTTCTTAGCGAATAATCATCCGCTCGGGACTTGTTAACGCTCATTTTAAAGGTTTTTCGATTCCTTACAACTTTTTCAGTATTACGATTCCTTCATAAGTTTTCATAACACAAGCAAAAAACAAACGTTTTTATTGTTCAAATAATGTACTTCTTCAAATTTTCTGTTAAAACCATGTCAGTTTTTGTCCAATAACTATTTTTAATATGATGGCATAAGCGGTTTGCTGTTGAGTTTTATGTTACTTAAACATCTCTACTGGCTGGTGTAAAAATCTAATATTTGGTGCATGCGGTGGAACCAATAAACTAATTGTATGTTACCTAACAATTAGTAGTTTTTTGCTATATCTGCCGTTTTAGTCGATGTACCGAGATCAACTATATTTTAAGTTTAATTATAACCTTCTGAATAAAATAAGTTTCAGCAAAATCAGTTTAGCAGTTCTTACGTGATGCCCAAACAAACAAACAAACATACAACTACAATTTTATAACAGCAGAGAAGATGAACCTTTTGTTGTAACATTTTCCAAATTCTCATAGTAAAGTCAAATTTTATTTATTCAAATTCAATAACACAAAACAACTAATTAAAAATTCGACTTTACCTTTTAACTAGTAGAAATAAAAATAAAACAAAATTTTGCTCAGTGCAATTAGTTCCACACTCAATTACCTATGATAAACTACATGATTTAGAATATCAACGACCAGTGCTTCTTAAAAATAATAATAATTCAAGGTGCAACACTTCATAAAACCCTGAGCGAAGCAAACAATCACAACAATTAACTTGCCCATGCAGCTTTACTTAACAACATTGATGAGGAAATTAAAATAGCCCTTATAGAACCCAATTTTGCAAAGAAAATCGACTTAGAAGATTACTACATCTTTACAGCAGAAGTCTCAGACATTGATACCGAAGAACAAGAAGTGAACATTGAACAACCTATTAGGACCGGTCTTATTAATGGCAAAAAAATACCACATCATAAAGTTATGCAAGAAAAAGCAATTTCAGATATCTTTCACCTCCATAACACATAGCTTACTTCCATCAAGCAAGTAAAACACGGAATAAGGACAAAAGACGAATTTCCTGGATTAACACATTTTTTCCATACTCTTACGTCCATAAGGAAGAAGTTCAAAAGGAAAGGAATCGGTAGACCGAATGAATCATCATGGCTGTCAACAATAACGGTTATCCCCAAGAAGCCGGAGGCCTCAGGTAAAACTAAATAAATAAATTGCAGTTGATTACCGGAAGGTAAATGAAAAAGCTATCGATGACCAATAACCTTTACTGAATATAACTGATAGAAATAGCGGAAGAAGATACCCCCAAAACCGGTTTCAATGTTGTGAACGGACACTATGAGTATGTAAGAATGCTCTTTGGACTCAAAAATGCTCTTGCGATGTTTCAAAGAGTTATGGATAAGGTTTTAAAAGGACTAGAAGAAAAAAAATTGTAATATTCTCTTCTTCATGACAAGAACTCCAAGTAAATTTATCAAAAGTCTTTCAGTGCTTTTGAGAAACAATCTCTATAATTCGATAAGAAGTCGCATTTGTGGACATGACATTATACCCGACCTAATACGGAGGAGTTTACTAAAATCACAACATCCTTCACAGCCTATTTAAACAAAGAGGCAAAAATAGAACATACAAAAAAAATCCGTTGTATATTTCAAAACTTGTAAACAGTTAATTGTCAATGAACTCGTACTTCAATATCTAGACTCTCCTTTTCTCTTGAACCTTACAACGGACGCTAATAGCCTTAGGTGTGATACTATCACAAGGACCAATAGGAAAAGACAAACCAATCGCGTACGCTTCAACGACTTTAAATAACAGTGAATCAAACTACCGAAAGTGACAAGAAGCACCTACTCGTACAATACGTTAAGTTATTATAATGCGAAGTAGTAATGAAATTTGTAAAATATTCCTATGTAAATCCCATAATTGACTGCATGTTTTCAAAATAAAGAGAGGATCCATATTTAAATAGGAAAAAATTACGCAATTAAAAACCTTCACTTTTTCAAAAATTATATTCCACCTAAAGTTAAACACTCTTTTCCTTGTGTATTAACCAACATGTGAACATCGTAGAGAAATGTTCAAATATTGTATATAGTACCTGGTAAAATGTAATATCATTTTAGAATATCAATTGTGAACGAATACAAAAAAAATAATACGGCCAAGGCATGAGTAACCGTCGAGGATTCAATGAAAGAGAAACGCAACTGCGAAAATGGTATTATTTATCAAATCATTAAATACGGCAGGAATCCAGCAAAACCAAAATTTATAGTAACTTCAACACCAACAAGATCAATGCAAATCATTGATCATTGATTTCGACACATTCCAAACTGCAGGACAAAAATTTCTAAAAAGTACAGACGCAGTGAGTATTCTCAAGAAAAAAAATTACGGAAACGCTCAAAATAAATATTCACAAGTACTCTAGGGAAGTTAGTATTTTCAAGTGCAAAAAAATTCCACAGGTGTTTGATTAGTTTTTCTTGAAGAATGTATATAGCATAACACATAAAAACTGTTATTAACAAATTTTTTATTTCTTAATAAATTATAGGGAGTGTTTAAAGTTGCAAAAATTGCAATTTTAGCAGTTTTTGTAACTTTTCAGCAACTAACTAAAATGTTCTAGTTTTGAAAGTAAGTTTGTTTTATACGTAATTTCAATAGCGACTAACTGACAGGCTCATATAGCCGATTGGATAATTAGTTATTGAGTTATTTGGAAAAAACTGTAAAAAATACTGGTAAGAATCTCAAATTTACAGCTCAGAAGGTTTTCTTGCATATCCGATTTTTTTCCAGGGCTTTTGATTTTCCCTGAAGCTTACAATGCTCCCATTTTGAGCTAAATTAATATTTTAACTATCTGAAAGGAACATATTAATTATTAGATCTTGCAGTACAATCTCTCATAAATTAATTTTCTATTAGTTTTGTTTTATTGCATGTAAAATCAGTTTAGTTGCCTGCATTTTGGTATTCGGAATCAAATAAAATGTACTGGTCGGAGAAGCACCATCGTTAAATTCAAGTTCCTGTGTGATCTACACACTTTTTCCACCCAAGTTGGGAGTTGCAGGATTATCTGTTCATAGAATATTTGAGGGACAGTTGCAAGCTAACCGAGCATGTGCTCCTCGACTTCTTCGTTTATTCCAAATCGTTTTCCTCCCTGTGATTCTTTCAGAGTCAAGTCAGGGCTATAAGGACGGTGGTCGAGGGCTTCTCACTCCATTTCTCGCACTGTATTCCTTGTTTTTGTTTCAAATGCGAGGTTTTTGCCAACCGTAACATCTGACAGTAGTAATCCACAGTTACTGTATTTTGGGCATGTAGAAAATCGATCAGTAAATTTTCTTCGAGTCAAAAAAAATCTTTGCAAGGACATTTCCAGATGGGAGGCGAGTTTTGAATATTATTCTTTTTTTTTACTATACTTTAGACAATGCGCTTCAAAAAGGACTTCCCTTCTCAATGAAATTTATTTAGAACTCTTTCAACGATCTTTGGTTTACAGTCAACAACCTCGGAACCCATCTAGCACTAATTTTTCTGAAACCAAATTGATCAATGATAATTGATTGAACAGTGAGAAATTCTGCCATGGTTAATAGGCGGTCACGTTCAATAAGCTGTCGAACAATTGTCAGCTGTAAGGCTTGTCCTTATGCGTCGATCATGGTTATCATTCTCGTACATCCTTAAATTTTCTTACCCACATATACACACGATTTTGAGACAGTGTACTATCCCCAAACTGTGCCTTCAAATAAGTTAGAGTTTCTGAGACATTTACTGGTTAAAAACTGTATGATAATCTGTTGCATAACAGACGAATGTACATGATACAATAGGTATTGACAAAGCCTAGCATATGCGCGTACCCGACAGGTTCCTCAGTGCCCATAAACCAAACATCTACTCCAAACAACATAATCTAGTTCGAAACTGCATTCTAAGCAGAATAGCAAAATTACTGTTTTGATTTACCCTCATATATAACATATTTTGCTTGGAAAAATTCATGTCAATTCGATGACATGCAATTTTTATTCTACCGTGAGGGAAAATCAGGATCCCACTCTACTAATATTTTAATACAACAAACCCAAAAGAATGTTAATATATGATGAGTTCTATCGAATCCATTCAGATTTATAAAAAAGTTAATTTGATGCAGAATGAGAGCGTTGTAAACATCACCAAAAATAAAGAGCTCTCGATAAAGAGTTACATTTGTGAGAAAATCTTCAAAGCCATTGTTCAGAACACTCTATCTTTTTGGATTTAAAAGAGACAGCCTTTATATATACATATGTATATTCTCAATTGCTTGGAAAAAACACTGTGCCTTAAGCGCAATCGCAGTAAGAAGAAAAAAAGACTCGCTGTTCGCCTCTCGTCCAGTACGGACCTCGCTAGAAACTCTCAAGGAAAAACGTTTCCCTTTGTGCTCGCTAGTGCAATCCCAAAGTGCGTGTGGAGCTATTACTCACTTATTGTAAACCCTCTCGTGGGTGCGCATTGCCCAACAATGTAAACTTTAGTTGTGGCTAAAAACCCAGTTTTAAGGCTGGCTACCCGCGCCGAATGCAGACAAATACATGGATGGCAGATTTCCCAAGGTTTTTACTAGATCTAACTCGTAGACAAGGTAAGAGTTTTCTTATGAAGGGCAATTGAGTTTTTTATCAAAACAAAAGCTCAAACTACAGTCCACTTAATCCAATTCACTACAGCCATGAAGCTGAACTTTTGAAAAGTTATTTTCGATATGCGAATGAAGCTTTTTGCCAATTTTGATCCTTCTAAAATTTTTTAAATACGATTTACCAGTGATTGAAAAATGCGCCTTTTTTCACATTTTTCATGAATAACTCATTAATTAACCAATTCGATCGATCAACATCTCATTTAGTAGGTTCTAAAAATGCGCATACACGTACCTTTGATACTTTAAATTTTTATTGTGTTGCTGCAGTCACAAAAACTGTCAAAATTACGGTTTTTGCTATTTTCAACACCTAGCATAATTAATTAAGAAGTCAAAATGTGTTAACAAAACTTTTTTTGTGTTATGCGGTGTACCTTCTTCAAGAAAAACCATTCAAACACCTGTGGAATATTTTTGCAAAATGTATTAAAATAATGCTAAGTTCCCGACACTAAAGACTACTCCCGAGAATGCCCAGTCCTACGGTATGATTGAGAGATTCCATTCAACTATTATTGAACATTTACAAATACAGATAACTGAGTTTTGTTATCTAGTTACACTTCAAAGAAAGAGTCAAAACGTCGAGTATTTTATAAAATTAAATGAGTAGACTGTATATAAACAATCGCGCTTCATTCTTTGACTATAGAAGAGAATTTTCTAACATTTTTCATTTGGTGTATTATTAAGATTTTGCATTAAATGTGGCTCTTTTTGTACTAAATAATGTTGAAATAAAATCCGCCAACACACAAAGCCCTAATGATACTTAGGTACAATACAAGAAAATAATTTCTAAATTAATCCCATAAACATGAACTGAAGAAAATTTATAATTTATTCCCATATCAAGACACAAATATGTCTTTCTCCATAGAAAGTTTTGACAAATTGCTTTACCACTACGAGATATTCCTTGCAATCCCTGAAGACATATGCTGTCTTATTTCGGAAACTCATATCTTATATATGCGGAGTATCTAGAGACACTCTTGCACACTTACGTTGTGAGTGACATAACGCTCATATATTATTCAGATATAATAAAATCTATATGTAAAACACGCACCGCACTCAAAAAGAATGAAAATATATAGATTGGATTTAAAGACGCTATAAACATAGATACTTTTATTAATTACTGCTGGTTTAAATCTAAAGGCCCCTATTTTATTTTTTTAATTATTGAGTTATGAAATGTAGCTTAATATTTCGACTATTGTTTCTCAACTTGTGACCGTTTAACTTGGTAGTCTTCCATCCTTACATATTATAAAAAACCAGTCTTCTGTCTGTGTGTCTGAACGCGATAAATTCAAATCCACCCAACGGATTTTCATACGGTTTTCACAACTAGACGGAGTTGTTCTGTACATAGGTTTATGTAAATAATGCATTTTAAAATATTACGTGATTGTTGAAGGAATTAATCAAGCCGATTGTGGGCTTTCATCGAAAACGCTGCCTAATCACTTTGAACTATAACAAAACAATGTCTACTGTAATTTTTCATATTCATTTGTTCTATAGAAAAGTTCGGAATGACATATGTCTACCTTTTAAGGATAGTTTACTACAACCATTATAACGTTAAAACATTTGATATTTGATAATTGGAAAGTTATTTAGGCGGATGCGATGTTAATCGTTATCAAATTAAATACGTCACATACCTTAGGCAAATTAGTAGTTAAAGTTAAGACTACCGTGCGACAAAATTTATTGAACTTCAAATATTTGCAGGATTGAAAATAAAATACATTACAAGTACTCCATATATGTTGGTCAGTACAACAGTGGTTTAAAAATTATCATCTACCTACAGAGTGCAAAATACACTATAACATTTACACAATTCCAAGTTACTTTACTACGCAATAAAACACTTTGTATTTGCTCCGTATGTTTGCTAACTCATAGTCATAGTTTTATTTGAAGTTTTCATTTCATTTCATTGTACACGCAATCACAAGAGAAATAAATACCTCTTATGTCACTATTGATCTGGAAAATTATATTAATAATGTAATCATATCGTAAATAATAAAATATATTAAAATACGCTTGGAAAATGATCCAGTTTTACCGTATATCGTTAGCACTTATTAAATAGCTTTGCCCATTCTTCCCATACTGAACAACATGACTGATTCAGCTAAAGCTCTGCCTTTTTTAACCGGCTTGTAGATAAAGGTTCTCAATTCGTCTACATATATATATTTTTTATTATTTTATTTGTGTTCAGCGATTAGTGAATTCTGTTAAGTGGTCGTATTTATTTTTTTCAAAAACAAAGCTTGTACTGTTTTTCAGAAACTCGGCAAAAACTTTTTAACCTACTCTCTTATATTATAACATTTGGTGGAGGCGAAAGTATTAAAATTAAAGAAGGAAATTTCTCTGTTCAGAACCTGCTTTGTAATAAATTGAAAATAGATTGGAATTAAGTCAAAATAAATATCAGTTAATCAACTTCAATATGAAGATTCTTAATTGGTCTCAACATACAGTGTGTCTTGATAAGTTGGAATCATATGTAGAGAAACAGTTATTCTTCATAAAAATAATTGCATGTTTAGAAACCTTTACAGTGATTCTTACATGTTACTTGTTCAACCATATAGGAGGTTTGTCTGCAAATATGAATTTTGCTTAAAATATAATATAACGTTTTCAACTGTATATTAGGCTTGACAAAAAATATCATATTTTCTTCAAAGTGAAGTACCTCTCTTTACATCTCAAATTGTTATCACACAAAATTTATTAGAATTGAAAATGGTATAATTAATATATTGTTTTTGTCAATCAACAAACTGATCTTGTAAATCACTTTTATGTTTAAAAAAATAATTATTTATTGAATAAACAAAAGAACGGTCACGTGAATGCGTTCCCAAGTCTACATAAATAAGCAGGAAACTGGTCAGCTAAATATTATACTTTGTATCATATGCGTGCATGTTATTTACACCTAATATAATTAATCAAAACGTCTAATGATTAATGGACCTAAAAAGTTGCAGAATCTTAAATCATTTACAATATGTTAAAAAACAACGACTTAAACAAAATTCAAAATCCTGAACCATCGCTTGATGAAAAGTCGAATTAATCAAATCCGAAAACACAATATACAATCCAAACATTACTTATTTCCTAAAGAATAGTTGAGGCATTTTGAGTTAATGTGTAAACACTTTTTGGGAAATAACACCACGAAATTACTGTAACAAACGTCTGTAAATATACTGTAATTTCGTGTAACTAAAAATTACTTCTGAAAAATAGTTTAACTTGTTATTTCACGCTTTTTTTGCCAATACACTGCCGTGTTTTGAAGAAAAATCTAACATCAGTTTTGATTAAAATACGTAAGGTTTCTGCAGCTGTAAACTGAGAATATAAGTTGCCACAAAATTACTAAAAACAAGCACGAGTCACTTTAGATGGAAAATAATTGCTTTCTGAATGAGATGCCGAGTTTGTAGGAAAATCTGTGTATTTCAAAGACCCATTATTGTTACTTGATACATACAAGGTAGTAACAAATTCTAATTGTCTTATGAATAACAACAATTTTTTCTGACTCGTTTTGGAGAATTATTTGTGCAATTTATTTATGGATTTCTTTTAGCCCTGTTCGGATTTTGCCTTACCTTCGGGCTGGTGGTACATATTTCAGCATGTTTCTTGGTATCTCTTCTCCCCATATTTATTTCATACATATCAGTAGGATTGTCGGTCTTCTGTGTCATTGAGAATAATGCTAACGCCATTCATTATCTCTAATTATTCTGGAAGTGCATTTCTGTTGTAACTAGCACACTCTGTAGTTGCTTGACGAGTTGCCAGCTTTCTTATATATTCTTTAATACAGTATTGCACGTTTAGTTTCTTCTTACTACCGAAATATTGTTAGCACAGATTATTGAGTTTAGGCCTGTTACCAGTTCTCTTTATTAACAATTTAATAACCACATCTGCTTTTGTGCATCCAGTTAGTTTTCAGTTTCGACATAAATTTAAGTTAGCCTCAACGAATGAGGTCTAGTTTGATATAACTCTGCGTTACTTTACTTACTTCACTCTCTTCGATTTGTTCAGAATGTGCTTGGGACCTTTTGAACAAGTTTCGTCAGATGCAACGTTTTTAACGCGTTACATGAAAACAAGATAACATGATTGACTTATGTTCTTATCATAACTAAGATCTGTGTAACCGGATTGTTTTTGTGTTTGTATGTTGATTAGTGAAATATAACATCCGCTTTTGTGCCAAATATCCCGGACGTGTGCTCCTCTTATTTAGATAATTCCGAACTATTTGGTCTGTTATCGGCTCCGATAGAATCTAATTTTGTTCAAAAAAGAATCTATTGTTTTTCGATTGGGCTCTTTCTTCTAGTGTTAATTGAATAGTTTCATATTGCAATTTTTGGGGGGTATTAGTAGAAACTGATCTAGATGTTCAGAAGGTTACTTCCTTTACTAGCTATCCAGATTAATGAAAAACCTCCCAGATCTATTTCTGTAATTTGATTTGATGATTTCAATCGATTTTGTTCTGTCTATATATGTGTATATCTCGCGACATTTCTCCCATTTTTGTTTAATCATATTGTTGTAAATAATACGTTTCAATTTCGTTTGTAAGATTCTATATATATATATATATATATATTTTATATTCACTTTTATTCAATTCACTTTTTAAAAAAAATTATTTATTTAGAAACATACAATATTAAAAGTGAACAATTAAAATAATTAAAGTACTTGAATAACTTAATGCTATAAATGATATTATTTGAATGACAACACGAGAACGTTTCCAGTTGCTTTTATAACATTAACAAAAGTGCTGATGCAAGTCAGCGTTTTTACTGGTTAAACGGACTCGTGTAGGTTTCCGGGAAGTTGTTTGCATATAATTCAAGATGTAATTTGATATCCCTGAGAAGTCACGTACGCTTTAAATTCCGTTGACTTCTCGACTGTGTGAATTAAGTGCTGATATATTTTGCATATAACAACTCCCCTTACATATCAAAAGTTGATGCTATAACATCAACTTTTAGGAACAGAAACATAAAATAGTATAAAATGATGTTTGAATGGTATGAATAATAAGTAATAAGTGTATAAAATATGAATAAAATAAAGTAATAGGTAAAAATCAAATTAATATTTGTAAAATAAAATCAAAATATGTTAAAATAAATGAGCAATAAAATAATACGAGTAATAATTAAATGCTTAACCTAAACATATCAAAATAAAATATAAAGTAAAAGGAAATGTGAATAAAAATAATGTGTAGAAAAATAAAAAGTTAATGATATAAATTAATATTAAAAATGGTGTTTTTAGAGAACATAAAGGGTATACCTAAACTTGCGTCTCTAACCTTTGTTCTGTTTTCAAAACAGGCCTAAGCTTGGGGAAGAATTTGAGTCTTGGCTGAGGCACTGAAGTCTGGTCAGGATTGCAGTCCTTTGGAGGTTTTACCATCCTCTTTTTGACAGCTTGGAAGGTGATGAGTGCTGCTATGATCATGAGAGCAGCTATGGTTGTATAGGTAAACCAAGAGATATTTTTGGTTACAAACGGCTGGTTTATGAGACCATCGAGGTCTCTGGAATATTGTTCCAATTTGTGATTTGCTACGTCTAATTCTTCTACGTTAAGCGTGTTCAGCTTCAGGGGCTGAAGTTCAGGAATTATAATTTTTTCTGGCACTGCGTCGCAACAGTTGAACGGCACTGTTACTGGTTGGAAGGTTTCTAGAACATCGGTTTGTTTACCAGATTCGGCTTGAACTTTTGTAATTCCTATAAACGCACTACACTCTGATTGAAGAGTCAATATGGAGTTGAGAGAGATTGTAAGAGTTTTTGGGTTTGTTTGAGCGCAATTCACTGTAACACTTATGGGTTCAGAAGTAATTATGAGCCATGTATTGGGTTCTAGTTTTTGAACGTTGTATCCTTGAGTGAATATTAGTGAGCTTTTACAGTTGTCGGGTACCTTCTGGACATTCTTTAGAAGTTGAGCTTCACATAACGCGTTTGTGTCAATAGGATATGCGTAAAGTTCAGAGCACAGTTTCTTACGAGTGGATAACGGTTTACACGCACTTAAGTCTTTGATCGGAATAAACATTAAAGAATCATCATTCTTTGCAAGATATTTTTGAGTGAAGGATAGCATATGATGTAAACCTGTTCTTTCATCGTATATAGGGATAGGATATAAATGAAAGACTGTGTAAGGATGTTGTTCGACTAAAGGGATTCTTAACACAAATATAAGATCGGTATATGTTTGAAATGCCTCTAGTTCAATAATTTCCAGATATTGTGCGATGCTCGAGTACTTTACAGCCAATGGAAGGTTACTTTTGACTAAATTTTGCGATACTTCCTGTAATGAGGTAATAAGATGTTCTGGTGTTAAAATTGAAGAGTGAATTATTTTCAGACGCGCGAATGTGATAGAATTTAAAACATCATTCAAATTATCTTCTAAGTAGAGATAATTCTCCATAAGTTTTTCACACATTTCAAGTAGTGCGAGTTTTGATTCGACGTAGGCGACCTTATCATTAATTTTTCCGATAGTGTTTTCCAGCTTTATCATGTTATCGTTAAAAAGTTTCTCGTCAATTCTAAGATTTTGGATAGTTTCGTTGAAGTTTTTAATTACGGATGTGGTGACACTTATTTGGTTTTTTTGTAAGTTCTCAATTTGAAGTTGGCCTTGATTTAAGCGGTTTATGCTTTCGGTAAAGTATTTTCCGTCGGCGGCATCTAAATTGCCGGTGATTGCCTTAAAAAGGGTACCTGCCCCATCAAGTATACCTCGTTTGTGTCTTTTAGTGTCCATGTGAATGTCAGTAAATTTCTGTTTGATTGAGTTAGAAATTTGATTGAGAAGATTAATGTGGGTTTGTACGTCTGCGCGAAAGTAGTTCATAGCAAAAGAATTGAAGTTAACAGTTTTTACAAGAGTTTGTAATATTCTGTTATTTGTTGTAAATACTTGTTCTAGTGTAGAAATGTTTCTGTGTACTAAAAGTGTCCATTTATCATTGGATACAGTTATTTCTGCTTCGTTATGGAAGTAGATACCTAAAGTATTGTTTATTGGTTGTATTTGAAATTGGGGTACTGCTGACCCGAACAGCAGGCAAAACCTGAAACAGAAATTAACTTTCTGAGAACGGTTTCATTCGGTCGAAATTAACTTTTGATTTTTGGTTAGTTTTAGGGTTTAGTACTGTTGCGGAGTTTCTGTGAATCTCCAGGATTTCGAAAGGACCATTGAATTTATTTTGGAGTTTGTCCTTGATCTGGGATTCTTTAATATAGACTTTATCGCCTATTTGATAGTTAGGGAGATTTTCAGAAACGTTTTCATCAAATCTGACTTTCGCTTTATGTTTTTGGATTTCCGTTCTTTCGCGAGCAATTTTATAATAGTGAGAGATACGATTATTGAGATCTCTGATGTACTTAGTTATCAGGGCTTGTTGGTTGTAGAGAGTTTCTGGAGTCCTACTCGAAGTATGTCCATAAACAAGTTCGTAAGGGGTGAATCCATGAGTTTTGTTTACAGAATTGTTATATGCAATGATTGCATAAGGGAGGATGTTAAAAGGGTGTTC
Organism: Octodonta nipae; assembly: GCA_034190945.1. Lineage (NCBI taxonomy): Eukaryota > Metazoa > Arthropoda > Insecta > Coleoptera > Chrysomelidae > Octodonta > Octodonta nipae. The sequence continues at coordinate 69,908,271 of CM067217.1, forward strand.
GTCAGGATTTTCTAGTTTATGGATTCTAATCATCTCTAATAGGGTCGAGTGGAATCGTTCTAATGAACCATTTGACTGGGGATGTCCCACACTAGAATAAGATAGTTTGATGTCAAATAGTTTACACAAATCTCTCATTAGTGTGTTGTCGAATTCCCTGCCATAATCACAATGTATCCGTAATGGAGTACCGAAGTGTTGGAAATAGAGTAGTAAGGTACTAACAACGGTTTTTGCGGATTTGTCGGTTATGGGGTAGGCCTGAGAGAATTTTGTTAGTTCGTCCCGGATAGTTAATGCGTAGTTTTTTGTCGGGACTTCTAGAATATCGATGTTGACGCGTTCAAAGGGTGTCCGTGGGGTTTCAGTAATGACAAGTGGGCTGTCGAGATTTTTCCGGTAAACTTTTGCTCTCTGGCAAGATTGACAGTTTTTGATAAAATTGTCAACGTCCTTAGTCAGTCCTTGCCAATTGTATTTTTCTTTTATTCTGCGGATAGTTTCATTGATACCACGGTGTATATTATTTTTGCCGTTATGGAATTGGTCGAGGATGATGGGTATTTGGTCTTTCTCAACCGTTTGGACGATATTTTGGCAAACTTTCCATTTGATATCAATTTCGGAAAAGATGAACGAAAGCATTTCCAAAATGGGCAGTTCAATGTTATTCTCAACACAGAATACTTCATTTTCAGTAAACACATCTCTACTATTATACAGAGATGCGAAAAGAATCTCGTTGACTATTTCTGGGTCAGAAGGGAGAGGGACGATGTAATAGCGTCTTTTTCTGACACTTTTGCTTGCAAAGACATTTACTCTAGGGGTACAGAAATCAGCATTTTCCTCAAAAATGTCTTCGATGATGTCATGGTGAAAATTTTTCATGAGAGAGCCTTGGGGAAATACTAGGATGTTTTTGTTTCCTCGGTCTAGGAGTTGGCAATTAGAAAATTGAATTTTATCGTAATCTATGAGAGAGACGGTTTGATATCGCTCGACAAAAGTTTTAAATTCTTCGGAGATTTGTTGAAGATTAATGGGACTTCTCGTCTGGGGTTCTTGTGAGTCATCGTCAGTTTCGTTTGTTGGGAGTACTGTAAATGGTGTTAGATGATTGTTTGCTTGAAATGATATGTATTCATTAAAGTTGTTAATTTTAATGCGAGAGAGCGCGTCGGCGTTTTTATTTACTTTGCCGGGTTTGTAAATTATTTGATAGTCGTACTCCTCGAGCTTAAGGCGCCATCTTGCAAGTCTACTTCCAGGGTCCTTTATAGAAAACAGCCAAGTTAACGGGCGGTGATCGGTCAGAAGTAAAAACTTACGGCCAAAAATTATCGGACGAAAGTGTTTAACCGCCCACACTATTGCAAGGAGTTCTCGTTCTATGGTTGAATACTTAGTTTCAGCATTGCAGAGAGTTCTGGAGGCATAGGCTACGGGTAAATCTTTACCTACGGGGCCTTGAGAGAGCACTGCGCCGATAGCAAATGAACTGGCGTCGGTTGTAAGAATAAATGGCTCTTCAAAATTAGGGTATATGAGTATGGGAGTAGAAGTAAGGGCTCTTTTTAATTCGTCAAAAGATTTGACACATTCTGAATCAAACTGGAAAGGTGTGTCTTTTTGAAGTAATCTTGTCAAAGGTTTTGAAATCTTGGCGAAATTGGGGATGAATCGCCTGTAATAACCAGCTAACCCTAAGAAGGACTTGATATCTTTTGGGTTTTTTGGTTGGGGAAAATTTAAGATACAATCTACCTTTGAGGGGTTAGGCTTCACGCCTTCGGGAGTTATAAGGTGGCCAAGATACGCGACCTCTTTGCGAAGAAACTCGCATTTGTCGGGTTGGATTTTTAGATTGGCTTTTCGCAATCGTTTGAAAACTTCAGAAAGTCGGGCTATGTGCTCATGTATAGTCGGGGAATAAACGATAATGTCGTCCATATTGACTAAACATCTCTCGTTTTGAACACCTAAAAGAATATTATCCATTACCCTTTGGAAGGTGGATGGAGCGTTTTTAAGACCGAAGGGCATTCTAACAAATTCGAAATGGCCATTATCAACTGTGAATGCTGTTTTTTGGATGTCTTTAGTATCGATTTCGATTTGGTGAAACCCGGAAGCTAAGTCGAGGGTGGTGAAGTATTGGCATTTGCCAAGTTGGTCAAGTAAATCCGAAATGTTCGGTAGGGGATATTTGTCGTCAACGGTAAGTTCATTTAATTTACGATAATCGACGACGACACGCCATTTTTGGGTACCAGATGCGTCTAGTTTTTTGGGAACTACCCAAACCGGGGATGACCATGGCGAATTAGACGGACGTATAATGCCTTGGTCAAGCATCTTTGATATCTGACTTTTTACCTCTTGTTTGTGTATTTGGGGGTACCGATATGACTTTGTGAAAGAGGGTTTTGCGTTATTAGTGTCTATCGAATGTTTGATCTCGTTTGTAAAGGTCAGTTGGTCACCTTCTAAATAGAATATGTCAGAATATTCGAGGCAAAGTTGAGAAATAAGTTCGGCTTCCTCCTCGTTCAGATGTTCTAACCGAAGTTGTTCCATAATTGTAGTTTGTCTATCAGGCTGGGTCAAGTTTTGAGAGTAATTTTCAGAAAGAATGTTTACGGAAAAATTGTTTATCGGTTCGAGTTCCAAATTGTCGAAATTAACAGTCTTGGGGATCGCATTTGCATTTAAAACTGAAGTAAGGAATTCGCCTTTTTCATTAATTTTAACAAGGGCACGGGGAAGATAAACTTTTTCTATTTCGGCAGATGATAGGAAAGCATCAGTATTAGTGAGGTTACATTTTAATTTACATATTTGTTCTGTTCGGGGTTCTAAACAGATTGTATTAACCGGGATGCAGTTATTAAAAGTTGAAGGGTTCTGAGTACGCATGACAGTATCATCCGTAACTTTGTAGAGAGGTAAAGTTTTAAAATTAGTGACAAGTTGTTTGCTGTTAAAGTCTATAACGCAGTTATAGTGTTCAAGGAAATCTGAACCCAGTAATCCGTCGAATTCAATGTCGATGTTGCAAATATATACCTTGTGTGGGTCGGCGACATTGAAAGGTACAAGGGTGGATTCGTTGATTAAGATTTTCTGATCGGTGATTCCTTGGATGACTACGTTTTCGGGAAATCGTTGTTTGAAGCGTTGGCAGGTTTCAGGTTTAAAAATTGAAAGTCCTGCACCCGTATCGATAAGAAGTTTATAGGTGTTTGAATAGTCAGTAATATAATAAAGATTCTTTGAGTTGACGGAAAGAAGGGGTCTTACAGAAAGTTCTGTTCTGGGAAGTTGACATTGGGGCTGAAGTCGTCCAGATTCATTGTCTGAATTTGGGTTTGAATTTCTGAAATTTCTTGGTCTGGGGGTTCTGACTGAGTGGGGGTCAAATGAAAATTTACTTGAGAAGAATCAGGTTCGTCAGAATAAAATTCGTATAACTGTTCAGTATTGAAATATTCTGGTTCATTGTTTTGTTCGAAATCATTAGGGTGATAATCTTGTACGTTTCCGTACTCATCGGGTAAAGAGGTGTAATGATTTTCGTTTTGAGAGTAGTTATAGTCGTTGTGATATGGTCCGAATGGCAGATTGTTCAAGTGATGAGTCTTTGGTTGTTGGCGTTGTTGATGTTTAAAGAAACTCGGGTTCGGTCTGTAATTGCCAGACATTTGGGGTTGTCTACTGGTAGATGGACGAAATTGTTGCTGTGAAAATTGTTGACTGGGATTAACATTTGTAGATTGATTAGCAGGTTGATTGGAAAAATGAGGGCGGTAATTCGAATAGTTCTGATTGGAATTCGGGTTGTGTTGAAATTGTCTCATTCTCAATAAGCATTCGTTGCTTAAATGGCCTATGCGTTTACAAAAAGAGCATTGTTTTGGAGGTGGACCGTTATTTGGTTTACGAGGGGGTTGTTGGAAACTTCTATTACCTGAAAATTTCTGGGTTTCTAAATGTGATAGTTGTAGTTCTCGTTTAATTCTGGAAATGGCAGTGAGAATACTGCACGGGTCACTAGCGCGAACGAGTTGACCAATTTTGGGCTCTAAACCCGTGAGGAGGCTATTAAGAGCCATTGACTCTATTAAGTCAATCTGCGCTTGCTTTTCTTTGATGGTTAAATTTTGTTTGTTTATAGCTGCTAGCATTTTCGTTTGGTGCGTCTGGAGTCTAGCAGAGAAAGTGAGGGGGGATTCATTAGGAGTTTGCCGCATTCGTTGCAAGTCCTGTATGAGAGCCGAGAGATCCCGAGGATCTCCAAAATGATTTTCTAGGAGGGTTTGAATTTCGGCTAGTTGACTAGGGTTTCGCGAATTAATTAACTCAGCCGCTCTACCGCGTAACTTATTTTTTATATGGAGAATTAGCAATACTTGCTGATTATCCGTTGCCATGCTGTAAGCAGTATTACAGGAGCATATGAAAGTATTCAAAAATATCGGATTACCATCATATTCGGGAATTATGGCAAATATTTCAGATAACTTATATGGTTCTACGGTTGGTGTAGCTGCTTGTCTAGTAGTGGCCATTTTTATAATTGTATAGATTCGCACAATAAATAAAAATTTAAATGTTGAATAAAAGTTTTAAATTGAAATGGTAGAAAATATACGGTTTATCGATTCAGTATTGAGTAATGTTTAATATAGGAGTTGCAAAAACAAAATGGGAATGTATAAATGGTAGATTAATAATAAACTTGAAATAATGTTTCAAATACTTCGAAATATGTAAGTCAAAGTAATAAAATAATATGATTATGTAAAATATATAGTTTCAATATTATTTAGGAATGTAAGGTTATGAGGAATAAAATATTATATAAATGAAAGAACTGGTGGTCATTCAAAAAAAATAAAAATAATTACTTTATGTGATTCTTACGTTATTATTCCTCGCATCGGACTGTTCTCCGCGTCACTTAGCACTGGTTAGCCTGGTTGCGTGTTCCCTTGCTAGTACTTGGTAGTTGTTGTCCTTTTCAAGTAGGTTTTGTCCACAATGATTTAGAAATCTCCACAGTTAGTTAGTATTCACGTGTTCTAACTGTGTTGGACAATCCTACTGACTGCGCCAATTTTATATTCACTTTTATTCAATTCACTTTTTAAAAAAAATTATTTATTTAGAAACATACAATATTAAAAGTGAACAATTAAAATAATTAAAGTACTTGAATAACTTAATGCTATAAATGATATTATTTGAATGACAACACGAGAACGTTTCCAGTTGCTTTTATAACATTAACAAAAGTGCTGATGCAAGTCAGCGTTTTTACTGGTTAAACGGACTCGTGTAGGTTTCCGGGAAGTTGTTTGCATATAATTCAAGATGTAATTTGATATCCCTGAGAAGTCACGTACGCTTTAAATTCCGTTGACTTCTCGACTGTGTGAATTAAGTGCTGATATATTTTGCATATAACATATATATATATATATATATATATATATATATATATATATATATATATATATATATATATATATATATATATATATATATATATATATATATATATATCCATTTTATAGTAAGGAACTATTTTTTCCAATTCCAAGCCATTTGCTTAATCTTTTTATTAGTTTGTTCGCAATGTTACCAATGGTTATTTATCATTAGCTTTCGTATGTGTTCGTACGAAGTGATTGTTTCTTGAGCAGTGGCGTAGCGTGCCTTGGAGGGGCCTATATCCTATATCAAAATTAGTTGGCAGTCTCAAATAAAGGGTAAAAGAAACAAAAATCTTGCATTAAATTAAAATAAATATTTAATGATTATAAGTTATCACTTCCTTTTAGAAATCGAGCTAACCAAACAATTGAAATTAAATATACTCCCAGCGTTATGAGAAAATAATCAACTACTATCAAAATAAAATTCTTATTATTGCTCGGTACAATAAGTGATCAGGTATTTTCATCTACTGAAGGTTGCCATTGTGATTTCAGGAAACTACATTCACCTTTCACTACTGGTAGATAAATAGGTAGTACTTGTCATTGCAATCTAAATCACTCACACAAGAACTGCTGAAAAAATGAAGAAAATTTTGGCATTTTTATATAACCTCCTCCCTTTACTGTTGACTCTTTCTTCACTGGAATAATTTCTTTGCCTTTTACTCATTGTTTTCAGAAACCAAACTAATTAACCAATTACCCAATAAATAATTATTTATTGGCTGTTCTTATGATTATAATGAGAAGAACAATATTGTATTGTATTACAACGTAATGACGTTTTAACCGGATGAAATAAAACGCATAAATGGTGCTCTCCTGGGTTGTCATTACACCTCGATTATTGCGGGATTCACCCGTTTAACTTTTGGGCACACTCTTAACCCGGGAAAAGAAGATATTGTTTTTTTGACTTTTGCCATTTCTGAAGTGAAAACTCTGTAGACACGCATGAGAGTGTTTTTATATTTTTTTTTCCCGGGAAGCACGTGATTAAGTGACATTGTGGATACCATTCTACTAACTAATTTGCATACACACGCTAGGGACTTCTGTAGACCGAGGGCCCCTGTCGCCGTTACTAATGCGTCAATTTATCTGTTAGGCGATTTTTCATGGAGGTTTGTCGGAGGTTGTTTGGAATATTGCACAGCACAAATTGGAATCTTGTGAGAACTCATTTTATTAATCTGTCCATTTTCAGCCTTTATACTCGTATTGTTGTAGTTAACATATAATATATTACTGTCTACGGTCAAGTTACTTTGGTAATTTGAATATTTGTGTGTATATTTATCTTGTTACAAGTCATAATGGGCATATAAATTCTAAATTTTAGAGTTTATAGCTATTACAGTTTATATTGACATTGTTGGTGGTTACACTTTATTTGGATCTATCTACTATTTCCAAATTTTTCTTTTTATGGCATTCAGTTTACGAGAATTATTAACTTTGGTATCCGATTGTTCGATCAGCTATTGATTCGTTTTGTATTCTAGTCGTATCTATGTATGGAAATTTATCGCCATTAATCTCTTTTTGACACTTTTTCAATTTTACTATTTTTCTGAGGATTTTATATTGATATTGATTCAGCTTTTGTGGACTTCAGTAAATATGTGCGTATATTCTTCTTGCTGTTCATTATGTCCCACTAGTTCTATTGTTAATTGTTATTACTTTTCGACATTTTCGACTGTTCATTCTTTTTGTTCATTTTGATATCAAATTTTTGTTATATAATATTATTGACTTATAGGCTTCCGACCTTAATCCCTTACGTAAAGCCAAGGGTTGTAAAACTAAAATATGTGTTCCTTTACTAATGATCCTTGAGTGTAGTAAGTATTATTACCTGGGTCAGATGAAACAGTTTTAAGGCTAGTTTGCTCCCACCATTACTTTTTCAACATATCTTGTGACTGATATATTTTTCTCGCGTCCAAGTATCAAAATGCGTTTGCGAATGGCCAAGTAAGATTAAGGAATGGAATATATTGTAGGATTCATTTCCATAATATGACTTGGACTATTTTATGCCATTTTTTTGTGGACGACTCTTCGTATAAACTTCCATTCTTCCGCTTGGCAGAAGCGAGAAAATCGGGGTCATATTGTTCCGTTTCTTTACAAGATCACGTCCTCATCCCAACTCTTTCGCCTCATGCGACTCTTGGCAACATGGTAGAGGCGAAAAAGTCGGTCCAAAACATCTTTTTTGTAAAATGGAAAAAACGTTTTTCTTATGTTAGCTACGCACGCACATTTCGACTTAATGTATTCAACAATAACACACTTTTCAACCCCCTTCGAGGTATAAACGAGAAAATCTTTGGCCAAAATCTGTCCTCAACGGACGGTCTATATTATATGTGCTTGCTTTATTTAATGCATTATTAGCAATCAGAAAAGAACAAATATCGCGGCAAAAACACCGAAGGAAATAAACAACAACCTATTTTTTTAATGTAGTCATTACTGGAGCGCCCAAATTTTGGTTTGACTATTGTCTTAATTTACCCATTAAAACACATAAACAGTGGATTTTCCAATAATATTACATCCGAGGCAGATAAGTCATGTAGTTGCAAATATTTGAAACCAGCCTAAACTTATTACAACAATATGAGCAAAAATAAATAATTAGTAAGACTGAAAACAACTTCGGCTTCTATATAAATAAGAATAACAGTAATACATAAAATTAAATAGTTGAAAAAAGGAAAAGCCAACGAAGCAATTATACGTTTTAAATACCAGTTAAATTATTTCATAATATCAACTGATCTAGTATCAGACATAAATGTTGAAATTGAAATAGTTAATTCAGTCTATATAATATCAATGTAAGGAAACTGACAACAATAAAGTTATACAGCCTCGAGTCCCTTAACTTCTTCAAAGCTCTAGAAACTCTGGGCAATCCAACGTTCTGTCTCTAGAGCGTAATTAACACTACGCAAGGAAATTTACTATTTGCACTCTAGCGAAACCGGATACTAATATTACGAACAATAAAGTTCCTCCTATTTCTTTCACCGGCAGTTAAATGAACAGCTGATACACCAGCAGTTTCAAAACAAATTAGTTATTAATTTTCATATATATTTATTTGAAATACTATAAATAGAATTTACATTGATAAAAATTTTGTTATTAGAATTGGCTTCAAAAATCAGATCAGATATTGAATCCAATCGACATCTACAACTTTTAGGTAAACTAGTCACTAGAGACCTCACACAGGGAATTGGGCTATTAACTATGTTACTGCACTAGTGATAGCTTAGAAATCACACGATATAAAATGTGTTGCTTAATTTTTGACTCATTTGAGACTATAGAATTTTGAAAGGAGGATGATATATCGTGTCTAGGCGAGACCTGTTGCATTACGCTGCGTATAGACGGCTCGAAGCCCGGCTCGTGAAACCTCCCAAGATGATTTTGGAATCTTTCTTGAAATGCAAATGTTTTTCGTTTATTGCTGCAAATATCCTTTGTCTTTTCTCCTATACCGACACAAATATCCATTAATGAACAACCCAGCTTGCTAACCAACCAATGTCGGACCAGACCAAAGGCGCCTTGTACCGTCATTGTATCAATAAAAAATCCATAAATTATTGAAATGAAGACGTTCGGCACGCGTCAACACAAAATTATGAAGGTAAATTCAAAGCTGCTTACGTAGCCTGGAACTATAAAGTTGGGTGGCGAAAAATATAAGTATTTGTTATCTCGAGAAAGGGTACAAATCATATTGGGAGGTTTCACAAGCCGCGCCATCTATACGCACCTTTACCTTACTTGAATATAGATGCTATTTATATATATTTAGTCATATATTGGAGGAAGAACAAACATACTTTTTTAAGATTTTCGTGGGTGGGAGATAATGAAAGTAGTGAGGAATCTTTCGTAGTAATAGATTTGCGTTCATTAGCCTGAAAAGTTTAATATTATAATTGATTTCTAACCCAAAAATCGTACGGGAACTGCCTTACACTAGAACCTCTCCCGATTTAGGGCCCTAGTACATCATTTTCCTAAGTCGTAAATACAAATATTTAGTGAGAACTTTCCACTATCAGACATAGATCACAATAGCATTTAAAAATATCTTTAACTGGCTATATATTAAATAATTTGGTCAAGGGCGAGTTGGAATCGCATATTAAGGGTACGGTCCACTATCAAGATTCTAATGTTCTAGTTTCAGAGAAGCAGGGAATGAGTGCATTTTCTTATATTTACACTGATATCTTCTAAAGGAAGCGTATTAAATTTATAAAAAATATACACTTTTATTTTCCACATATAGACTTTTTATTTATCTGCTACATGATTCGCTTGATTTTTATAAAAATATGTATTTAATATTCTAATTTGGTCCCCAAAAATAACATTTTACTAATAAACTTTCAGGGAAGACTCTGTATATTGGAACAAAAAGGGGGAAATAGGTCAAGTTTTAAATAACAAATCATTAAATCGTTTAGATAAATTATTTAAAAATAAAAATAAAATATACTTTTCAAAAGTTTAGATAGTGTAGTTTCTAAAGTGGGAATTAAGTCGATGTGTAATATTTTTTAAAAAATCTTTTTAACAAATTATTGAAAAATATGATATATTTGTAATTCACATAATGAGCCTTTTATTTGATATATTACATGTTGCCTTACAAATAATTGTGGTTTTATGTTTTCCATTTATCGCTGTAATTTGCCCCCTAAAATTAATATTAGGGGTTTCTCTATATTTTTTCAGTAAAATTCAGGTGAGGTCCTATATCCCCAATTTTTTTTTCAAAATTTTACGGCTTGTAGTTTCGGAGATAAGGTAGGAGGAATGGGGAAAAAAATTATATATTTTTTTTAATATCTTTAAACTAATTTATTTTAAAAATATGAAAAAAATATATTTGTTTTTGCCATAATGAGCCCTTTCATTTGATATATTACATGATGTGTTAGAAACAATTTTAGCTTTATATTTTTCATTTAATTATGTAATTTGCCCCTCAAAATTAATAGTAGAAGTGTGTCCTTATTTTTCCGGAAAAATTCAGGTGACGCCCTATATCTCCATTTTTTTCAAAATTTTACTTCTTATAGTTTCGGAGATAAGGGGGGGGTAGTACTCCTAAAATCAAAATTTCTTCATTTGCGATTTGTACTCCTGATCGGGTCACCAAATTATACACTGATACCAAATTTCAAACTTTTCTGTCCAGATGTTTAGGAGAAAATTACTATGATGTGAGACATGGAATATTTTGCTCTTATAATGAAATGTAATGATGAGGAATATGAAGGTTTCCGATGTCATTGCAATAAAGTTATCAATTAAAAATCAGTTTGAATCGTTTTTCAAGGTCAAGGTTTGCAAACAATCATTTTGAAGATTTTCTAATTCTCTTCAACTTTCCATTGACGGCATTATGATCGCGTTCCACTTTTCCCACTAAACAAAAAACGAAAATAATCCATATTTTTAGAGTTTTTATTGCTTAAATAATTTACTTCTACCAGTTTGCTGTTAAAATTATGTCAACTTACTTTTTGTCGACTTGCATCGGCTTGGATTTTTATAAAACTTGTCATGCAATAAAACGACAAATATTAGCAAAGTATTGTGAAAGTTTAAGCATTTAATTAGATTCAAAGAAGTAGACAGACAAACTTGTTATTTATATTTTTCCAATATTTTAATTTGATACCACCATAAAGTTTTGTTTTCATAGCTCTGATTTCACTTACGCCTTGAAAAAGTCAGCATCAAGAACTATTTTTTTCTCCACCATAAATCAAGATAGATAACTAATATCTTCTGTATTGAGTGAGATTAGTCTCCTATAAATAAAGGTTACCATCAGGTGTTTATCGAGGGTAGTTTCACTATGGAAGTATGGCTGTATCCTTTTTAGGGTAAGTTAGTAATAATTGACCAGGGTCGATAATTTTTGAAACAAAGAAAAATATAGAAGGATGAAAGGGAATACAACAACTATAAAAGGAAAATCATTTACGGGTGGGGAGGCGGAAGGAGTGGGGTTTTAAGGGTAAAAAACGGTTTATCTCGATTTTCGGCAAAACTACAAGTCCTATGGAAAAAATTAAGTAGCAAAGTTGTAGATAAAAAAATTGTCTACAACTTTTGTGTTTACGTTTTATTCACATAATCTCAATATTTATGTGAAAAACAAGTTTTTGGTTTTTTATTTTTATCTTCTCCAAAAACATTGTTTTTCTCACGAAATTTGGTGTAAACTTGCATTATTATGGCCCAAATACACTGTAATTTTTGTGATTTAAAATATTTATTGTTTCACCTTATTTTGGCTTAATTTCGAAAAAGTACCCTAATTTCCAATCGAAAATTCTCTATGCTTTTTTAAATAAGTTTTTTGTTCATTGATATCCGAAAATTCACTAGAACGGCCCAGATCCTTCTAGCTCATTCTTTAGTTCTCTATGAAATACCTTTTGATGTGCTAAAAATTTCCGTAGGTCACAAAGTTATAATTTAAAGAAGATTCTATAACTTTATCAAACTATTGTAGATGTCTTACTAAATATTAGTAATGTATATATTTTTCACACCATCAGACAGTAGAGATTCCAACGTACAAAAAGCCAACCGACTTTTAAAAAAAGCAGATATTTTGACGTGAGAATTTTCATTTGAAAATGAGGGTTCTTTTTCTATATAAAGTCAAAATAAATTGAAAATAAATATTTTAAATAAAAAATTTAACTCTTTTCTACAGGATTTGTAGTTTTGTCAGAAATAGAGATAAACGGGTTTTTACCCTTAAAATAATTTGGTCAAGTGCGAGTTCGACTCGCACAATAAGGGTTCCGTACCACCTTCAAGATTCTAATATTCCAGTTTCAGACAAGCAGAGAATGAGTGCATTTTCTTATATTTACCCTAATATCTTTTTAAGAAAGCATTTTAAATTTATAAAGAATATACGCTTTCATTTTCCACACATAGACTTTATATTTTATCTGCTTCAGGATTCACTTGATTTTTATAAGAATACATATGTATTTAATTTTCTAATTTGGCCCCCAAAAATTAACATTTGGGTTTTATTTTACTAGTAAACTTTCAGGAAAGGCTTTTATAATCTACTGTCTGAATTTTGAGGCTCTGTAGATTGGAAGGTAAATGGCAAAATAGGTCAAGTTTTAAATTATGAATTATAAAATCTGTTATTCAAATTATTTGAAAATACAAATAAAATATATTTTTCAAAATTTTAATAGTGTAGTTTCTAAAGTGGGAATTAAGTCGATGTTTAATACATAATGCGTTTGAAAATTGAATTTTTATTTTCCATTTAATTGTATAATTTGTCCCTAAAATTACTATGAGGGTTTTCTGATATAACCCTAATTATTTTCAAAATTGTAGGTAGTATGGTTTCGGAAATAAAGCCAGAAATGAGCATTTATTATATGTTTATGTTAATATCTTTTAAAAATTAATTTTAAAAATATGAAAAATATATATTTGTATTCCTCATAATGAGCCCTTTCATTTGATGTATAGCATGATGCCTTAAAAAATATTTTTTTATTTTCCGTTTAATTCTAGAATTTGGCCCCCCAATATTAATATTAGAGATTTCTTCGTATTTTTCATGTAAAAAAATAGCTCTTATAGTTTGAGGAAGAAAGGGGGGAATGGGTAATTTTTTTAATTATATTTTAAAAAAATTGTTTATATTCGTCATTATGAGCCCTGTAATATCATATATTACTTCATCCGTTAGAAATAATTTAATTTTTTTATTTTCCATTTAATTCTATAATTTGCCCCTAAAAATGAATATTAGGGGGTTCTCCTTATTTTTCCAGTAAAGTTGAGGTGAGGCGCTAGCTATACCTCTATTTATTTTTTCAAAATTTTACAGCTTATGGTTTCGGGTATAAGGGGGGGGGGAATGGGTAATTCTTTTTATATTTTTGTTATTATCTTTTAATTTATTTATTTTAAAAATATGAAAAAACATATTTGTTTTCTACATAATGAGCCCTTTGATTTGATATATATCATGATTCGTTAGAAACAATTTTAATTTTATATTTTTCATTTAATTCTTTAATTTTCCCCAAAAATTAAAAGTAGAGGTTTCTCCTTATTTTTCCAGTAAACTTCAGGTCGGACCCTATACCTCTAATTTTTTTCAAAACTTTCAGAGATAAGGGAATGGGTAAATGGGGGGAATGGGTAAATTTTGGTATATTTTCGTTAATATCTTTTTAACTAATTTTTATTAAAATATGAAAAAATATATTTGTGTTCCTCAGAATGGGACCTTTTATTTGATGTATTACATGATGCATTTGAATTTTTTTTAAATTTTCATTTAATTCTATAATTTGCCCCCAAAATTTCTGCTTATTTTTCCTGTAAAGTTCGGGAAATGTTCTATATTTCCTTTTTTTCAAAATTTTAGGCTCAGTAGTTTCGGAGATCAACCGGCTATATTTTTAGTTTTTCCTCCCAAAAGTACCCCTAAAATCAAAATTTCTTCTTTTAGGATATGCACTCCTGATCGGGCCACCAAAGTATATATTGGTACCAAATTTCAACCTCTTCCGTCCAGTAGTTTAGGAGAAAATTGCTGTGATTTGACAGAGGCATAAATCCGGAGTGATATTATAAAGGTATTCGTATATTGTATATACGGAAGCCTAAAAATAACATAAAACATTGTTTATATATATACAAGGTGCGCCATCGAAAACCTACTGGAAGGCATAACTGCAAGTAAAAGGGAAACAATTTTTGACGAAAAAGGTATGTCCTTCAGAAAAAAATGTACGTGTTTCAGGTTTTCAAGTTTTTCGATACCTTATTTGTATTAAATTTTTTGGGTTCAGTAATAATTGAATAATTATGAACGCTTGCACTTTCGGCTTAACTCTTTAATTTTGTAATGTTTCAATTGATGTGGATATATCATATTTGCTAATTAATCAGCTTGGTAATTACCTTTAAAGTTATACTTTTGTTTTGTAAATAATTTTAAGAGTGAGACATTAATGGTCCAATTTCCGATTAACTAAGCTGAAGGTATAACCATTAATATTCCATTATTATTTGCGTTCCCCCTAGTTTCTAATTCATTCTGAGAGAAGGGTAATTAATTGTTATATTAAAGTTCATCAAAGTTTCTCATGATCCGACAATTACTATCCAATATTGATAACCAATTTCAGGAGAAATTGCTATTGTTACTTGTTCTGTCTCCCATGAAGGAGAGATTTTAAACGACGGATGAGACTGAAATAACTTATTATTGTTATTGAGTTGATGGGGTAATGTTATGCTGCGTCCAGAATATATTTATTTCAAATTTATCAATATATGGTAAGCATGTTGGGTAAATGCTGGATAGCATTCACAAGCACACTTCAGTATCTTAATCTTAATCGACGTAGTAACATATGCTCACACTACTCTTAGTTAGGGCTAAAATTATATACAAGAAAGACAAAATAACAGCAGAGGATCTAAAAAGCTTTAAATCAAATGAAAAGCTGCAGGTTCGATGAAATATCTACAGAGCTCATTAACTAACTTCCCTAAACCTAACCAGGGTGAACTTATGCAACGACTCAGAATCTTAAATTTATTAAATCAGTGCCAGAAATGTACAGAAACTACAGAGGAATTAGCCTGTTAAATAATTTGCTCAAGTGGTACACAAAAATTGTTAATAATTAATCGGAAATAGACTATATAAAGTGTTATTGGATAGGCCTTCCATGGTAGGTGGTCGTTTTCAAAGCCTAACTTTGCAATCCCCCTTGAATTGGCCTGGAAATTCATATCTAAAGCACTATTGTAAGCCTGAAGTCTGGATGGATGACTCTTGGCCCTCATGGTCAAAGGCCAACTACTCTCGCCTTGGTTTATTATTTATACCTCTATGTCCCAACCTTTTCTGAATTTCTCTCTAATGCTATTGATGAAACTCTTTGTCGAAAATTCCACGGGTGGATCTGGAAAGGTTGGATATACCAACCGTCAACCTTGAAATCTCTTAATCTGTCCCCAGACTTTTATGTTCCCGAACTGAATTGAACCTGAAAAACTTGGCCTAAAAATCTCATAGCCATTTCATTCCCATACCCTCCATCGAGCCCTGATATTAATGTATAACATTTTACTTGTTGTTCTACGGGTATGCTTTGTAATTTTATATATACAAATCACTAACAACGTGGCTTATTCCTGAATCTATTCGCTTTGGAAAAGGCCTCAAACTGTCTCTTATACCTGTACCAAGAAGAGCAACCATAAAAATAAGTAAATTTTCGACAACAAATTTTATATTTTCTGTTAGTAGGTCTTCAATACGTTTGATGATTACGCATTATATTATATTAATTATTATATAACCATGAAGTAATTCAGGCAGGACCTGCAACTGCACTATATTTTCATACGACCTAATCATGCTTAACAGAAGAGGAAGAAGATTTATCATATCTTTTTAGTTAGGAAACCTAAAGATTAATGCGAATCGGCGGGTTTAACTATCAGAATGTCGCAGTGTTGGGACTAATTCTTAATAAACGTGGAAATAGGAAACACGAAATAAGAGAACGATTAAATTAGAGATGAACTGATACACGTCGTTACATCAAAACAAATAAAATTATGAAACAGAATTGCCAGATATTTTATATTTAATATAATTTATTGTACTTAATGGAGTTAAATAAATATATTAGCATTTATATGATTAATAACAATATTTTAAAGTTGACATTCAAATAAAATATTTAAAATATTACATTATATAACTTTTATTTACATTTGGTCTATATTCCAGTAGATAACACCTTTAAATTTATCTATTTCTATGTGAAACTAAATATACTCATTGACAAAAGAATCGCCCAGAAGCATGTGTTTAAATTTAATATTGTTTTGGTAAAACATGGATGCTATGGGAAATGACAAAATGATTAAAATTTCGTAAAGTTTAGTGAATATTTTTTTATGTAAACTTTTTTTATCAGTAAATATTGTAGTCGTTATTTGCATTTTTTTAAATTTATCAAAAAAAGTTTAATTAGATCAAAAATCGATGTTTATTAATGTTAAAATCCCTAGACTACGTGTACGACGAATGTATCGCCAGCTAAGTCAAATTGAAAGAGGTCGAATTATTGGTTTACGTGAGGCGGGTTTTTCGTTTCGAAAAATCGATAACTGCACGAACAGAAATTCAACTACTGTCAAGGGACGTTGTCAAGCGTAGTTTGATAATACCTAAAATCGGAAAAGAGTAGGCACTGGATATCGAAAAGCACAAATGAAGTTCAAGATCGACGTCTAAGATGTATGGCGTTTAGAGACCGAAATTATCGAAAACTCGAATTTGGCTGTTGAGTGGTTAGGAGTAGTGATGTAAAATGACTTTTTGAATACTCGTATATATTCGTTACTCTTAGTCTGACTACCCGTTACAAAGTATTGGTTACTTGTTATTTTCGTTGGTCGTAATTTGAGTAGTGGCAAGTAAATATCGAGTACTAATTAGTCCATACCTATTATAATAATTAAATAATTATCCTGTAAAATACGTTGCAATTAAGAAAAAAAAATAAATTATGGAATTTTAATATAAAACATTTTTATTCAGTTGTAAATATAAAATAAATAAAGAGAAAAATAAACTACTCACCACAATGAAAGTTAAGGCATTTTATTTTATGCCCATAATATATCGTTCACGTTAAAAAAAAATGAATCCGTTTGGCTTTTCATGAGGCACGGTCCACCGACAATATTTACTCGATTTTGAAAAAAAAAAATGATCTGCTGCACTGACTAAGTATTTTTTTTAAATTTCTATTTCATCATAGATATAACAAAGTTCGTGCTTGACATAATTTAACTGCATTATATTTTCTATAAAGAAACTTATCTTCCATATATTTTCTTTGCATAATGAAACTAGCAGTTATTGGCGACGTTGTAGCACTCGATTTTGTTATTACCCACATCAAACTCCAAATGGAATCTGCATTCAATAAATTCATTCAATCCCAAAGAGAATATCCTGAGTTATACTGTAATCTACTTTTATAGATCTCAATGGTTTATGAAAGCTTTAAAGTAAAATATAAATGCTTATTATATAATACACTAAATAACAATATACAGATCTAACCGGAGATGAATGAAAATTTATTTTACAGTCATTACATTTCGGTAGTTCGGCAGAACAGACACTATTTCGGTAGAATACATACGATTTGTTACAGCCCCAGTTAGGAGAACAAGGTCATCATGTAAGTGTCTGAACGGTTTACCGCCGTTTAAGGTCTTTCGGACTGCAGCAATATGGACACCAGCTTGTGCTACTTCTGACAGCTGACTGCAACGACTACAGTGGTGCAAAGAACGACAACATTGGAATGGGGAAAGGTAGCTGGTAGTCTTCTCTGGTAAAATCTCGGTTTTGTTTGGGTGGACATAATGGTCGAGGAAGGGTTAGACGACGTCGAAGAGAAAGACGTCAACCTCAAATTGATGTTGAACGACATGTACACCGAGCAGTAGGCGTTATGGTGCTATTGCATGTGGATCTAGGTTATCTTGACTTTTTGTTCGAGGCAACATAACAGCGCAACTTTATTTTCAGGAAGTAGTGGAAGCCATATGTACTTTCTTACCTTAATAGGCTCAAGTATCCCATATTTCATCAAAATAATGCTCGGTCTCATATTGCTAGAGTTAGTTTAGTTAGTTTTTTGCAGGGAACCATGTAAATCTGTTGACATAGCTGCTCAGATCCCCCGGTTTTTCGCCAATAAAATATGTTTGTGTTTTGATGAGTAGATGGCTCGGAAATTTATCTCAGCCCCCACGGAGATCGGAGGGTCTAATAGAGGTAGTATTCCTCAAGAAGAACTATACCACCTTATTAAATCAATGTCAAGACGTGCTGGGGAGTGTATATATAACCGCAGTGGACAAACATAATAAAATCTATATATAAATAGGCAAAGACAAAACGATTAGGTACCATTTTCTCCTCCGTCTCTCAACCGATTTTCTTCATTTTTGTTTTGTTTAGTAGCTACTGACGACCTTCAGTGCAGAATGCTAATATTAGTTTATAATAATGGTTCATTCATTAAATAAAATATAATAAAAATTCATTATTTACGTCATAATGTCAACACCAAACAACTGAATGGGCCGCGTGCCGACGCCGCCAGACTCAAAACATTGAGTAATTATATATAGAGGGACCAATGCTGTTTATACTTAGAGCATGTACTACTGGAAGTGGCATGCAAGCGTTGTTATTGTTTAGTGGTAAAGTAATCGTTGTATATTATAATTATACAGGGCGATTCCAGATATGTTCAAAATATATATATATATATATATATATATATATATATATATATATATATAGGGTGTTTAAAATACAGAGTGCAATTATAACTAATAATATAATTATATAGGGAAGCCCATTAGCGGTTGAATTTACAGGGTTCTTGGAATAGAAGGTGCAGTAGAATTACAGTTATACAGGGTGGTGCAAAGAATATTATACAGAGATGCATATACAGGGTGGCGGAAATGGAAATGCACCATTTCGTAACCCATAAGCAGTTGTATATATAGGGAAGATGAAATATAGGGTGAGAGGAATTACAGATATACAGGATGATGATAAAAAATGTTAGAAACAGAAATGATTTATAGAGTAGCCCACGAAGAGTTCCATATATATGATGATTGAAATATAGGTCACAGTAGAATTATAGTTACAGAAGATAGTTAAAAATTTCATAATATATACATATACAGAATGGTTTACCCGGTGGTTCCAAAATGATAAAAATATTATGCGTGGTCCATGAGCAGTTGCATATACAGGGTGGTGGAAATATATAATGAGATGGAATTATTATAATGAGGATTTTAATAAATGTTTGAGAATTGAGTGCAATTATAGCTATACAGTGAGGTTAGAAAAAATAAATATGTAGGGTAGCCCATTAGCTGTTGCTTTTTTGTCATATTAAATTAAGAATTACGAAATTGAACACAAATAAAGTCCTATGAATTATATCTGAAAAAAACTTGAATTTGTTTAATTATTTGTAGAAGCGAGATGTAAGGCCGACATCTAGGATTTTCGGAGAAACTATCACACAGAGGTTCCGAATCTGGATCCGTTCCGTGTAATTGCTGTTCTCCCTAAAGTCCTAGGATAGAATGTCACGATAAGATTTTCAGGTTACTTAACCTGCCAGAGATATTGACACAATTGGTCGAATTTCGACCATTGGGCGACAGCTAGTAATAATAAAACAACAAATTATTTAGTATTTTTTATTCAAACTATAATCATTTACTCCTTACTATAGTATCCATGTTTTATCAAAACTATATTAAATTTAAACATCTTGTTCTGGGTGTTCCGATTTCTTGGTCAGTGAATATAAGACATTAGAATAAGAAGCCTATAATATACAAAATAGATATTTCCCATAAAAGTAAATTTCGAACTAAACGGGCCCAAAGATATGGGTGACAATTTGTTTTGCCCTCATCTGAGTGACAAATGCAGAAAAAAAATTGAAGTTTTGAAACTTTTGAAAGAAAAGTTACAAAATGAAAGTTTAAGAAAAAATGTTGTTGGAGTTGATGTGCAAAAAGAGAGATGTTAAGGGCTAAAATGCAATGTTGACTTCATATCCCATCCAAAGGTCCAAAAGTATAGTTAATAATTATTTCGTTATAAAAGTTCATGTACAATTTAATTATTAAACAACTTTTGGATAGGTTAGGTTAGGTTACAAATAATTATGACCACAGTATTATGTACATGGATTTTGTATACTATTGGTATAATACATACGTATGTATCAAATTCATTTTCCTCGAAAGATAGTCTATTTAATAATTTGTGAAGTTAAAAAAAATTACTCTCCACTTTTACTCTTATTTCCTAACAAATTACATGCAAAAACTAATAACAACTTACAATAACTAATAACTAAGGCAAGACAAAACCATGAACCATTAACTAAATCTGAATGGACAGGAATCGTAACTAAATAGCTAAATATAACACCAAAATACTCGCTGCACTTTCATGGTCCATAATTCAAGCGATGAAATACTTTAGATGAAGAAATCAAATGACAAATACTCAAAAGTGAAACAAATAAATTTTAAAATGTTATGTCCTTATATTAGTAAACAACTTTGGATATATGCCCATAGAACATCGCTCATTGGAAGCGGTCGGTCTTGGATTTCTGTATACAGACAAGAGTTGTTTATCGAACCGGCTAAGGAGCGGTTGCTTGCTATATATGTGAAGCGGCGCACTGTGAGTCAATTTGCATTTCTTTAACGGAAATCGAAACTTTTTTTAAATTAAACCTTGGGTTATGTAGATTAAAAGAAAACTACTTTCAATGTCATCATCCGCCATTATAGGGGTGGAACTGACGAATGAAATAGTGCGCATGTCAAAATTCGATTTTTTTTCTATTTTTTATCGTAGGTATATTTAAAAACTACTACAGTATATATATTCATAAAGTGGTAAAAACCTTAGTAACTCTCACAATATAGGGTAGTTCAAAACGATATTACTATTATTAATTACATCCTTGATTATTGGAAACCAAGAACTGCTGAATTCTGCGGAAGCTCTATCGATACAGTCGCTTTATTTAATAAAATTAGAGTAGACTCTTTCAGCTTTCGTTTAGTATTGTGTTCTTCTTTGTCTAGTATGCTTGAATTTTGAAATTATATGTTATGACCAAGGTTAAAACCATATTCACTTATTTTTAAAATATCACCCCGGATTCTTACCTCTGTCACATCACAGCAATTTTCTCCTAAACTACTGGACGGAAAAGGTTGAAATTTGGTACCAGTATATAGTTTGGTGACGCAATCAGGAGAACATATCGAAATTTTGATTTTAGGGGCACTAATGGGGGGGAAAAACTAAAAAAAAAGTCAACCGTTCCCCCTCCTCTTTATATCCGAAACTATAAGAAGTAAAATTTTGAAAAAAATTAGAGTTATAGGACGTCACCTGAATTTTACCGGAAAAATAAGGAGAAACCTATTCTATTAATCTTGGGGGGCAAATTACATAATTAAATGGAAAATGTAAAATTAAAATTGTTTCTAAAACATCATGTAATATATCAAACGAAAGGGCTCATTATGGCGAAAACAAATATATTTTTTCATATTTTTAAAAGAAATTATTTTAAAAATATTAACAAAAATATAAAATTTACCTTATCTCCGAAACTATTTGCCCCATAATTTTTAAAAAAATTAGAGAGGTAGCGCCTCACCTGAATTTTACCGGAAAAATAAGGAGAAAACTCGAATATTAATTTTAGGGGGGGGGGAATTACAGTTTTAAATGAAAAATATAAAATTAAAATTTTTTCTAACACATCATGTAATATATCAAATGACAGGGTTCATTATGGCGAAAACAAATATATTTTTTTCATATTTCTAAAATAAACTATTTTAAAAATATTAACAAAAATGATAAAAAAAATCCCATTCCTCCTACCTTATCTCCGAAACTATAAGCCCTAAAATTTTGAAAAAAAATAGTGATATAGGACCTTACCTGAACTTTGCTGGAAAAATAAGGAGAAACCCATAATATTAATTTTAAGGAGCAAATTATAGCATTAAATGGAAAACAAAAAATTAAATTTATGTAATATATCAAATCAAAGGGTTCATTATGACGAATACAAATAAATTTTTTTCATACATTTAAAATTAATATTTTAAAATATATTAACAAAAATATTTAAAAAAATTCCCCTTTCCCCCTTTTATCCCCAAATTATAAGACCTAAAATTTTTACAGGAAAAATACGAAGAAATCTCTAATATTATTTTTAGAGACAAAATTATAGAATTAAATGAAAAAAAATTTAACGCATCGTGCAATACATCCAATGAAAGGGCTCATTATGAAGAATAAAAATATATATTTTTTATATTTTTAAAATTAATTGTTTACAAGATATTAACAAAAAGATATCAAAAATTCTCATTTCTCGCTTTATTTCGGAAACCATACTACCTAAAATTTGGATAATAATTAGGGGTACTGGGGCTCACTTGAAATGTATTAGAAAATTTAGTAGAAAACACCAATATTAATTTTGGGGACAAATTATAGAATTAAATGAAAAATAAAAATTCAATTTTCAAACGCATCATGTAATAAATGGAATAAAAGACTCATTATGTGAATTACAAATATATCATGTTTTTAAATCATTTGTTTGAAAGATATTAACAAACAGCAGATTATAGAATGCTTACCTGAAAGTTTATGAGTAAAATAAAACTCTAATGTTAATTTTGGGGGCCAAAATAGAAAACGAAATATATATGTATTTTTATAAAAATCAAACGAAGCATGAAGCAGGTAAAATAAAAAGTCTATGTGTGGAAAATAAAAGTGTATATTTTTTATAAATTTAAAACGCTTCCGTTAAAATATATTATAGTAAATATAAGAAAATGCACTTAGTCCCTGCTTGTCTGAAACTGGAATATTAGAATGTTGAACGAGCTACGGAAGCCTTAGTATGCGAGTCCAACTCGTACTTGACCAAATTATTTACTTTTAGAATTGTCCTTTATTTATTTTAGTGTTCTTTTATAGGTTCGTTTACAGATAATTGATTATTCTGCTCTATTTATAATCTGACTTATATAATTTGTTCTATATGGTTGATGACGTTTATTAATTCATGAAAATCTTCAAGAAAATGTTTTCAAAACAGAACACAAACCCACCATTAACATTCAACAATAAGTTGCTCCAAAGCGCTACTGACACCCAATATAACCACATTACAACTACAACCATACATAGAGTGTTATTTAGAGAAACTTTAGAAAGACTAAACAGAGTGGGCAACCTCCAGACTCCAAATGTACGAGTAAATAAAATAAATATATAAAGAAACGACAATTCTAAATGTCAAAAATTTGTGAACATGCCTGAAACCTTGGTCATAACATACAATTGCAATTCAACAATTTTACATAAAGAATAATGTAATACAAAACGAAATTTGAACGCCTCTGTTTTAACTTCATTAAATGAAAGCGATTGGAGCGCTAGTACTTCCTAGAATTCCTGGTTACAAATAATCAGGGGGAAATTAATAATGTTAATGTCTTTTGAAAACCCTGATATCGGTATAGTTCAAAGGGTTTTTCCCAAGTTGTCCCTCTGGAAGATCAGAGTTTCTTCGAACTCTTTTTTTGGCAAATGTACTAGCTTACAACAATGCCACATTAAATTCTGAAGATAACTCTTTCAAATTCTGCCAAATTATTTTTTTTGTTTTTTATAATTTAGAGATTTGTATGTGACACCCTGCTTCTATGAAATTAGCAGTAAATTCTCTTAGTTACGTCAGTTCTTATTGTTAGACATTTTAATGTAAAACTAGGTACTATATAGTTGTCATTGCACACTCTTTAATTTTTTAATTTCTTTCATTTCATTGTGGTAATTTTTATTGCCATTGAGAACGGCGTCTGATTTAGACCCTAAATCGTTAACAATATTTGAAATTTCCAGACCTATCCATAATTGTGGTGTTATTCCTAAGACATTCTAAAAATACAAACTAGAGATGCCGCAAATGTCATGCAGAAAACAAGTACGTATACTGTTTTTAATTGACAAGCATAGCCAGATGAAGCAAAGTTTTGTTTTAAGGATTTCAGCAACTTAGTTAAATACAATATAACAATTTTCAGTTACTTTTTGTCAGTCAAGCATGAATATTAATTAAAGGTAACGAATTAGTAGTAAAAGGGTATATTTAATATTAAGGATCAGTACAAATTTTATTTAAAACACGCAGTTGTTACCGACAAGCCTTTTAATTCTGGTTATCTAGTAATTGCTGAAATCATTATGCAAAGGGAGTTTTCAAATCATTTTCGGTAATAATCTGTTTAATATTCATTTGTAACTGTTGTAGATGAAAGTTCTTTTTCGCTCTCAATTTATTTATTCAACGCGCACAACAGTACTTGAATAATTCATAAGATCGGACTTTATCTTTGTCTGACAATGAACTTTCAGGATTTACGGAATCTCACTCTTCCCGATTTTTCAAGACTTGAGGATTGCTTTAGAGTTTTCATCAGGAAATGGAAATCGATGGAAACGGAATGAGGTTAAATTAAAATTAATAAAGAGATTTTTGAAAAATTCCTCTTATATCTTACTTAAAGATAAAGATATGTTTATTCATGTGAGATACAAATGTTTTACATTCGTCAATTAATAAAATATATACACATACATATATACATATATATATATAGATACATACATATATATACATACATACATACATACACATATATAACAAAAAAGTGTAAAAAAACAAATACATTATAATATACGAAAAACAAATTAATAATAATAACAAAATATGACTAACAATTTTTACAATTTGAAAATTTTTTTGTCAAAATCCAATTCAAAATAATTGGCAACAGAGTAGCAACTAGCTTTTATTAAGAAAAATTTTACGGCTTGTTTGAGTTGCTTTATTGGCATGGTTTTAATTTCCCGTGGTAATTTATTCAAAAATTTTGGACCGTAGTAGTTTATGGCATTTTGCGAGCGATTGATTCTATTATATGGTTGGGTGATATTTTCACGATTTCTTGTCTTGTAATTATGTTGAGAATCTTGTGTGGTATAATTTTAAGTTTTTTACTGTTAATATAATTGATTCCAGAATATAAACACTAGGTACGGTGAGTACGTTGTATGACGTAAAAGCCTGACGGCAATCTTCCCTATATCCGAGACCTGCCACGATTCTTAGAGCTCTTCTTTGCATGCTGAAGAGCCTGTTGGCTGCAGGGGAATGTCCCCATGCCAGTATTGCATAGGATAGGCGTGTCATTATTAAAGCATGAAATGCCATCATGGTAACCCTTGTATCCGTTAATTGGGCAATGTTTCTTAAAATATATATATATATTTCTGGAAACACTAGCCGAAACTTGTTCCACATGGGAATGCCACAGAAGTTTTTGGTCTAGATTTACACCAAGAAATTTTACATTATGTTGACATGTATTAGCTAATTTTTTTAATGTGAAATAGAATTTTTCGGTTTTGGCTTCGTTGAGGCTTAACTTATTTGCATCAAACCACGTTTTAAGTTTAGTTTGAATTTCATCTAACTTTAAAGAAAGTTCTTCAAAGTTATCCATTTCTGTGGTAACGGCTGTGTCATCAGCGAACAGATATAGTTCAACGTCTGGTACCACTATCTTTATATCGTTTATGTATACCAAGAATAAGGTAGGGCCAAGGACAGAGCCTTGGACTACCCCGTAGTACATTTCATAGGGCTCCGACATTTTATTGTTGTAATTTATTATGTTAGAACGTTTCTCTAGATAGTTTTTAATTATATTTACACTCCTTGGTCCGAAACCGTAATACTATAGCTTATTATGTAAGAGTATTGGCCAAGAGACACAGTTAAAGGCCTTTTGTACGTCACATAATAGGGCTCCATTGAAGACACCGTTTTCTAGACTTTTACAAATATTATTTGTTAAGTCTACGATTGCGATTGAAGTAGATTTATTTGCCCTAAAACCGTATTGTTTCTGATGAAGCAAACAATTGTTTTCAAGATGTCTCATCATTTTGTTATTCAAACAAGATACACAAATTTTTCCGATTATTGAAACTATGGCAATGGGTCTGTGATTATCAACAGCTTTGTTATTCCCCTTTTTAGGTATAAGTATAATACGTGTAACTTTTAAAATATCTGGGAAAATTTCCTCATATTAAATAGTTTGAACAATGGAATATTTATTATATTCACTATTTTTTTTATCATAATAGCATTTAAACCATGTATGTCACATGCAATTTTATTTTTTATTTTTTTAATTGCATCTCTCACTTTAACGATAGTTAGCTCATTGAATTCAAAGTTGCTAACATTTTTATTCTTGCTTAGCAAATCGCAATAACTAGTACCCCTGGCCATATTTTCAATAATTTGGTCAGGAACATTCTTAAAATATGTTTTGAAATCATCAGGTATCAAACTATAATTTGTACTTTCCATTGGGTTAATTTTCTTACATTTGTTAATAACATTCCAGAGTTTCTTTGGATTATCTATGGCATTCTTGATATATTTAGAATTCGCTTTTCGTTTTGCTAATATTATTTCACGTCTGTATTTTATCCTACATTCGTGATATTTGCAGCTGTCGGTGACTTTTTACTAACCTCAAGCAAAAAGTGAACAAGCTCGCGGGACATTTTTAGATTATCGTTAAACCACGGTACCGGAGTAATACTGTACGTTCTATGTTTTTGTGTTTTTAAAGGAAAACATACATTAGCCGCCTCTGATAATACATTAATAAACTTGCACATTTTATAATTAATATCTATTATGTGATCATCAATAAAACTAAAATCTGCTGCATTTAACGATAAAAAAATAGATTTAACCCTTTTTGGGTTACAGATTTGTATAGGCTGCATTCATATACTACAGAATTTATTGGGATTTGAAATTGAATGCCAACTGCACTATGATCTGACAGACCATAGTCAAAATAACTGTAATTAGTTATGTTTTCACATATAAAAATATTATCTATACAAGTGTTAATTCTTATATTTTCATTGGTTGTACTTACATATCCAAAACTTTGAGTTATGTCTAGTAAATCACATAGTTTTTATCATCGTTATTGAAATTTATATTGTAGTCTCCATTTAGGATGCCAATTTTATTTTCATTATCGATTTTGTTTAATACATTTGTCAAAAGATTAAAGAATATATTTAAATCCCCATTTGGGGGCCTGTAAAATGTAATTATAATTATATTAGTATTACTTATCTCTATGGCTGCCATTTCACAGTGGAGTTCCAGTGAGACATCTACAATATCTATACGTTCTACACAAGAAAATTTTGAATGGCTGAAGATGGCACAGCCTCCATGGATATGGTCCTTGCGAACGAAATAGGATGATAACACATAATCATCTAATATGTAGGATTCCATTTCGTCAGTATTTACGGCCCAATGTTCACTTACACAGAAGAAGCTGATTTCCAAGTCAGTTGTCTTAATCATAACGTCAATTTCATCTAGTTTTTGTCGCATGCATTGAATATTTTGGTGAACAATGCATATATTTATGAATTCATCCTCTTTTTCTTGGTGAAGTGAAAAAAAGGCCTAATGTATGCTCCTTTTGGCGACCCCTCTTCCTTATTAATTAGGTTGAGGTTTGCAGTATGTACTCCAATTTTAAATGAACTGTACCTGGTTGGATCTTTGTCAGTCAGCTTTTCACAAGTCGCTGCTAAACAGAGATTTTGTGCATTTACAAGTACCTCTTTCTCCTTTGTTTCGGGATGCAGGTTATAGATGCACAAACGAGAGCCTTTCTGCTGATTTCAAACTTATGTTTGTTGAAGTACCTTCAATTTTTTGCCTGGGTTTTCTTCGGCCGTTCGAACTAGCACTGATATTCAAGTCACTCTGTTTCATTTGTGGTTTTTTAGAATTTTGCCCACTATCGTGTGCTTTACCTGGGATTCTAGTTTTCTTTTCTTTTGTGACGCTTGCAAATGTTTTGATTTCGTTACATTTTTCAGTTGGTTAGTTTAGAAGAAATCTCAACTAAATGTAACAGAATATTTACTATACTAAGGTATGTTTGACAAATTCTTGTATTAGTTAAACTATACCGACTGTTGTATATGTGAACCAACTCTTTGTAATTGATCACTTTTTACATAAATTGTAAGAAACGATTTAACATTAATAGTAAAATGGTTGGTAATATTTTAATTTTCTATAATGATTTCTTAGTACAGTTTTAGTTTTATATCAAAAAATAAAAAACTTGGTTTATTCTTGTGACAGAAAAAAAGGTGCAACTGACTTGCTCGTACCTCATTATCCAGGACACATAAATTCCAAAAATAAATTAAGTAGATGTTGGGTAATGTAAAAATTTCTAAATGTAAAATTGTGGTGGCGAAATTGTGAAATCAATTTCATTTTGCTACCTTCGAAATTTCGATATTTTTTTACGGAATATAAAATCTCGTTATTTCCTTATCCTAAAAAAAAAATAATTATTCATTGGAAAAACTTCACATGTTTCAATTACAAAAAATATCAAGGCATTATTAATATTGACACAGTCAGAGTTCCACAAAACTAAATATGATAAGTTATATTATAATAAAGAATATATATACATAACATATGTAGTACAGTTGCCCCACACCTCCCCTCCATAAATTGTGGCAGCCAGCTTTATTACTCTAGAAGACATAAATTCCTTACAAACCATTTTTTGAAATTTGTCAATTCCTATTAATATGGTTTTTGAAATACATGAAATTAATCAATAAACATTTCTGCCTTCTGCCATAGTTTTCAAGGTCACTACGGATTAAATATGTATATTTGTCAATCTTCATGATTGTAGAAAAACGAATTACTTTGTTTTATATCACTTTGTTCGTTTTTCTACGATCATAATGGCTTCCACCATCAACTATTTGTCAACCTTCGTTATTATTCTGGTTTTAGATGAACCATAATTAACATATTTATATATAAGAATATATTGTGCACAAGGATCTGAATAGTCGGGTACAAGTACAATACTTCCAAATAATTTTATATATATATTTCTAAAGATTTGTTAACGCAAGCAGCAAAATAGCTTGAGGAAATATTCCACGTAAGTCCTTCAATTATTTCAATTAGGACAAGTTAATCCGAAATTATTATTAAAATAATTACGATTTATGAGGTAAGCTTTTCATTCCCTGATCTTTAAATAGTGTAAAAACAATTTTAAAATTTAGTAATTCAGCTCCTCAAAATTCTGATTCTGTTTCGAATAGAATTCGTCTAAAATTATAGGTTTAAATTATAAAATATTTTATAGAAATCTAACCATCCCACGCTTTTCTTGATCTGCCTACAGAAAAAGTGAGTAATGTTCCCATATAGATTAACATTAACAAAGTTTGTTTCTCTCAGCCAACTTTCCGAAACATATAACATCAAAAAGATTTTGTGACAAAAATAAGTGAAACATTTTCGTTGTGTTTTCATACGCTATATGTTTATATGGAACATTTTCACTATTTTATTTGCATTTCCGTTTTTTTCTAATGGAAAAGAAATGTTATATATACATCATATTTCACTATTTGCATTTAAAACTCACAGTTGGAGATATATTTCTTAAAAGTCATTTACCTTTATTTGAGGTGAAATACTAAATACATATTAATGCTCTACTCTGGTACAGATTCACAATTTTTGTCTTAAATGTTCCCAAATTTTTTTGATGATCAAATATGTAAAAAAATATTTACCACGACGTTTTTCAATATGCTTATTAATTTCTGGTTAATAGTTTCAGTTGATGATGCGACCCATATATTTTATTTTAGATTTTCTTGGGAATAATACCACATCAGAGTTCAAACTTGTGTATATTTTAAAACCAAACGTTTCAAAATCCTGTCGGATTTCGTTTTCAATGGATATAAATTTATAAAGTAAAATTGAAATATATGACAATTATTTTGACAAATATGTTTACGTTACTATGGAATTTCTTTGATTTTAAATATACAGGGTGCACAAGAAATTCCAAAGATCATTAAAATCAAAAAAAAAAATTTTTCAAGTTGGAAGAACTTGAAAAATTGTCTTCAGAATTTATTTGTGGCGTTCCTAGGGACGACTTTCTTTTTAAGATAGTGCATTTGCCAAAAAAATGCGATCAAAGAATTCTGATAATTCAGTGATCCCATTAAAGTCATAAGGGAAAACCTAGGAAAAAACCTCATGAACTATCCCGATATAGGGTTGTTCAAAAGGATATGCCCATTGTTAATTTCATCTTTAATTATCGGCAACCAGACATGACTGAAATCTACGGAAGTAGAAGCGATGCAGTCGTTTTCATTTAACAGAATTAAGGCAGATTCTTTTAATTTTCGTTTTGTGCAGTGTTCTTCTTTGTGTAATATTGTTGTGTTTTGAAATTGTATTTTATGGCCTTGGTCCCAAGCATGTTCACAAATTTTTGATTTTTCGAACTGACGTTTCTTTATGTAATTTTGATGTTCATTTATTCGAACATTAAGAGGTCTAGAGGTTTCTCCAATATAAAACTTATTACATTCACAAGGAATCTTATAAATGCAATTTTTTGAGTTTTGCGTAGCGTTTTTTGGTTTTGTTTTTGTTATAATCGATTTAAGCGTATTTGTTGTTTTAAATGTAGTTTTGATGTTAAATTTGTTGCCTACTCTTCTCAATCTCTCTGACAGGCCCTGTATATATGGTATTGTTGTTGTTATAATGTGGTTTTCCTGGTTGTCAGTATTATTAGGTGAAGTCTGGTGTTGGTTGTCAGTTGTTTTGTGCTCAATTTTATTTAACTCTTTGTCTGTCCCCTGCCTTAAGTAACATCTTTATGGACAAATTTGAAGAACAAATGATTTTTTCAAAAGAAAATAAACCGTTGGTGTGGTGGCGTTATGTTGACGACATATTCATTATTTGGGAACAAAAAGTTCTTCCAACTTGAAAAATTTTTTTTTGATTTTAATGATCTTTGGAATTTCTTGTGCACCCTGTATATTTAAAATCAAAGAAATTCCATAGTAACGTAAACATATTTGTCAAAATAATTGTCATATATTTCAATTTTACTTTATAAATTTATATCCATTGAAAACGAAATCCGACAGGATTTTGAAACGTTTGGTTTTAAAATATACACAAGTTTGAACTCTGATGTGGTATTATTCCCAAGAAAATCTAAAATAAACTAGAAGATGCCACAAATAACATTCAGAAAACAATTAGAAATCAGCCATGGGACTGTAGTAACTAAAGCATTTAGAGATTTAGAAGTGTTATGTAAGAAGCTTGCCCGGACCAAAAATAGCGTGACATTCTTGTGCAGATGTCGGCAGATGAAAATTATTCCAAAAGGTTTAAGGTTCCGTCAGCCATACATGGGCAGAAGAATCCACGAAATATTGGAACGTGCAAGTTTTGCCGCAATTAGAGATAGAATTCAATTTCATCGATATAATAAGTTTAAATTAGAAAAAGATATAGGGTATGTACAGAACTTCCTTTTTTATCAAATACCAGAAAATGAGTTTAACAGAATTATAAACAGTACTCTCGCTAGTTATAACAGAGAATTTATATTACAAAAACGAAGACATTTACACAAATTCAATCAACTTCTCTTAAATAAAAACATATCAACAAATACTACTCGAGACAAGAATTTTATTTTAACAAAAACTGTTATTAATCTTTCTGACAAACAACTAAACATTTCTGAAACTTCAGTTTTACAAAAAGACCTTAATTTTGCAATTACCCCGAAAACAGTTCCTAAATTTGACGTTATTAGTGCTATTGAACAAACCGCAAATAAATTAAATTCAAGTGACGCTGAAGAATACAGGATTAGAGCGAAAATTGAACTAGAAAAATCTTTAAGAATCAAAAATAATCTTTCTAAAAATGAATTACATTCAGTTAAAGAATTAAGAAATGATAATTCAATCAAAATTTTACCTGCAGACAAAGGCAATGCAACAGTGATTTTGAATAAAAATGACTATGATGACAAAATTATGAACATAATTAATCAAGGACAATACACTAAACTAAACAAAGACCCGACAAGTTCAGTAGAAAGCAAAATATAGCGTTTACTCTACAGTCACAAACACGAATTTACAGACCAAGAACGCAAAACTCTCACTCCACATTATACTAAACCTCCACACTTCTATGGCTTACCAAAAATTCATAAACCTAACATCCCTTTGAGACCAATTGTCAGTTCCATAAATTCTCCATGTAATGAACTTTCAAAATTTTTGCTGAAAATTATTTCTCCACTTACAGGTAATTCAATTTCTCATCTTAAAAACAGTGCAGATTTCTTAGAAAAATTGTCTCATATACAATACAAAAATACATTTACACTAGCAAGTTTTGACATAGTAAACTTATATAACAATGTTCCCGTAGCTAAAACACTTCCTATAGTAAAAGAATTATTGGAACATGACTATTCACTTCATCAACGAACTCGTTTATCTATTAACACAATAATGGAATTACTCACTTTCTGTACGAAAACAACTTACTTTCAGTTAAACGATGATTTCTACCAACAAGATTTTGGCATGGCTATGGGTTCTTGTCTGTCCCCTGCCTTAAGTAACATCTTTATGGACAAATTTGAAAACAAATGATTTTTTCAAAAGAAAATAAACCGTTGGTGTGGTGGCGTTATGTTGACGACATATTCATTATTTGGGAACAAAATCTGGAAAATTTACAGGAATTATTAACCGACATAAACAACAAAGAACCAACCATAAAATTTACATTAGAAATCGAACAAAATAACAAACTACCTTTTTTGGACATTTTAATAACAAAAACACAATCTTCATTTGAAACAGAAGTTTACAGAAAACCAACTCACACTAACAGATATCTCAATTTTAACTCGAACCATCCAAATACGGTAAAAAGAGGTGTTATTAAATCTTTATATGACAGAGCAAAGACTAACTGCTCAGATACAACTAAATTCAACAAAGAAAAATCATTTATACAAAATGTTCTAACTGCAAACAATTACCCTCAAAAATTTATTAACAAAGAGTTAAATAAAATTGAGCACAAAACAACTGACAACCAACACCAGACTTCACCTAATAATACTGACAACCAGGAAAACCACATTATAACAACAACAATACCATATATACAGGGCCTGTCAGAGAGATTGAGAAGAGTAGGCAACAAATTTAACATCAAAACTACATTTAAAACAACAAATACGCTTAAATCGATTATAACAAAAACAAAACCAAAAAAAGCTACGCAAAACTCAAAAAATTGCATTTATAAGATTCCTTGTGAATGTAATAAGTTTTATATTGGAGAAACCTCTAGACCTCTTAATGTTCGAATAAATGAACATCAAAATTACATAAAGAAACGTCAGTTCGAAAAATCAAAAATTTGTGAACATGCTTGGGACCAAGGCCATAAAATACAATTTCAAAACACAACAATATTACACAAAGAAG
Organism: Octodonta nipae; assembly: GCA_034190945.1. Taxonomy (NCBI): domain Eukaryota; kingdom Metazoa; phylum Arthropoda; class Insecta; order Coleoptera; family Chrysomelidae; genus Octodonta; species Octodonta nipae. Next base: position 69,942,081 of record CM067217.1, read on the forward strand.
AACACTGCACAAAACGAAAATTAAAAGAATCTGCCTTAATTCTGTTAAATGAAAACGACTGCATCGCTTCTACTTCCGTAGATTTCAGTCATGTCTGGTTGCCGATAATTAAAGATGAAATTAACAATGGGCATATCCTTTTGAACAACCCTATATCGGGATAGTTCATGAGGTTTTTTCCTAGGTTTTCCCTTATGACTTTAATGGGATCACTGAATTATCAGAATTCTTTGATCGCATTTTTTTGGCAAATGCACTATCTTAAAAAGAAAGTCGTCCCTAGGAACGCCACAAATAAATTCTGAAGACAATTTTTCAAGTTCTTCCAACTTGAAAAATTTTTTTTTGATTTTAATGATCTTTGGAATTTCTTGTGCACCCTGTATATTTAAAATCAAAGAAATTCCATAGTAACGTAAACATATTTGTCAAAATAATTGTCATATATTTCAATTTTACTTTATAAATTTATATCCATTGAAAACGAAATCCGACAGGATTTTGAAACGTTTGGTTTTAAAATATACACAAGTTTGAACTCTGATGTGGTATTATTCCCAAGAAAATCTAAAATAAACTAGAAGATGCCACAAATAACATTCAGAAAACCATATATTTTATAATTTGATTTAACTTTGCATTTCGCAACTTTTTTCTAAAATATAATTTAGCTTACTCGCGGTCTTTTCGGTTGTTTTAAGCTCAAACAGGTAATTTGTCACAATGTCTGAATGTTACTTTAGATTCTACTTTTAACAATTTCACTATTTCTGTAATACGGTTGGATAACTTTACATTACCTCCCTGATAGAACAAATACAAAGAGTTATATCCGCATATCGTAGACAAAAAGCAAATTTTAAAGATACGTTTAAATAAATCGTTAGTTTTTCAATAAAATATGTTCTTACCAAGGGGTCATCATTAAATATCATGTAGTAAAATTAACTTGATTAAATAGAAATATTTCCAAAAACACTCAAATTAAATAGTAATTAATATCCCGATTATGATATACCATAATTTTATTCTAATTTCTAATTATTAAATTGAACATAACTTTAACAGCAACTTTTTCTATGTCAACAATAGTTTTAGATAAGCCTGAAGACTAAATCTCCAACCCCTGAGAGCAAATATATGCATGATATAATAGTAACACAGCTTCTAGCTACAACATTGGCTTCAAATCTCTGAAATGCTATTTGTAAAGTAGAAAGTTAAAATAATTTGGTGTTCCCAAATATAAAATATAAAGTACAATACAAATTGATCTCAACGATTATATTATAGAACACAATTTTTAGATAATTTATGAAAAACTAATTAAATTATGACGCAGTCGCTCTATAACTAACAAATTTAATCGACCAGAAATGGACGGCGAGTTGTAATTAAAACATTGGAAAACTTTTTATAAAACAAAAATACTTAAAATTCCCAAAATTTTACGAAACAATTGTTTTCCACAAACGTATAATGAAATTATTGGGAACATGCGTGTGAACAGTACAGAATGTCTTTACAATCTTATCAAATAGTTTTTTTATGTGCACAATAAAATGTAATGAATATCTGTTTCAACTCTGAGTCTGAAGTCGTTGTCAGAAACTGTATGAATTAATTTGACAGTGACCCTTGATCTGTTTTTTTGGATATTTTGATACTGAGTGTTGCCCTATTATACTCGTTTAGCAATTATTGTTTCCATGATTAAGTTATTATCATTATTATGTTTTATCTTATTTACGTTTTCTTGTGTTGTTATGTTCCATTATTCTCTATGGCTTCCAGCGCTGTCTAATACGTCGTCTCGATGACAGTTTATTTTTATAAAGGGATTTAAATTATATAGATATACTACTTGAAATAGGAACTCGCTTGTTTTTGGTGGCACTTTGTTTTTAATTTGTTTAAATATATATTAACTTTATGCTTGCGCCTTGTAAACGGCTTCAGAAGTTTAACCTGGATTCTCTTTTCATAGAAATACAATACATACATATGTTCAACCTTGCATATTTAACATTTGTTTTCTATAATCCTATATACTTACACTCATTATGCTCTACTGTTGTCTGATGCTCTTAAACCGATTTTTTTCTACGTTTACAAACCGTATTATGCTGCATTTACTTCATCCTGTATATCTACACTGTATACTTGCACTTTATTTACTATTAATATATTTACACTCTGTGTATTTACTATACTGCAATGGAACATGTGAAATCAATTTTATAAACATTCACACTCACTTTAAACGTCTTTATTTTTACCAAAATAAAATCTCTTACAAAAACAATGATCTGCCAGGTTAGATGGTATTCAACTTGAATACGTCAAGGTTGGCTTTTTTACATCTATCCAATTTTCGTGCAATTGTGTCATATTGCACAATAAAACAGTTGACAGTTGATCACTATAAACCAGCTTTATTATTCTTATTTGTTTTCTAGGCGCATTATACGTTAACGTCGTTAACAAAAAATAGGCGTTCGTACATTCACCCTATTTTGAGCCTTATATACAAATGAAACAAACAAAAACACCTACAAAAAATTATATTCTAATTTACCAAAAGTCTAGTTTTAAATACATTAAATGCAGGTCTACAGGGAACCTCATTTACGAATACTTTAATTACCGTTTATCTAAGCCTTACTTATATCCAGTGAATATTTAATTTTACTACACAAGAGTGGATGGAATATAGTCTTTTTATATGTCATACTTCCAATTCCTTTAAATTTTAGTGAATAGGTTGTTAAATGCATTTATTGTTTTATTACTAATAAAATCCTGAACGCCGGTAAATACCTAGTTAATGTGAAAAACAAGGGAGGGTTTAAAATTTATTAAAGCCTACAAAATATTTTTAAATTAAAATTTGTTTAATGACTAATTTTTCAATTTTGTCAAAATATACATTAAGGTTTATTTTTGTTTCATTTTTTAAGATTGTTTATTTAAATACATTCGTTGTGGTATTATGTTAGCGTTTAGATTCATTAATTATCTTTAAACTTATTTTCTGTACAATGAGATATTCTACATTACAATATAAATTGTTATTTCTTGTGTCATAATAACATGTCCTACTCGATCTCAACACTTGTTCCTTGCTTTCTGGTTAGCATTATTAAGAACAGCATACTTCATTCATATAACGACATAACACACGCACGGTATACTGTGCAACACTCCCGACACGATTGTGTCATATAGCATATAGCCTAAGCCGCACATCTAACATTTTTGCGTATGGCACAGTAAACGAGTTGATAGCTCTTTTTACCTTTAACTCAATTTTATTCATAATACATCACAGTATACATAATCAAGAAATAAATGCTTGTTTACATTGTTTAATTGTTAATAATATGAACAGATTATTTCATAATAACATAATAAACAAATAAATACAACTACAATAATACATTTTGAATAATATTTTTAAATTATAATTTACGTAATAATTAATTTTTCAATTTATTTAAGAAGACTCAATTTTCTGTTGATGGTGTGATATGTATTATTGAAGATTTATTTATGAATATTTTTTGTTTAAATAATTTTGTTGTTGTCTAATTGTGCCGTTTATGTTCATTGAATGACTGAACTTTTCAGTTTATTTAAAAAGAAAGATTCTTTTTAAGTTGATGGTGTGATATTTACTATTGAAGTTTTATTTTTGATTAACTTTTTTACATAGTTTTGTTGTTGTCTAATGTTGGCGTTTAGGTTAAGTGAATAAATTGAAAATTTTTTTTTCTGGACAACCCTTCGTTATAATTTGTTATATCATATCCAAAAAATTAAATACCGAGCTATGGTGATTAATCTGAAAAAATCTAATTTAAACAGTGCAGAACAAGAGTATACTTTTTAGGCAAAAGGAAATTCGTAATACAAATTACCAATGTATATATCGTTAAACTGCGTTACTGCTTACACTCTATTTCTTAGGCAAGGCAACAGAAAGGACGCGTAATGCTGCTAGCAGAAGTGTGGCGTTTGAGCACCAATTCTAGACTTTCCAGTGAAATGTAATTTCTAGATATTACGTTTATACTTGTATGCCACACAATTAGCCACCCTAAAAATGCAATTCATTAAAAAATCGTGAATAAATCATTTAACGAGTAAAGAAAATGCACACGATACTACCTAAAAACAGGCGGCACAGTTCTAACGCTTGCTCCCGATGTATTTTATCTCTTACCTATCGTCTCCCGTCCCTTGTCTAGGTCGATCTGAGCGGCGGACATTCGACACATCCTTTCTGATAAGCAAACACACACAGCTTAGCCACAACTTATAACGGACATAACACAAAGTGTCGAAAAGTGCTGTGTGCTGTGCTGTGTTATTGGTGCAGTGTCAGCACACATGACACATTAAAAAGTTTTGGCACGAAAGTGCTGCACGGCACAGTGTTACATATGACTAACCGATCGGAAACATTCTCTTCATGGTAGGAAGCGAGTCAATCCGAATGAACCTCCTTCTCTTAGCTCTAGGATTTCGGCGAATACGATTGACAACTTTACTGATCCTTTTGACCACCACGTATGGACCATCCCAGGTTGGTGTGGGCTTTGGACACTTGTCTTTACTCCTCTGGGGATTATATAGGCAGCAATCTTGGAACCCGACTGAATGTTCTGTCGGATTTGGTCGCCATAATCGTGCACTTTTTGAGGCGTTTCTTCTGGTGTGCCAAAAGCCAAATCATAAGGTAATCTCAGCTCTTTTTCGAATTGTACCCTGGCTGGAGTCAATCATGTACTGTTATGTACGTCTAAGTGATAAGCCAACAGGAATAGGGGAATATGCTCATTACAATCACGCTGGTTATTGCTAATGACATTAGATAGATGCTGTTCCATGGTTCTGTTGAATCCTTCCACCGTTCCGTCTGAATGTGAATTCAACGGTGTGGTTCTCGTTTTCTTCTCTTCTGAAAGACATTGGATTCAATGTTGGTCTGAATGTAACTACAATGAGACACCAAACCTGCAGATTAACTGTTCTACCAGCACCGTCGCCATCGTGGTTGCCTCTTCACTGAATATAGTATGTGGCTTAAGCCATGTGCTGAAGTAATCCATTGCGATCAGAAGGTATTTGTTTCCCTTCTCCTTAATTGCAGTTCTCTCAGATGGGACGCCCACAATTTATTCCTGCATTGTGTCCTTAGTCCGAATCTTCAGGCCCTTACTAGCTACACATGACATCGCCAAAGTAATTTAATCAGTAGTCCCGTTATTATTCATGTCCAGATGACCTCCGGTAATCCCATTATGTACTTTGGTCAGGACAGCGGTTTTTTTGGGACTACTATTTGGGATTTAGTTTCTCTGCGTCATTGCTTTCCCAATTCTCTTTAACATTCCATTCTCCACCCTTAGAGAGTACCATTGGGTCCATAATGACTTCAGGATGCCCGAGGAATATCTAGATATCTCATCCCGTCGGACCTTGGTGCCCCTCTCTTCTTGAGTGAAATGATTGGTTCAGTGTCTGGGTCAGCCATTTGGTCCTGGATACATTGTTCCGTTATCCAGTCTTGATTCTTTTGTACGCGATTCTGTCGGATGGAGATACCTTCCCGCTGTCCCGTCTTCAGCCATTGTCCGCATTCCGTTATACAGGGTCGTCTTGACAATGCATGGACATTATTATGCACACGGCCGGCATGGTGTTCAATTTTGAAATCGTATTGCTGTAATTTCCCTACCCACTTGGCTAGGTGTCTTTCCGGTGTCTTCAAGTCCAACAGGCATTTGAGGGCACCATGATCGGTTTGGATTAGGAAGTGACGACAATAGAAATATTTGAGGAAATGGTCTACACCTTGATTATTGCAATAAGTTCTTTTCTGGTGACACAATAATTCCTTTCCGGATTCGAGAATCCACAGCTGCTATACTCTCCACCATCTTGCACCTGTGATAGGACGGCCCCCTAACCTATATTGCTGACGTCGATGTTTAAGATGTACATTCCGGACTGTTTAGGAAAAGCTAGGATTGGGCTGGAACATAGTTCCACCTTCAGTAGTCTGAATGATGTTTCACCATCCTGATTCTAACGTTTTTTTTTTAGTAATCTGCCGATGTATAGGTGCGGCAATGTTGGCAAATCCCTCAACAAATCGCTCGTACGAACAGAGATCCAATAGTTTCGTAGTTTATGCTCGTCCCTCGACTAGTCAATTACGAATGGCATATTTCTTGTCTTCATTTGTGCGGATTCCTGATTCAGAAACGACTGTCGCTTTCATGTAGTCAAACCTGCCAATATCCACTCTTTAGGTCTAGTATGGAGAATTAACCGGATATTGCTAGTGTGGTTAGTGTGTCATCGACTCGGATGAGTCGTTAGTTACAAATTGTAGAAAAGACATATAAACTTGTGTTAAATTTAACTGACACAAAATTCATGCATCTCAATGAATAATTAATGGACTAAAAGTAACTCCAGATTTAGAGTTGAAACGTCTTCACCACAAACACACAAATTACAAATGTCAAATACGCATGTGTTACAGAAAATAAGTGAGAATATAGAACCCAAATGAAATCAAGGACCTTCTCTACGATCATTTCGAGAACACTTAACTCTAATGGATGTGAATTATTATTAGTAAGACCCTTTTTGAATATTTCCCAGGTTCCTGTTTTAAATAAACTAGCAGTTGATTGTAGTACAAAATGCAACGAAGAAACCGCAAAACAATTTCGAAATTATCGTATTAGAAATTCTACAACATCTGGGCATCCTTCGAAAATCGTTATAATATTATCGAGCACATCCGAAATAAAAACTAGCCTGATAATAAATGATAATTTACTCGATACTGAACTTGATTAAAATTCGTTCTCAATACGAACGAACATCAACCTCAAAAGATATTTCCATATTAAACTTTACAGAACTATTCAACGCATTTCGATACTTTACATATTTTTATCAAGAACGCGACATACCGATCCTGCTGTTTGCAATTCTGTCACCCTGTGCTTCCTCTCCCAACAAAGGAACTCTCGAAAATACTGTTGTGTATTCCACGGTTTCTTTTTTGCTGTGTAATTTATAGTCCAGGGAGATAGGGGATATGTTTTTGGGTTAGTTGTTTTACATAGACCTAATTTTTTTACTAGAATACTTCCGGATTAATCTCAGAAACAATAAGTGTTATGCGTAACTTTTAAAAGTAGTGCCAAACTTCTGAGAAATCAAACTGAAAAATAAATCGAAAAATAACCTTTTCTTTCTCTTTTTTCCGTTTACAACCTGGCCATTATTGACTCCAGGCCCTTGATATAACGAATTTATTTTGCAAAAATATCAACATATTTTTCATATAGAAGAACGGCAAGCTTTCAAAAGCATTTTGAAAAATCATATAATTTTCTAAAAAAGTTAATAAACAAAAATAACTGGTAATTACTCGGAAAGATATATCATTTTAAGCATGAAGTTAAATTTGTTTATTTCATTTCTGAGACATGACCCATCAAAGTTAACCGGTGTCAGCAACAGTTACATATATGCTGTCTAAATAAATTTCTTTGGTATACGTAGAAGTTTATTAACTTATAATAAATGAACATTTATTTGACTTTTATAATCTTTGGTGGTATTGTTTTTTTTTTTTTATATTTTGAATAAATTATATTGAAATTAATTTAAATATTAATTTAATTAATTAATTAACATAAAGTGTAAAGGGTATGGCATATATTTTAGAAGGAGGTAGTATACAGCTGGCCAAACAAATAATTCTTATAATACTGGTACAAAGTCCTTGGGTATTTATTACACACTCACTATAACAGTCTTTATTAGACTAAAATAAATCAGAATATGTTCAATATTTAGACGTATGCACCAAAACGATGAGTAATACCCCACAGTTGATCGCTTCAATGCGTCGATTTAACTCTACTGTGCCCGGCCAGTTTTGTCATTACCTTCTTATACCTACACCGCCTTCGAGATGCTTTTCTCTATGTTCTTCCACTCTAATCGTTTATAATTTCTGCTTCCGAAATGTCTTCGAACTCATTCTTTTCTATCATCAAGGCGTTTTCTGGAATTCCTTATCGTTTATTCCCAAGTTTAATATTTATTTTAGATGATTAATTTCTTAATTAATTTTGGCAGAGTAAAATGAAATATAACACTCTTGGTAGATACGGCTTGATAATCAAGTTACAGCCATAGACACGTTAAGTAAATTGTTACTGCGACAACGTCTCGTTGTACCTTGGGGCAATAAATAAGTAAAAAAAGAAATACCGTTTACCTCGAATAAATAAACACCTAGTTTTATAATGAATAATAATTTGAATGTTATGTGCCATATTTACTTTGTTGGGTGGATAAAACATTTATGAAATAAATATTTTTAATTCATTAAAAGTTAATATGTGGAAGAAACATTTATAGTTTGTGAAATTCTTTTGTGTATTAAGTAATCAGATTTTTATGCCTTATCAAAGAAGTGAGAATAAGACTTTCAACCGTTTTGATTTTTAGGGTTCCGTATATACAATATACGTAGAATTATAATATCACTCCGGATTTCTGCCTCTGTCACATCACATCAATTTTCTCCTAAACTGCTGGACGGAAAAGGTTCAAATTTGGTATCAATGTATAGTTTGGTGACCCGATCAGGAGTACATATTTTGATAATTTTGATTTTAGGGTTAATTCTGGGGGGGGGACTGAAAAAATCGACCGTCCCCCCCTGATCTCCGAAACTACTGAGCCTAAAATTCTGAAAAAATAGGAAATATAGAAGGTTGTCCGAACTTTACAGGAAAAATAAGGAGAAAGAAACCATTAATATTAATTTTGGGTGGCAAATTATGGAATTAAATGAAAATTTAAAAATTACAAATTTTTCAACCACATCAGGTAATACCTAAAATGAAAGGAACACAAATATATTTTTTTCATATTAAAAAAAATAGTTAAAAAGATATTAACAAAAATATACCAAAATTTACCCATTCTCCCCCCTTATCCCCGAAACTATAAAACGTAAAGTTTTGAAAAAATTAAACTTATAGGGTCTGACCTGAAGTTTACTGGAAAACTAAGGAGAAACCTCTACTTTTAATTTTGGGGGGCAAATTACAGACTTAAATAGAAAATATAAATTTGAAATTGTTTCTTAATAAAGTAAAAGATATTAACAAAAATATTTAAAAAAATTATCCATTCCCCCCCCCTAATTATCTCCAAAAGCATAAGCTGTAAAATTTTGAAAAAAATAAGAGGTATTGCGCCTCACCTGAACTTTACTGGAAAAATAAGGAGAAAACCCCTAATTTCATTTTGGGAGGCAAATTATAGAATTAAATGAAAAATAAAAAATTAAGCGTGTTTCTAATGCATGTAATATATCGAATTACAGGGCTAATTATGACGAATACAAATATATTTTTTAATTTTTTTTAAATTAATATTTTAAAATATTGTTACGAAATTTACCCAAAGCCGACCCTGTTTCATTTCAGTACGACAACAATCGCTTTGAGACAAAAAATGGTTCTCGAAAAGACTCGACAGCTGTAGGAGTGATGACTGATTTTACTGGAGAATTCGACGCTGGTTTTATAAAGGAAGCAGGCCACGATCGCGAGTTCAGTTGATGGAGCGAAGAGAGAAATTGTTATTGTGATATTTGAAGCAGCTGTTGTATATTCGATGTAAATAAAAGTTTCTAGAAAAGTGAAAGTGAATATTAGTTTTATAATTTTAAATTAAACCCACGGACTTTACAATAAATTTGGTGATCAGAAGTAAAGGATTAAGTGCAGTTAAAATCTTAATTTGATTTAGGGAAAAAATGGACGAAACTTCCAAAAAAATAGTCAAGCAGGTTACCGAGGGACTAGACGAAAAAATAGCCCAGATTCTAGAAAAACGTTACAAGAAGGAGAAACGACATCAAGAAGAAATACAACAAAGGTTAGTAAAATCTTTTGATGAAAAACGTAAAATAGAATTAGAAAATCTTGTCACTACGATGAAAAGCGAACAACAAAATCTTGTTTCCACGATGGAAAAAAAACAACAAAATCTTGTTTCCACGATGGAAGAAAAAGAACAAAATTTAATGGAAGGAATTCTCGAATTTTCTAGAAAAACAAGATCAACTTGAATTAAAACGACAAAATGAATTTAAATTATTAGATGAACACGGATAAAATGAATTTAAGTTATTTGAAGAAAAACAAGGCAAACGGAAGAAAAAAGACAATTGCAATTTGAACAATTAATGCAAATAGTATCGTTTTGAGAGGATCAGAAATTCGGCCAGTCACCAATAACATCCAGCTCAGAACAGTCATCGGCGAGTCCATGTCAATACATGGTGAGGCAGATGTCGTGCTACAGATAGGGGACAACATGATCCGGCATAGAGTCCTGGTAGCGAATATTGAGGACGATTTTATACTGGGAATGGACCTAATTAGCCAGCATGGATTTATGTTCGACCAGAGATATGATGTTCTTCGGTTCCTAAATGAGGAATTTGTATTGACACGGCCCGTCAACACATCAGTCACCCCCATAAAAATTGTGGCAAAGTCTTCAGCTAGAATTCCCGGTCGAACGCAACAGATTATTCATGGGCAGCTAGACAGCATTCCTAGGAGCTGCGTTGGTTTGGTGGAGCTCATATACCCAGCTCATGACTACTTAGTTGGACGGGCTATAGTTAAAACCGGACGAGATATACCAATCAGAGTCCTGAATTTGTCCAACAACGACATCAGAATTGCCAATGGTCAAGAGATAGCTTGTTTCGAGCCAGTAGAGACCATTATCAATTGCGAAGAAGAGTACCAGACGTCGGTGAAGGAGACAGGTCCCAGTAAAGAGTTCCTACAACAGTTTGCATACCATTTGACACACCTGACACCAGAGAACCAGAAGAAAGCCAAGCAAATTATCACAAAGCACTGGCAAATTTTTAACAGTAAAAATGGAACCACCGGTGGCACCAACATCATCCAGCATCGAATAGCTACCGGAAAGGCTCAACCCATCAGAATACCACCTAGACGACTACCATTGGGGCAACAACAGGCAGTCGAGGAAAACATCGAGTCCATGTTACAAAATGGAGTTATTGAGCCATCCATCAGCGCATGGTCTGCTCCCGTCGTGCTAGATAAAAAGAAGAATGGAGCCACCCGATTTTGCGTGGATTACAGAAAGCTGAATGATATCACGAAGAAAGACAGCTATCCACTACCCCGAATCGATGACACTTTGACCACACTAGCAGGCTCCCATTGGTTCTCCACACTAGACCTAAAAACTTGATATTGGCAGGTTGGTCTACACGCAAACGACAGAGAGAAGACAGCGTTCTCCACCAGTAAAGGGCTGTTTCAGTTCACGGTCATGCCCTTTGGGTTATGTAATTCACCCGCTACATTTGAGAGGCTAATGGAGTATGTACTGAGCGGGTTAACATGGAGGACGAAGACAAGATAGAAGCCATCCGTGATTGGCCAGTTCCAAGAGACAAACATGAACTCTGAAGCTTCTTGGGCCTGTGTTCATACTACCGGCGTTTTGTTGAGGGATTTGCCACCATCGCCGCCCCTTTACATCGGCAGAGCACTGAGAAAGAGACCTTCCATTGGAATTAGGGTTGCGAAATATCATTCAGGCGACTGAAGGCAGCACTATGTTCCAGCCCAATCCTAGCCTTTCCTACACAGTCCGGCAAGTTCATCTTAGACACCGACGCCAGCAACTCAGGTTTGGGGGCCGTCCTATCCCAGGTGCAAGATGGTGAAGAGAGTGATCGAGTATTACGGCCGTGGATTCTCGAAGCCGGAAAGAAATTATTGCGTCACCAGAAAAGAACTTCTTGCAATAATAAGGGCGGTAGACCATTTCCACAAATACCTCTATGGTCCTCATTTCTTAATCCGAACAGATCATGCCGCACTCAAATGGCTGCTGGACATGAAGACACCGGAAGAACAACTGGCCAGATGGATGGAGAAATTACAGCAATACGACTTTAAGGTGGAACACCGTGCCGGCCGTTTGCACAATAATGCCGATGCCCTATCCAGAAGACCCTGTAGAGCGGAATGCGGACATTGTCTGAAGACGGAACTGCGAGAAGGTATCTCCATCAGGCAGATCCGAGTGCAGGCCAATGAAGACTGGACAACGGAACAGTGCATCCAGGACCAAATAGCTGATCCAGACATCGAACCAATCCTGTCACTCAAAACGAGAGGGGCACCTAGGCCACGATGGGACGAGGTAGCTAGATACTCCGGCGTGCGGAAATCGTTATGGGCTCAATGGGACTCTCTAAGAGTAGACAATGGAATGCTCAAGCGAGTTTAGGACAGCGCTGATGGACGAGAAATCAAGTCCCAACTGGTAGTGCCGAAGAAAAAGGTACCAGCCATCCTGACCGAAGTACATGATGGAATTACCGGAGACCACCTGGGCATGAATAAAACCCTTGACAAAGTTCGCCAGCTGTACTACTGGGTGAATTACTTCGAAGACGTCAGAGCTTGGTGCCGCAAATGTGCCATCTGTGCAGCCAGTAAGGGCCCGAAGACCCGGACCAAGGGCAGAATGCCGCAGTACAATGTGGGCGTCCCATTTGAAAGAATTGCCATCAATGTTGCCGGTCCGTTTCCCGAGTCTGAGAGGAGGAACAAATACATTCTGGTCGCAATGGATTGCTTCAGCAAATGGCCTGAGGCATATGCGATACCCAACCAAGAGGCACGGTAGCGACGGTACTAGTAGAAAAATTATTCAGCAGGTTTGGCGTCCCGATGGAATTACATTCAGACCAGGGGCGTAACTTCGAATCGAATGTATTCCAGAAGGTCTGCACGATGTTGGGGATCAGGGAAACGAGAACAACACCATTACACCCACAGTCAGACGGAATGGTGGAAAGATTCAAGAGGACCTTGGGACAACACCTATCCAAGGTCGTCAGCAATAACCAGCGTGATTCGGATGAGCATATTCTCCTATTTCTGTTGGCATATCGCTCTGCTGTACATAATAGTGCAGGCCTGCCCCAGCCAGGGTCCTATTCGGAAAGGAGCTGCAATTACCCTGCGATTTGGCATTTGGCTCCCCCGAAGAACCTTCCCAAGACAAAGGAATATTATGCCGACCTGCTCCGACATAACATGCTGGTAATACACGAATTAGTCCGAACGAAGATGTTGGCCACCAGTGACCGGATGAAGACGCGATACGACCTCAAGGCCAATTCAGTCGGGTTCCAGGAGAGGGACAAAGTCTGGCTGTAAAACCCTCAACGGAGCAAGGGTAAATCCCCAAAGGCTTCCCTGACAGTTTATTAGTAAAATAAAACTCTAATGTTAATTTTTGGGGGCCAAATTAGAATATTAAATACATATTTATTCTTATAAAAATCAAGCGACTTCTGAAGCAGATAAAATAAAATGTCTATGTTTGGAAAATGAAAGTGTATATTTTTTATAAATTTAAAACGCTTCCTTTAAAATATATTAGGGTAAATATAAGAAAATGCACTCATTCCCTGCTTGAAACTTGAAGGTGGTACGGAACCCTTAGTATGCGATTCCAACTCGCACTTGACCAAATTATTTAAACATACAGTCTTTCGCAAGTGTGATTTTATTTCTCAATAAGTCTGTTAAAATAAACATGTTAGAGCGTTGAAAATGTTGATTTTAGGGTTTTCAAGAAAGCCATTTTTAAGTAAAATAATTTTAGTTGCTGACCAATACCTTTTATGTTGTATATTTTTTAAGCTTAATTTATTTACAACTCACAAACATTCAAAAAAATTCTTAGCAGATTTTTAACTGGTTAGCTGGACAAGAATCAAATATATAGAAACATTAATAGTTTGATTTTTTCAAACTACACCTAGCAAATTTTTTTACCATCTGATTTTGGATATGTAAATTGGTTTACAATAACATAGTTTGAAACTAGGTGAAATTTTAGCTTTTGAATAATAGATAAACTGTCAAACTGTACAAATTCATGGTTCAAAGTTATAGCTCTTAATTAGCTTGCAGTTACAATGCTTTTAATTTCACTACCTGCATAGTGTAGTAAAAAAATACTATATAATCAACAACCCAGCAAACAGTCGCTAACATATCGAGATCTCTAACTGAAAGTGTTAAATCTATCTGAGATGACCTTTCAGAACACGATCAGTACAATGGATTTTTGACAATCATTATCGGTCAACAAAAATCATAGCGCCACCTGCATTGGCGTGACCCAATTCCATTACCAGGAGGTTGCTAGTTTGGACTTAGTACATCATGTAGCCTCAAAAATGACTGTTTTTCAGAGTCGAAAGATCCAGTATAGCGGGAATCTAATGCCTTAAACTAATACGTCAATATTGTTATAAAATTTATCCCACTCCGTCCCTGGCGAAAACAACGTAAAGCATTATACATCTCAATTAAACTTCAATCGCTGTGTTAATAAAAAGTGAAAGAACTGGAATTTTCGAAATGGCGTCAAACAGTATTTTCAACGCTGGGCAGAAAAATGTAGTACAATCGAGAACGACAATTTACTCTATATAAAGAGACATTGATTTCAGGAGTTAGTTAGTTTTAGTGCGTGTAGTTTATTTCGTTATTATGATTTCGATGTTATCAGCTGTTGAAAATATTTGATGTTTTGACGTAAATAAAAGTTTCAAGAAAGTTATAGTGAATATTAGTTTTTAATTAATTGAATCCACTGAGTTTATTGCAATATTATTTTGGTTCTCGTAGGGTGCATCTGTAGTAAGCAAGGTTATTTGATATTATTTTGAAGCCGGGCGTAACCTAACAACCATAAAATACCGGCGATATGAGCGGAAGTGTTCAAGTCCGGACACCAGATTGTGATTAAGCTATAAGCTATAAGTATTTGGTGCTTATTAGCTCTTCAAAACCTGGAGTAAACTCTCTCATAGAGCTGCTCAATTTTGCTCACGATTTTCTCTTACATATAATAAGAAGAAAGCTTAACCTGATAAATACCGACGGTTATGTCTTGTAAATCACCCAGGTAAAGATCATCAACCTTCTTCATTGACCATTTCTCCTCACAAGATTTTCTGCTTCAACTCTGGCTTGAATTTTTTAACCCGTTTAGTCAGCGATCTCGAATATGACGGCGATAGTTTAGATTATTAAGCATTGAGGAATAATGCAGTATTTTGTTACTATCGTATGTAGTATGCAGGTAGTGAAACCTACACCAACGAGTTATGCTATTACTTTAAACCATGAATTTTTAGTGCCTGATGCCCGTTAATGCTTTTAATCTAGTACTCAAAAACTATAAACCCTTGTTTCAGGCCATTTGACCGATCTCTATCCTCACTTTTCAGTGATGAGTAACTGCTATTCACATCTATCATGCACACGTTTAGAAGTAATTTTTGGGAGCTTCGACAGACCTAACACGCATCAAATTCTATTAAATATTGCATTTATATAAGAGTTAAGTAAGGTTCGGTTAATTAATTCCCATTATTAATTAATAAATATGAATTGGAATATTCATTATTTTCTCCGTGGTTTTTTCTATTTGGAGCGGAATTAATCGACAGAGCTACTTTTAACTTGTGTTGCAGGTTAATTGCGAATTATAGAAATGTGTAATATAGAACTAAATAAAGCTTATTTGGAGTTAAAATATTTTTTTCTTACGATGCCATGGAAATAACTAACATTTCGTAGATACTAAAATTTAACTAAGAATATTCATCTTATTGTTGTAGGGAATTTTTGGAAGACTTTCGACAAGATACGACAACGGTACTATTGAGTATACGATTTCGAAGACGTCAGAGTCCGTGCCGAAAATTCGACATTTGCGCTGCCAGTAAGGGAACGAAGACTCATACCCAAGGAAGAAGGAAACAATCCAAGGTGGGTGTTTCATTTGAAAGGGTTGCTAATGATGTAGGGCTTACAAATGGAATTTTACTCTCTACAGATTATTTTAGTAAGTGGCAGTGGCCTGAAACGTTTGCAATACCCTATCAGAAGCAACCAGGGTGCAAACGCTGTTAGGGGACTGTTATTCCAGAGGTTTGGTGTACCGTTAGTGGTGAATTTGGAGCAAGTTCGAAACTTTGAGTCTGAGGTATTTCAGAAATTATGTGCGATGTTAGGAAATCGAGAACCACCTTCTTACATGCCCAATCTGATAAAATGGTGGAAAGAGTCAACAGAACCTTGGAACACCAGCTATCCAAGATCGCAAGAACATCCTGGTGGGGATGAGCATATATAACTGAACCTGTTATATCACTTAGGCGGGCACAACAAACACGGGACTATCTCCGGCCAGAGTAATGGTCGGGAGAAAGTAAAGGCTACTTTGTGATTTGATTTTTGGTTTCCCAGAGAAACGGTAATGCAGACCTACTTACGCAAAGCATGCTGGCTACACAAGTACTAGCTGAAGTCAGATGTTGGCTACCAGTGTTTGGAGGAAGATCTGAAGGCGAAATTGGTTGGTTTCCCACAAACGAATTATGTTTAGTTATAGAACCCCAAGAAATAGCAAGTGCAAATCTCCAAAACTCACGTTAGCCTGGAATGGGTTATATGAAATGTTTAGAATGATCAACGATGTTGTCTATCGCATACGTGGGAATCTGAGAGCAAAAACAAAACTGGTTCACTTAGATCAACTGGTTCCCTATCATGGAATGGAGGACTCTGACCCCGCAGTGTTACTTGATCAGAGAACTAATAGGAAACAAATTTGTCTAAATAAGTTTACTTTTCCTTTGTTAGTTATCATTTCATTCAGCAGTGACGTAAAAATATACAAGCTTAATGTTGATGCATCTTATTTTTGTTAATTATTACAATAATAATAATTATTTCTTAGCAAAACAAATGAACGTTAAGTATATTTATTTTGTCTGTTCATTGGGTTTTCTATCCTCCAAATTTTTTCCTGCTACTGATAAGTATTTAAAAATTGTATATGTAGAACAAAGTGTAGTAAGGCAATTTCGTAAAATTGCCCGGATTACTGGCTGTCCGTACAGAGATTCTTCCTCACAGTTATTCTGAGAGAAAGAGATGTCTACAAAATGATCAACCAGTATTCCTGTATATAAGTAATGTATTGTATATTTTGTAATACTTATCTGTGTATGGAGACGTTTCAACTCCGAGTCTGGAGTCGTTGTCAATAGTTTAGTGTTGGTTTCGAGGTTTTTTCTAAAAAATTTCGCTTTGACCTTGAATTTGTTTGTCAAATTTTTTAGAAAAAACCTCGAAAACAACACTAAACGATTGACAACGACTCCAGACTCGGAGTTGAAACGTCTCCATACACAGATAAGTATTACACAATATACAATACATTACTTATATATATACATGAATACTGGTTGATCATTTTGTAGACATCTCTTTGCTCTCAGAATAACTGTGAGGAAGAATCTCTGTACGGACAGCTAGTAATCCGGGCAATTTTACGAAATTGCCTTACTACACTGTGTTCTACAAATACAATTTTTAAATACTTATCTGTTGCAGGAAAAAATTTGGAGGAGAGCAAACCCAATGAACAGACAAAATAATTCAAGACCTCCTCAACAATCTTTTTGAAATTAAAACGTATATTAATTGGTTGTAATGAACTTAAAAGGATTTTGACCCTTTTCTTGTATTATCGTATAACTGCTGAACGATTTCGCCAATTCAGCTCATATTCTAACGAGTTATTTGTTATGTCAGAGGATGATTCATAGGTCTGCTATTATTCCTTGTGTGGCGTTCAAATTAAATTATGAAAAAAAATATAAATTTACAAATTGAAACGATTCGTTTTCACAGAATATATTGATTAGGTACCAACTTAATAAATTACAAGGCCTGGACAGAATCAATGTGAAGACCATTTTTCTGGAACTGTCTAACTTTTTTTACTCAACATTTGTATTATTTATTGCTATACTACTATTCAAATCAAAACACTTTCGTACTGGAAAAGGTAGAACAACGTCTACCGAACACGCTAGACTAGTATAAAATAAGTATTTTCAGAAACATTTTTAAATAATTTTATTGTATCCCTGTGCATGTTCTCATTATTTAAAACAACTAATTGCAAAACTTTTCATTTCCTTCTGTTCGTGCCTGAATTTCACAAACATCCAAAACCATTATGTTTAAAGTTCCTCTGAGATTTATGTAAAGGGAGATAAATGTAATACTATTAGAGTTCTCTAAAGAGGTTTTCCGCGTCTATTCGTATAACTCTAATCTACACTAATCCTCATTCGTTACTGAAAATTTTCAATGAATTGAAGTCTGTTAGATCAACATTGATGAACATCGCCGACGACAAAGAGTTGCATTATAAGGCTATATTGGACGTGACAATAGAACTGAACTCTGTGTTAAAATAAAATACAGTTTTAACAATTGTTTTTGAGTACATAGAAAATATTTAAAAATATGCCGTTTTACATTACGCATTTATATATTTCTGCCTAATTTACAAATAATGTTTCTTTCAGGTAAGTTCAAAAGGATAAGCTGTTTAAGGAAGATGGGTGAGTGAAAATAAAACAAAAATCATACACGCTTTGAACATTTATTATATGAATGATGTTATTAAGTGCAATACTTGAAGTAATTAAAATCCGATAAAAAGTATTTATATTTAATTATTATCTCTCTCCATTGGGGTATTCTCTCCTCACTTTTTTTTGTGTGTTGTAAAGACCCACTTAAAAATTTTTGGTTGAAATACAAAGCATGAACACCCAGTAAGAGTTAAGGAAACACAATATAGTATTGCTAGCGAATACAAACCCGCTTCGCTGGGCCCTTGGTAAGATTTTATTGGGGTAATAAGGCATGAAAGATGGTTATACATAACTATTGTCAAGTCTGTCGGAAGGAGATGCTTTTATAAACTTACAAGGGTAAAGTGGGAGCCTCATTTGAGTTTAATTTAAAATTCCAGAATTTTGACTTGAATATTCGATAAGAAAAGCTAAACCACGGGTTTGAAAACAATGAATGAACTTGCGGCAAATTAGAAAATAAATCTGCAAGCAGATCGTAAACCCTAAATGGGCCATCAAAGGTTGTAAGCTTTCGCAGCTGGTTTCAATAGATGAACTATGGTTTTCGGACTGGTCGATTGAAATTTCTTCATAACGACCGTGACATGTCTAGCGCTGATGAAGGTGATACGTTGGGAAGAAATTCCAATCGACCACACAAGACAGTCTGAAAATCGACAGTTTATTCTCTTTAAGGTTAAGTTAAGATTCAAACTATACGATTTCATCGACAAGTTCTCTCCATGAAGTTACAGAAAATAGCAGTTCAAGAAATCTCTATCTTATCTAACTCGAGGATAATAAATTTCACACGTTACAATGTCCACTTATTTTTTTTTGTCGAGTTTTCAGCTCGTTTCGCCTTCGACAAGATAACTGATATAATTTTAACAGCAAACTCGCAGCAGAAAATTATTTGACCTTAAAAATCCCAAAACTATGGGGCATTTTCGTTTTCTGCTTAAAGTTTAAAAAGTAATGATCTGTTCATAATGCCGTCAATAGAAAAATTGTAGAGAATCAGAAAATCTTTAAAATGAATGTTTATAAGTTTTGATCGCATTTTTTCATAACGAAAATCTGGAAAAACCAATGTAAAGTGAGTGATTAAAAACATAACTTGGATGTAATAACACCTGGAACCTTAAACAGCATCTTAATGATAGCTTATAACGATTAATAACGCTGAAGATCGATCTTGTATGTTAAGTAGATCTTTTAGAAATGCAATTTAAACAATTTGAGAAATATTTCGTATTAACCACTATAGTTCGATAGCGATATCTAAAATATATTTTGAAAGTTGATAAAAAGCACTTTACTTCGTATATCTTGGATTTTTGCCATAGTTTCGTAAAATGCATTAATATTGCTTTTGAAATTTGGCTTAAAAGATGTTTTGACAATGAAGGTTCCAGTTAGTGGAAAAAATCAATTAACTAATATCAGTAAACAGGTAACCAAAAACTTAATAAACCTATGAAAAAATAGACTAATATGAGCAGACAATAGTTATACAAATAAAAACATAATAAACTGCTGAGAAAAAACATATAATAATACTATTTAACATAATTTTCATTTCGTTCCCCCAGCTTAAGAAAATGCTAGATGCGTCCATGTACCTTGACAGTGCTCCGCTTTATAGGTGTCCCATATTCGTACAATTAAAGCAATGATTACTATTATGTTAAACCAACTTCTCGGCATTATAGCGAAAAATCATGATAGACAAATTGAAGTGGAATTTATAAACTTTCAAAATATCTTTGGTATATCCCGGCCGGACTAGTCTTGTTATGGCGGTGGGATGTGCAAAATAGCAAGTTTACTGTAAAAATGTGATGAATAATTATCTATAAACTATTATTGATGTGATGGTATAAGCTGTTGAATGTTATGTCCCAAAATGGTTTAAATTCTGCACTAATTCGATATGTTCTCCCCACTTTATTATTCAGTTTATTTGCTTGTTCAAAAAAATATGTGATTAGTTCGGTGTTATATTCTCATTATTTATTTGGTCTCTGAGGTGCAACCTTTAACTTTCGTTAAGAAATTCATTTCCACTGATTGTAGTTTTTTCTAATATACCAAGTTAGAGAAACAGGTTATGAATTAAAGTTAATTGACGTTGTTAAAGAAAAAAAGTTGCGGAGTTTTAAATGGGTAAAAACTTACGAGTCGCGCGATAATTTGAGGCACACATGAAGGTGTGTGTCGCTATCACTTCCTGCCATTACTATCGTTATCGTTATCGAGTTTGTGCCATTCTCAAACAACGAAACATAAGTTAATGAATCATGATTAACTTTCACAAAGTAACGGTTACCACCATCGATTTTTTAAAACATATAATGCCTTTCGTTTTAAATATCCAATTGAATTATTTCTTATTTTTTAGTGACATCATTGTTACTATGCAATGAAGTCGGTTATTATTTTTTAAAAAGCTATTTTTGAATTTTTACTTCGTTTTTAGCCACCTGGCAACTGGGGATGTGTCATTGGTATCTGTGGCAGTTTATATGTACTATTGGATATCTATCTATTTGAGGACGTACTGTATTGTTCTGTGTTAATTTCTTTTAAGTCGTTGATTTATAATTCTGATAATCTGTTCTAGAGATCTATTCTACAGGGTTATTTCACGTTTAACTGTGTCCATTAATTGCATTTCGTTAACAATTTTTCCGATAACCTGTTTCTTTTCTCATACCTCGTTTTATACTAACTGGTTTGGTGCATTCATGTGATGTACAGCAATGTACCCACTTATAATTGTTTTAATTGCCCAATCTTCTACTTTGTGAGATGCTTTAGAAAGTCGAGAAATGCGGTTTAGTTCGAAATAATTCTACTACAATTTCCATTAGCTTGCTCGGTTATTAAACACTCTCTTACTTCTTTTAACCACATAATTTTCAATGACTTTAGTATTTTATGCATGCAGGATACAAGGGTTGGGTCTATCGTTTTGATTTTCCTTCAGATGTAATAATATTATATTTGCATTACTACAGGTCTTCGCGACCTCTTCGTTTAATAGACATTCATACATTGGTAAACTTTTCATCAAAATTCTATCATCTTCTGTTACTCTAACAGTATTATGTACATCTTAGCTCTACGGTTGCAATACCTCACGTATTATTCTGACCCTGCGTCGTTACTTTCATTCTTTGATGAAAACTTCAGCCATTATTCAGTTCGTCTTAAAATTTTCGCCAGGTATTGTATCTCTCGTGCCTTTTACCATGTTATTTATGAAATGTTTTGCTTTATATTTTAGCTAAAATATTTAATTTTTTTCTTTTCTCGTAACAGTGTTTACGTTCCGATTTAATTGTAGTTTTTTATATCAATTCTTAACATTTCTCTACTATCTTTTAATATTTTTTAAAATTCTTAACCATTAGATTCTGTACTTAGTTGTTACTTTTCGATCAAATTTCTAGTATATTGGCTCAGTTTTACAATTTAAAAGTATTTTAACTTAATTATAATGGTCGAGTTCCACTCCTCCTCCATCAGTTGATTGTGTAGCTGTTTTTTAAATGCGATGCACTTTACATCAGTTGATTTAATTTGTTTTCTCAACCATCTTGTTTTACTCTTTATATGTTGAAATGAATGCTCTAAATTGCCTGTGGTCACTATTTATATTAAATGAATTTAGTATATATTGATACATCCTGTTCTATTTCTTTTTCACTAGACATAATAATGTACATCGTTTACTTTCCACTATTGATGAATCAACACTTAAAAAAATGCATGACGTGAATAACATTTTGTAAGCACTGTTACATTGTTGCAGTATTGTTTAAAACTAGCTCGTTTTTAGTTTCCAAACAATTTAAATAAAACAAACACCAAATGTTAATCTACGCTTATCTCAATATTTACCTGCTCGAATTCACGGATAAATATACTTTTTATTTATTATCCTTTAAAAAAGAAACCAACAAATAATTACAAAAAAATGTCTTTCGAATCTTTAGTAACAAATAGCAATATTTTACCTGAAAATTTAACTTTAGCCCAAGCATCTCAATGCTTTTGTTAGTGCTTTGGTAAGTGATTTGGAGTTTTAACTGTACCTACCAGGGTGAAGTTGATTTATTTAGTACATAAATTTGCATTTGCGTTCAGGTTATCATTGAAAATCCAATAACCCATAACTATCAAACTTCTGCACCACTTTTAATTTAAGGACATCGGGTAAAGTGAAATTATGAAATTCTATCATTAAACGAATTCGCTATTTTTTCTTTAACATTGAGTCATATGATACTTTTCTAAGTAGGTTTACAGTTTCTAACAGTTTTAAATGCAGATCAATTTAAAGCTAATTTTATAGATTTAAACCAAAATAGCAACTATAAATATGTCCGGTAAATAGAGGCACCTTACTGTTAATAAGCAGTACCGCAGTAATCATATCAACTGTAATAAAAAACAAAATAACGCTGGTTGTCAATCCTACGGGCATTTGTTTGCAGCTATAACAATAGCAGTTTTGTACTTGTAGTGATTCAATATCTGTAAGGAGTTATTTGAATGGTGGTGGGTGCGCGATATATAGAGCATACCTAATTGAAAAGAATTATTAAAAACTAATCTACTTAATAATTACACAGTTGTTGAAAATACTGAATGTGTTGTGCAAATAGTTAAAAATAAGCATCAGAAGAATAATTGCAGTTATATCCAATATTAATAGTGAGTTAATTAGGCATGTCCATTTCAATTTAAAAAAATTGTCACTTATTGGAGCATTTTTTACTACATGTACAGTATCGCGGATGATTGCAAACTCAACGTGATAGTTAACATTTATATAGAGACATCCTATATATATAACCCTAAATATATATATATATATATATATATATATATATATATATATATATTATATTATATTACGATTTTCAAAATTCACTTTTTAAAAACAATTTATTTAATTAAACACAAAAATAATAATAACAACTTTCAACTATAAGAATATAAGTCAACTAATCATCTAACGACTGAAGGTCCTACACTAGTATTTATAACATTACAAAATGATGAGTCGACACGCGTGTTAAACAAAGACAATTTAAGCGTGTCGTTTCAAAATGGATTGTCATCAGTTTTTATGTGAACTGAAAAATAAGAAGTGTACAGTTTTGGTTGCCAAGTATAAATGAAAAAAGTCGAACGTGATAAAAATGACTAACAAGTATCATATTACAATGTGGGAATAATGACAGTATTTGACCTTATAATTAGAAGTAAATTTAATATAAAGTCTGTTTAAATATTTATATAACAACTCCATTTATCCTGAAAAAGTTGATGCTGTGCTTCAACTTTTCAAACCATTTTTGTGAGTTCTGTATCTTCAATCGGTTCCTGGAGTCGAATACTTGGACGTCGTCTGGGAAGGAATCTGAAGTTTCTGACTTTACTACATGGCATTGGTGAAGGTGACGGTGGACCGTTTGTTGTTATGGCCAACAATCTGGATTGTCTTCTTGGTTTGGATTTATAGAAAATGTAGATAAGGATTAGTAAAACGATTAATGTAATTGATAAAATTGTGAACCATGGCATGTGTTTTTTAATAAACGGTTGGTTTATTAATTTGTCTAGCTCTTCTGAATATTGGTTCAACTTATGTTGAGCTATGTTGAGGTCGTCTGCATCGATCTTGTTTAGTCTGAGTGGCTTTAGATCTGGGACATAGTTTTTCGGTGGTATAGATTTGCAGCAGTTGTACGGTATTTGAATTGGATGGCTCTTGTAGGTAATATTTTGGAAATTGTCGATCAGCTTGCTTGAATGAATTCGAGTGTTGCCAATGAATGCGTTACAATCGGCCTGCAAATTTAGGACTGAGTTTGTTGTAATTGTTAGTGTTACAACGCTGTTTCCACTGCACTTTATGGTGACAGGTAAAAGGTCAGAAACAGTAATTAGCCAAAAGTTTGAGCTGATCTTGTATACATTGTAGTCCTTGGCGTAGAATATGGAAGTCTGACAAACCTTTGGAAGGAAGGTGGACTGCTTCAACAGCTGGGCCTCACAAGTTGAATCGCTATCTATAGGATACGGGAGAACGTCTGAACATATCCATTGAACTTGGCTTAAGGACTTGCAGTTGTCCAAGTTCCGAAATGTAGTATACAATAGTGAATCATCGTTTTTCGCAATATATTTGGTTGTGGTTGGTCAAATGTGATGAAACCCTGTTCGGTCGTCAAGTATCGGAATTGGATATAAACGAAAAAGGGTAAAAGTTTGGGGGTTTACTAAGGGGATTCTTAATACAAAAATTATTTTCGTGTCTAATTGAAATGCTTCCAATTCGATGATGTCGATATATTGTGCAATATTATGGGCATTAATAGATAAGGGCAAATTGTTTTTGTGCAAAGAGTGAGAGATAATTTGAAGTGAGTCGACCAAATCTGTCGGTGTAATGATTGAACTATGTAACATTTTAATGCGAGCGAAAGATATTGCCGATAATACATCATTAAGGGCATCTTGAATAAAAACATAGCTTTCCATTAATGATTCACATAAATCTAGAGTTTTGACAACTGTCTCAAAGAACTGAAGGTCGTCTGAAATAAAAGCAATGGCTTGCCTGATTTCATTTATATTCTTATTAAAGGTTTCTTCGTCTATTTGTAGTTTACGAACCGTTGAATTAAAATTTTTGATTACGGAAGTCGTAACAGAGATTTGGTTCTTCAGTAGATTTTCGATTTGTTGTTCGTCATGAGTAATCTTGTTGATACAATCATTAAAATATTGACCATCGTTTGCATCCAGAGTGCCAGTTATTGATTTCCAAATTGTTCCTAATCCATTAATAAGTCCGCGTTTCTGTCGGTTTAAGTGAATTTTCGTGTCCGCGAATATTTCTTGATATTTCAAGTTTACTGTGTCTGAGAAGGCTGACGTGTGTTTGTACTTGTGGTTTGAATGAACTAAGTAGAGTAGTTAAGTTTGAATGGATAGTGTCAAGTAAAGTGTTTAGTATTTTGTCATTATTGGAAATTGCGTCACCGAATGGGTGGAGATCTTTGTAGACAAGCAATGTCCACTTGTCATTCGAAATTTTGATGCTTCCTTCTTCATGAAGGAAGAGTCCTACGGTGTTGTTTATAGGTGTTATCGTATATTGAGATGTTGCGATTGCGAAGAGTCCGAGGAGTCTGAAAATAAGTAATTTTCACTCAAAATACGGTTTCAATCTGTCAAAATTTGCTTTTGTAGATTGATTTGTCTCGGGATTTAGTAAGACTGCAGAATTTTGAAAGAGTTCAGTTATTTGGAAAGGACCATTAAATTTATTTTGTGATTTACTAGAAATTTGCGATTCTTTCAAATATACTTTATCGCCTATGTTATAATTTGGTCGGTTTTCAGGTACGTGTTGGTCGAATCGAGTTTTTGCCTTTTCTTTTTGTTGTTCAGTTTTTGAACGCGCTAGTTTGTAAAAGTACTCCATACGATTGTTGAGATCTCTTACGTATTTGGAAATGAGGTTCTGTTGGTTATAAAGCGTTTCCGGGGGTCTACTAGACGTGTGACCAAAAATAAGCTCGTAGGGTGTAAAGCCATGAGTTTTATTTTTGGTGTTGTTATAAGTAATTATTGCGTATGGCAAAACGTTAAACGGATGTTCGTCTGGGTTTTCGGCTATATTTGCTCTGATCATTTCCGATAATGTTGAGTGGAATCGTTCAAGGGAACCGTTGGATTGTGGGTGACCCACACTTGAGAATGTAAGTTTTATGTTGTAAAGCTCACAGAGGTCTTTCATTAGAACATTTTCAAATTCACGGCCGCAGTCGCAATGAATTCGCAACGGGGTGCCGTAATGTTGGAAATAAAGGATAAACGTGTTAACGACGGTTTTTGCTGTTTTATCCTTTTGACAAATTTCGCAAGATTTGATGAAATTTTCTACGTTTTTTGTTAAACCGGTCCAATTATATTTTTCCTTTATTCGACTGACCGTTTCGTTAATTCCGCGATGAAGATTATTTTTTCCTTGATGATAGTTTTCTAAAATTTGCGGTATTTCGTCTTCTGAAGGTGTTTTTATAATGTTTTGACATATTTTCAGTTTAATATCTTTGTCTGCAAAGCTATAAGAAAAGGTTTCGAGAATTGGAAGTTCCAAATTGTTTTCGACATAGTACGTTGTTTCGGGATCAAATTTATTCTGTGATTTGTAAATGATGAAAAACAGAAATTGAACGACTGTTTCTGGGTCAAATGGCAAGGGGATTATAAAGTATTTACGATTTTTGACTGATTTACTGGCAAAGGTGTTAAGAGAATAGTTTTCAAAGTTAATATCTTCTTCGAAGATATCATCCATGATCCAATCGTGGAGATCAGTTAACTTGTTTTGTCAAAAGAATGTAATAATTTGTTATGAGTTTTGTCGAGAAGTTGAGAATTTGTCGTTTCGATTTTCGAGTAGTCAATTAGAGATCTTGTTTTATATAAGTCGACAAATTTGGTAAATTCTTTAGTTAGTAGTTCGTCATTAAGTTCGGGTTCTTCGGATTCTTGTTCACCTTCGTCTTCTGAGTCGGTGTCATTGAAGGCGTAGATTTTTGACTGAAAATTGGCTATTTGGTGGAAGTGATTGATTTTAATTCGCGATAGAGCGTCTGCGTTTTTGTTTATCTTTCCAGGTTTGTGTTCAATCTTATAATTGTACTCTTCTAGTTTTAGTCGCCATCTGGCAAGTCTACTGCCTGGATCTTTGATCGAGAAAAGCCACGTAAGCGGGCGGTGATCGGTGATTAAAGTAAACTTACGGCCAAATAAATACGGACGGAAGTGTTTTACTGCCCACACTATGGCAAGCAATTCCCTTTCGATGGTAGAATATCGAGTTTCGGCGGCACATAAAGTGCGAGAGGCATAAGCGATAGGAAGAATTTTCCTACAGGACCTTGCGAAAGAAGTGCACCAATCGCGAAAGCGCTGCCATCCGTGGTGAGAAGAAACGGTTCTTCAAAATTTGGGTAGTTGAGAATGGGGTCTGAAATGAGAGCTTTCTTTAAGTCGTTAAATGATGACTTACAATCAGAATTAAAGAAGAATCTTGCATCTTTTTGGAGAAGTTTTGTAAGTGGTTCTGACATTTTGGCAAAGTTGGGGATGAATCTTCTATAGTATCCGGCCAATCCTAAGAAAGATTTAATGTCTTTTGGATTTTTTGGTTCTGGGAAATTTTGGATACAACTGACTTTTTCGGGGTTCGGTTTTACACCTTGTTGCGTAATTAGATGACCAAGATACGCTACCTCTTTTCTTAAGAATTCACATTTGTCGGGTTGAATCTTACGATTTGATTTGCGAAGACGTTTGAAGACTTCGGTCAACCGTGAAATGTGTTCGTGAATTGTTGGGGAGTATACAATAATGTCGTCCATGTATACTAGACAACGTTCATTTTGAATTCCAAGGAGGATGTTGTGCATGACACGTTGAAATGTGTTTTTTAAACCGAACGGCATACGAACAAACTCGTAATGGCCGTTTTCGACTGAAAATGCTGTCTTGGGAATATCTTTGGAATCGATCTCTATCTGATGAAAACCGGAGGCGAGATCTAATGTAGAAAAATATTGGCATTTGACTAGTTGATCTAAAAGATAGGAGATGTTAGGCAATGGATATTTGTTTGCCTGAGGCGTCTAGCTTTTTGGGAACAACCCAAACTGGGGAAGACCACGGGGAAGTTGAGTGACGAATGATACCTTGGTTTAGCATTTTGCTTACTTGATCTTTAACCTCTTCTTTATGTACCTGAGGGTACCTATAAGATTTAGTAAAGATGGGTCTGGAATTATTAGTCTCGATTGAATGCTTAATTTCGTTGGTAAAGGATAGTGAGTCTCCTTCTAAGTAAAATATGTCCTGGAAATCTAAGCAAAGGTTGGTAATCATGTCTTTTTCTTCGTCGTTTAAATGTTCAGTCCGGAGTTGTTGTCTTATGAGTAAGTTTCTGTCGATATCTGGAGTTTCGTACGAGTCGTTAAAGTTAAAACAGGGTTGTGTTTGTACAAGGGGTTCTATTGTTATGTTTTCAAAGTTAATTGTTTTTGGGATGGCGTTGGCATTGATAACTGAAGTTAGAAATTCCCCGTTATGGTTTACATATACCAAGGAATTGGGTAGTCTGACTTTCTCTTTCTCGATGGTATGTAAAACAGCGTCGGTGTTGGAAAGGTGACAGCGTAGTTTACATATTTTTTCCGTACGAGGTTCTATAGAAATATAGTTTGAGAAATTTTTTTGAGACGATGTGCTGGGGACTGTCGAGGGAGTGATATCTGAAAGGGGCAAGGAGGAGACCTTGTGAAGAGTGATATCTTTGAAATTTGTCTTGAGTTGTTTGGATTTTAGATCGATTACACATTCATAATGTTCTAAAAAATCTAACCCTAAAATGCCATCAAACTCGATGTCAAGGTTACATATGAATACTTTATGGGGGTTACCATGAGTGAATGGTATAAGGGTTGACTGAGAAATGGGGATCTTTTTGTCTGTAATTCCCTGAATGATGACATTTTCCGGGAATCGTTCAGAATAATTTCTGACGGTATGCTCTTTAAAGATAGAAATTCCTGCGCCTGTATCTATGAGTAATTTATAGTTTCCAGTCGCATCGTTAATATAGTACAGATATTTGGAGTTTACAGTATGGAGAGTAGTTACAGAAATGTCTGTTCCGGAAAGTTTATATTCGGGTTCAGGTCGTCGAGATTGATAGTTTGGATCTGTGCTGCGAGGCTGGTCGTTATGTCTGGAGGGTGGTCTAAATTTGGAAGAGATAGAAAATCCTGATAGTTTTGATTCTCTAAGGGATCTAAATCGACAGTTTGATAGTTATCAGCAGTATGATAATTAATATTAATTGCTTCTGGATTGCATGACTGACTATAATAATCATATTCCCTTTGATCGTCAGTGCTATTGTAATCATCGTAGGGTTGATTATTAACTGTATAATAATCATCGTCCTGGTTAGGGTAATTCGTATAATTTAAGTGATGTGTTTTATTTGGATTTGGGCGAAAACCGGGATTTCGTTGGATGACCGATTGGCGTGGTTGTTGCGTACTTTGCTGAAACGTTCTTGGCTGGTTAGAGAACTGGTTTTGTCTGAAGGGTGACTGATTTTGCCTAGGTTGTTGATTCTGATTTTGTGAGAAATTATTAGTAAAAGGGTTTGGTCTAAAATTATTATTATTGCCGCTACTATTGTTATAGACTGGTGTCTGGTAGTTTTGAGAGCGACATTCGGACGTGTGATGTCCAAATCTTCCACATGATAGGCACTTATTAATTTGCGGATTAGGCTTTCGAAAGGGTTGATTAGGCTTAGGTGGAATTTGTTTAGGTGTTTTTTGGTTTTCGAAGTAGGACAGTTGTAATTCACGCCTAATTCGTACGTGAGCTTCTAACAGGTCTTTCGGGTTTCCGGCGCGGATGATTTGCCCTAAACGCGGTTCTAAACCGGTCAGAAGAGTGTTCAGCGCCATAGTGTCTATTAGACTCGTTTGGGCTGTCTTCTGATCTGCATTCAAATTCGAGGTTTTCTGAATATTGGCATACATTTTTGCAGTAAGTACTTGCAATCTGTTATAAAATGTGAGAAGCGATTCATTGGGAAGTTGTCTTAGACGTTGCAAATCTTGTATGAGAGATGTTAAATCTCTAGAATCACCGAAATGAGAGGTTAAAAGTTGTTTAAGTTCCAAATAGGACGCGGGGTTGCGTGAATTAATTAATTGGGCCGCTCTGCCTTTCCGCTTATTTTTAATGTGTATAAGTAAAAGATAGCGTTGGTCGCCCGTTGCCATATTATACGCGCAGTCGCACACATCAGTAAATGTCCCTAGCGAGATTTGATCGCCCTCAAACTCAGGGACAATGGAAAAGATTTCTGAAAGCCGGTAGGGTTCAGTCTCCGGATCTGCTGAAGTTTGGGGAGATGCCATTATTTCGGTTGATTAAAAATATACGGTAATAAAAATGTTTAAAATTAAAGAAAATTTCCAGAATTATCAAAACGTTTACCACGTTTTTGTTTTAAGAATGTAGAAGATTACAAAAATTGTGCACAAAGTAAAATAAACCCAAATGGAAAATAGTACAATTCGGTTTAAAATGTTCCGGGATATTGAACGTCCGAACAGTAAAAATAAAATAAATTCAAAAATATAAATCGATAAAATAAATTCAAATTGGTAAAACAAATATTTGCGAGATGATTACTTAATTGTTTGTACTTACATTAATCGAAACATCGAAGTTGCCGTGTTCTACGTGTTGTAGTTGGGACGTCTCGAGGTTCTTTTCTTTCTTCAAAGGATTGGAATCCACCGCTACCAGTTAAGCTTTTCTTCTAACGCCGGTTCTAGCAGCGTAATGGAATCCTACTGACTGCGCCACTTTTTATATTACGATTTTCAAAATTCACTTTTTAAAACAATTTATTTAATTAAACACAAAAATAATAATAACAACTTTCAACTATAAGAATATAAGTCAACTAATCATCTAACGACTGAAGGTCCTACACTAGTATTTATAACATTACAAAATGATGAGTCGACACGCGTGTTAAACAAAGACAATTTAAGCGTGTCGTTTCAAAATGGATGGTCATCAGTTTTTATGTGAACTGAAAATAAGAAGTGTACAGTTTTGGTTACCAAGTATAAATGAAAAAAAGTCGAACGTGATAAAAATGACTAACAAGTATCATATTACAATGTGGGAATAATGACAGTATTTGACCTTATAATTAGAAGTAAATTTAATATAAAGTCTGTTTAAATACTATATATATATATATATATATATATATATATATATATATATATTACTGATTACGTGATAAACTTTAACTTTGGACATTTACTTATTTGCTTTGCAGAACTATACCTTGGTTTTGTGTAGCACCTTATCAGTAATAATGACTTTTTCTATTGCTATCCAAGTTGGTTCTTCTGTTTCAATCAATTCAATCAATTTTCCTTTATTGACAAATTGATCTGCTTTTCTCAAAACATTTGCACATAAATTTACAATTCCTAGGTAAATATAGTCTTTATTTATATGTTAATGAAGACCTTCTTCAGTATGCTTTCTATATTTTGAAATCTACAAGGTGTTTCTTAAATAAAGTTCCAAACTTCTACTGTGTATAGAACTCATTAAAATAAGTAAAAAAGGCCCTAGTAACATGTGCCCTAAAACGCACCCTTAGGAAGTTATATGCTCTTAAAAAGGCTCAAACAAAACTTTTGTTTTTACACCGTTACTAATTAAACACTGCAAACCTCAAATGACAGTTTATGAAAGAACTTAAATTGTTTAGAGTTGTGTCAACGTCAGTGCTTTATTTGCCATGGCAAACAATAATTTTCAAGCTCAATTTACTCGAAAACCATTGCAAATATCGCTTTGGACACGGAAAATATTTGTAGGTAAAATTGTTAAGATTTGGTAAATCTATAGAGAAAATTGTCTTTTTCATATTTAAATTATTTGAATAAAAGTATTTTTGTATGTGTTGCGGGTAAAGGTCCTCTTTAGTGTACCATTTTTGTTTGCCAGAAATTTAAACTGGCAGACGTACTCAATTTTGTATTTTACATAGTTTGCATTAAATTCTGTTGTTCTTAGGTTCTACTACAATTTTGAAGGATATCACTAAGAAGCAGTTATACGATATACAAGAATCTACTGATTAGAAAATTCAGGACAAGATGCCATTTTAAAAAAACTAATGTCCTTCCATGGATCTTTAGAAACAGCAATCTAAGCCATGTTAGGTATGATTTCAACTAAAAATGGAAAGTCGCAAATTATATATACCAAAGTTTTATTAAAAAAATGAACAGTTGCTTAGCATTCCTATTCAATTTTCCACTTGGGCTATGGAGTAACCGGGACGGATAGATAGATAGATTCAAGTGGAGGAAATAAAAGAATTAAGAAAGAAAATTGCTGCCAAACACTTAATTTATTCATAAGAACGCATTAAATAGGCTTTTGCTTACGTCTGGCCCACCAACAGTGAAAAACATCACCGCAAAAGCAAGCTATTCTATATGAAAACTTTATACAGGATATTCAATCTCAAATGAGCCACCTTAAATATCTTGGTTATTTTCATAACTATTGCAAAAAGAAAAAAACTAGTCCATTTTTGTTTCCAGGAGGAAATTTTTTGAGGTGAATTAGCGCTTGCGTGCATTTAACATAAAACAGACCAATTCAATGACCTTGAGATTTGAGATAGGGAAAATACGTGTTTGATGATAAAAAATTATTTAGTTTAATGCATGGACACCCTTTTAAATTGACAAGGATAACTACATTGCAATCAGTATAATATAATTTTCTATGATAAACCAGAAAATCTTTCAACCTAAAACACAAGGTTACGAGTACATTTTATGCAATTCAGTTATACTATTTCCTGAAAGATACGGCATCACTTTCTTTTGATGTATGATATACATACTTATATTTATTGTCGAATTTAAATTCGCTACATTCCATAGTATTGCAGCTCATATATTTTTAACTGACTTGCAAAAAGACGTAGGTTACCCATTCGATGATATTTTATTTTTTTATGGACATAGTGGGCAGATAAGAAGAATGGCCGCAATCTATATCTCAGGATCGGCTGGCAGTACAGGTTTGAGGAAAAATATTCGAGACTAAATAGGCCAGGAGAAATACCTGGAAATTATTTAAAGTGTTGTACGACGACCGATAGAGTGCGTAACTGAATACCAAAAGTGCAAATCGCTCATTTTATACAAAATTTACCTGATTAAAGTATTTCAAAAACTAGAAAATCGAATTTTTAGAAACATTCCGCATTCTTTTTATTAGATGTATTTGGTTATATCTTGTCAAGTAACCGGTAGGGGTGAGAGGAGAAACTTGTTGAAAACAAACGCTCTTCATTCTAACTAACTAACTCTTTTGAAATCAATATGGCTTTATATATCGTACGAAGAATTTTCTGGTGTTTCTACCTTTGTCCGCACAGCGTCCAGATTCACAGTTTTTTTCCACCCAAACCTTCTAGTTCTTCTTTGTTTTGACTATCCCAGCGATTGATGTTTAATTGCGATGAATAATTCTTTACGTTGTTTTCGCCAGGGACGGAGTGGGATACATTTTATAACACTGCCCCCCTTTAATTCTGATCGTCCCGATCAGAAACATTCTCTCCATTGTAGGGAGCGAGTCGATCTAAATGGACCCCCTTCACTTAGCCGTGATACGGATACGTTAGACGACGTCATTAATCCTATTGACCACCTCGTATGGTCCATCCTAGGCGGGTGTAAGCTTTGGAGATTTAACCTTGATCCGTTGGGGGTTGTACAGCCAGAATTTGTCCCTTTCTTGGAACCCAACTGAATTGGCTTTGAGGTCGTATCTCGTCTTCATCCGGTCACTGGTGGCCAACATCTGCGTTCGGGCTAATTCGTGTAATGCCAGCACGTTATGTCGGAGCTGGTCGACATATTCGTCTTGGGAAGGTTCTTCGGAGGAGCCAAAAGCCAAATCGCAGGGTAATCGCAGTTCTTTTTTGAATAGGCTGGCGTCAGACCTGTACTATTATGTACAGCTGATCGATATGCCAACAGGAATAGGGGAATATGCTCATCCCAATCAAGCTGGTTATTGCTGACGACCTTGGATAGGTGTTGTTCCAAGGTCTTGTTGAATCTTTCCACCATTCCGTCTGACTGTGGGTTCAATGGTGTTCTCGTTTTCCTGATCCCTAACATCGTGCAGACCTTCTGGAATACATTCGATTTGAAGTTACGTCCCTGTTCTGAATGTAGTTCCATCGGGACGCCAAACCTGCTGAATAGCTGTTCTACTAGCACCGTCTCTACCGTGGTTGTCTCTTGGTTGGGTGTCGCATATGCCTCAGGCCATTTGCTGAAGTAATCCATTGCGACCAGAATGTATTTGTTCCCCCTCTCAGACTCGGGAAACGGACCGGCGACATCGATGGCAATTCTCCTAAATGAGACGCCCACATTGTACTGTTGCATTCTGCCCTTGGCCTGTGTTTTCTGGCCCTTACTGGCTGCACAGATGTCACATTTCCGGCACCAAGCTCTGACGTCTTCGAAGTAATTAACCCAGTAGTAGCGCAGGCGAACATTGCCTAGGGTTCTATTCATACATAATCCATTGCAACCAGAATGTATTTGTTCCCACTCTCAGACTCGGGATACGGACCGGTGACATCGATGGAAATTCTCTCAACTGGGACGCCGGCACCAAGCTCTGACGTCTTCGAAGTAATTTACCCAGTAATACCGCAGGCGAACATTGTCTAGGATTTTATTCATACCCAAATTGAATCAGCCATTTGGTCCTGGATGCACTGGATCTTTCGTTGTCTTTATTGTCCTGCACTTGGATCTGTCTGATGGAGATACCTTGTCGCTGTTCCGTTTTTAGACAATGCCCGCATTCTGCTCTACAGGGTGTTCTGGATAGGGCTTCGGCATTATTGTGCAAACGGCCGGCACGGTGATCCACCTTGAAATCGTATTGCTGTAATTTCTCCGTCTATAATTTAAGGACAGCAATTTAAGGGCTGCATGATCTGTTCGGATTAAGAAATGACGACCATAGAGGTATTTGTGGAAATTGTCTACAGCCCTTATTATTGCAAGAAGTTCTTTTCTGGTGACGCAATAATATCTTTCCGGTTTCGAGAATCCACGGCTAAAGTACTCGATCACCCCCTCTTCACCATCTTGCACCCGGGATGGGACGGCCCCCAAACTTGTATTGCTGGCGTCGGTGTCTAAAATGAACTTGCCGGACTGTGTAGGAAAGCCTAGGATTGGGCTGGAACATAGTGCTCCCTTCAGTCGCCTGAATGATGTTTTGCAATCCTCATTCCAACGGAAGGTCTCTTTCTCAGTGGTCGCCGATGTAGAGGCGCGGCAATGGTGGCAAATCCCTTAACAAATCGCCTGTCGTAGGAACAGAGGCCCAAGAAGCTTCGGTCCTGACTCGGAAACGACGTGGCCCAAAAACTCTTTTTGGAACAGGGAACCCTTCTTCGGGTTGAGTCTCAGGTTGGCGTTATTAATTCTGGAGAATACTTCGCCCAGGTCCTTCAGATGGTCGGCGAATGTCTGATCCATGACCAGAATTTCGAGGTATACTAAGCACGTCCTTCATGTTAAGCCTCTCAGGACATACTTCATTAGCCTATCGAATGTTGGGGGAGCATTACATAACCCAAAGGGGAATGACCGTGAACTGCAACAGCCCTTTACTAGTAGAGAACGCTGTCTTTTCTCTGTCGTTTTCGTGTAGACCAACCTGCCAATATCCACTCTTTATGTCTAGTGTGGAGAACCAACGGGAGCCTGCTAGTGTGGTCAGAATGTCATCAATTCGGGGTAGTGGATAGCTCTGTATCTTCTTGACGTCATTCAGCTTTCTGTAATCCACGCAAAATCTGATCTAATGGATGGCTTAATAACTAACTTAATTTTGTAACATGGACTCGATGTTTTCCTCGACTGTTTGTTGTTGCCCCAATGGTAGTGGTCTAGATGGTATTCTAGTGGGTCGAGCCTTTCCGGTGTATATTCGGTGCGGAATGATGTTGGTGCGACCGGTGGTTCCTTCTCGACTGTTAAAAAATTGTCAGTGCTTTGTGATAAATTGCTTGGCTTTGTTCTGTTCCTCTGGTGTAAGGTGTGTCAAATGTCTGGTACTCTTCTTTGCAATTGATGATGTTCTCTACTGGCTCAAAACAAGCTATTTCTTGGCCATTAGCAATTCTGATGTCGTTGTTGGACAAATTCAGGACTCTAATTGGTATATCTCGTCCGGATTTAACTATAGCCCGCCCAACTAAATAGACATGAGCTGAGTGTACGTGCTCCAACATTCCAACGCAGCTCCCAGGATTGCTTTCTAGCTGCCCATGAATAATCTGTTCCGTTCTACCGGGAATCTTGGTTAAAGATTTTGCTACAATTTTTATCGAAGTTACTGAGCTGTTGATGGGCCGTGTCAATACAAACTCCTCGTTTAGGAATCGTAGAACATCGTATCTCGGGTCGAACATAAACCCATGTTGGCAGATTAGGTCCATACCAAATATAAAATCGTCCTCAATCTGCGGTACCAAGACCCTATGCCGGACTCTGCTGTCCCTTATCCACAGTACTATATCTGCCTCGCCCTGTATTGACATGGACTCGCCGGTGACTGTTCTGAACTGGATGTTGTTGGGAACTGGCCGGATTTCCAATTTTTCCGTTTTCCCACTTAATTGCACCTGGTATACTTGGCTCAGGGATTGATTGTCGTATGTCTTGTCCAGGATGGCGATGATCTTGTCGAAATTGCCTTGTTCATCGACTGGAATGCTTTGGAGGAGTTGTAAGGCCGATACTATTTGGATTATTTGTTCAAAGTGCAGTTGTCTTTTTTTTTCTTCAAATTTCAAGAATAATCCTTCCATTAAATTTGTTGTTCGCTTTTCATCGTAGAAACAAGATTTTCTAATTCAGTTTTACGTTTTTCATCAATAGATTTCACTAACCTTTGTTGAATTTCTTCGTGATGTTGTTTCTTCTTCTTGTCACGTTTTTCCAGGATCTGGGCTATTTTTTCGTCTAGTCCATCCGTAATCTGTTTGAATATTTTTTTGTAGTCTCGTTAATTTTTTCTTTTTCCATACTTCGGGTTTCCATAAATCAAATTGCGATTTTAACTACACTTAATACTTTACTTCTGATCACCAAATTGTTATAAACTTCCTGGGTTCAATTTAATTATTTTGAAAAACTAATATTCACTGTCACTCTATAAACTTTTATTTACACCTAAAACATCAAATATTTCCAACAGCTGATTCTAATATTATTTACATCGAAATCACAACGAGAAAATAAGAACTTGAAGCGATACACCTGTGAAGCGCGATAATAGTTTACCGGCTTGTTTTTGATCCCTCTGGCTTGAAGAGCCAGGGGCGATAACAGTGCCTATGAGCTGCTCAGTATATTTTCCGGGAGGGTTTGGGCACTACGTTTTTTAGCTTGAGCACTCACTTTTAGGGTGCCAGGCTGGGAGGACACAAAGAGCAAAAGATACTAAATTTAATACAAGCTTATTTCAATATTCATCTAAAATACAATGGTTTCCTGAAGGGGTAGAAAAGTTTAACAATGGTTCCCTGAACGGGAGAAAAGAATGAACATGTACTTTCAAATTGTGTTCAATTTAATTACTTAAAGAGATCTGATAATTATGGAGTATGGTCGAAGCGCTTCTGAGTTGCCTGGTTGCTGACTATCAGCGGTAATCAGCTATTTGGTCGGCCTGGTGTGGATTAGCCGTTCAATTGGGACCAATAGTAGACCCACTCGGCACAATGATTCCCACTCTCTGATGTAAATGGAATTATGTACAGATGGCTTCGTTTTGGTCTGGTTACTGGGTCGTAAGGGTACTTGGATGGTTGGCTGTCTTAGTGTGGACTAGCCCTCCCGATGGAACGAATGGTAGACCAACTGAACGTCTTGAGGCTGCCTGCTCAATTCGCTGGACTAGGAAACAGCTTCCAGAGCCGGTACCAGTCGAATATGAAATGATTTAAAAGCATCAGTGGTCTGTTCTTATGTATTTCACCAGAGTTGAAACCGAATTACCAGCTTGTCTGATGTTGGTGTGTTACCCTATTTCCTTAACTCCCCAATTTATGAATGAGTTAATCTCTGTGTTATTACAGTTACAAAAATAAATTTAACTGACTTGAACGGTATGTACAGGGAAATCAGAAGTATTTACAATTAAGCATTTACAAAAAATACAAAATATAACCAAACTAATTAAATATCTTACAAAACTTGATAATTTACGGAACATGAAAATAATTTACACACTATTTAACTTTAACTGATCAGCTAAATATGAATACAGTAAGGGATCTCAGATGAATTAGTGGTTATTTGAAATTAAATTCAAAACAGAGAAATCAAATACATAATAACAATTAGGGCTGTACTGTGAACACCGTGGTCTGGTAATTTCCGGTTCAACCAAATTCAACAAGCGATAAAAAATTTAAATATATACTATCTATACTTGAGGTTTATTTAACTCTAAGTGAATAAGAGATA
The DNA here is from genome assembly GCA_034190945.1 of Octodonta nipae. Taxonomy (NCBI): domain Eukaryota; kingdom Metazoa; phylum Arthropoda; class Insecta; order Coleoptera; family Chrysomelidae; genus Octodonta; species Octodonta nipae. The sequence continues at coordinate 69,980,982 of CM067217.1, forward strand.
ACTGGTAACTTTAAAATAGTTATTTGACCTTGTCTTACCCTTCAAGACGAACATTCCAATGGAAGCAATAAAAAAAAAACGTGTATTTAAATTTTCAAATCAAAATGGTGGATAGAAAAGCTTATAGAAAAACAGCAAAGAAGCAGGTAAATGAGTTAGTGACGAAAACAGCTAGGGCCATTTACACATATTTGCATATGTTGCACCCTATAAATGAAGTTAGCAATAAAATAATGTAAATCACTTACCCCTGATTTGGCCCTTCTCCTTTCCAGCAACACCTTGTAGGGATGTCCACTCTATTAATGATCAGGAGGAAAAACAGTGCCTCTATTGTACTGAAATTTTATACTTATAATGGCTTTATCACTTCTACAGGAATGCTCCCGTCTTGTATGGGTTCTTATCCTAAAAATTTAAAATAAAGGCAGTATAATTCTTATACAAGAGGTTAAAAGTTGGGCTAGTTAAGCCATTAAGCAATACGCAGGCCAGACAAGAAACAAAAAAAAATTGGCCATGTGTATAGGTATGACAATTTTCAATAAAACTGTCCCTTGTTGGGAAGTTTAGAAGTTCACTACGGTAACCCAGGCACACCTGGACGTAAGTTAACAAGGAACACATCTATAATTAACAATTATTATTAGGCAATTGAACTTTACTATAAAAAAAGCAAAGAGAAAAATTATTATTTAACCTAGAATACAGATAGCAGTTCAGTTAAATTACTAAAAATTTCGGCTAAAATTATCCAAACGATAAAGCGATATATTGGATAATTTCTTACCGTTATTGTTGAATTTTTAACAAAAAAAATTACTGACCACGGCAGCAGCACACAAACTTTCTTTTCGGAAGTCAAAATGCAAAAGAGAGATCTGAACCCGATCTCTAGTAAAGGAAGAGAGTGGGGATAATTCCATTTGCTTTTAGTTAACTAATGAAGCTTATTTACGGATGATTTTTCAACGATGGAAATGTTAAAGACCGGTGTAGGTACATCAATTCTACTCGAAAACAATTTGAAAATAGTTGCTGTTTTAACCAAAGAAAAATTCAAAGACGATTCGTATTGTCAGGATGTTTGCTGGCGGTACGTAGATCGATAGAGTTGCACTCAAAATACGAGTATTTCCCACTAAAAAAGCTTCATATTTTAAGATATTTTAGCAATAAAGCATGCTAGCGTAAGCGGTAGAAATTGAAATATTTACTTACATGTTCACCCATTTAGTTAAAGACAGCAGTTTAGACTGGTAAAACATAGTTTAGAAAACGATATAATTAGGAAAGCAATTTGAAAAATATGGAAGATAAATTTACATGCGACAATTATTAGAAAAATAACAATTAAGAGGGAGAACGGCAATTTACCCGTTACACACGCACCAAAAATAACTAACTCTACTGAAATTAATAAGGGTTTATATTTCGTAGGAAGAATTGTCTGGTATTTCAAAACCTTTGTCCGCACAGCGTCCACATTCACAGTTTTTTCCATCCGAACCTTCTAGTTTTTTTTTACTATCCCAGCGACTGATGTTTAATTGCGATGAATAATGCTTTACTTTGTTTTCGCCAGGGACGGAGTGGGATAAAATATATTATAACAATTCTAATGAATAACTGACACGCTAGAGGGTGCTATCCAATTTTTTTTAGAAATCATGTTTTTCTCAAAATATTAAATGCAAACATGTAGTTTGGAGAAAGGAGTCAGAAAGAAGAATTAATTATTAACAATCCTGTAAAAACTGTATATCGATATCATTTTTCAATCTCAACATATGTTAAAAAATGTGTCAGTGATGGGAATTTTGATTTATATTTCGACTACTCCGGTTTCCCCCAATATAAATGAATAAAGTTGATTACATTAGGAATTACTTTTTATGACACATAGATAGTGACTTTAATTATTACAGTATCATTCATATTGCCACCGCTAGGTGGCGTTTAGAAAATTACATAATATAAAATAGAATGTTAGTTTATTTTATTCAATACGATAATGAAAACAAATTACCATTAAATCAGGTAATGCTGATTAATAATATCGTTTTCCAATAAAAAACACTTTAAAAATAGTATTACATAAGGAAAATTTTCCTATATACATATATAACATTTGTCATAATGATATTCAATGTCAAAATTATAACTTTGTATCATCATTCTTCAATCTGAACGATTTGCTAATTTATTTAATTAATCACAACTTCTGTAAGTATTTTAAGTTTTAACTAATGTACACAATTAACAAACAATGTTTATTTGCATCTTAGAA